>OY829913.1:177160164-177603793 GCA_963691935.1 Nephrotoma guestfalica
TTGCTAATGTGAAATAATAAAAGTTTTTAATTTAATTATAGATGGGAAATAGTTATCATACAGTTCTAGTTGTATTCCTCCTCCCTATATTGTTATCTAATAGTAATTCAATAATAAATTATTAAAGGCATAAATCTTTTAAAAACTTTACATATTTTAAGAGATATAATTTTAAATAGGATGGTTTTTTATACTATTTAAACAACATGGAAATCATAATACTCGAAGGTATTTTCTAAACATAAAAACAAATTCTATTTACAGTCAATCATAAAAAGTTGGGGACACAATTCGAATTTATTGAATTTCACGGTATAGCTGAGCAATAATTAAAGGGCTCTACTTCAAATGCTCGGTTATATTGGGTGTGTGAATATGACTCCGCCCTTTCCCAACAGGTGTCGTTATTAGTACTGTTTACGTGTACTATAAATAAGCAATACTGGTATTCTATAGTACTAGATGTCAGCTATCACACGCAGCAAGCGACATTTGGGCTGAAGTATAAACAACTAGTATTTTTAACTCATTAAAAATATCGAATTTTATACCAAATAATCATCATTTGCGGGAAGTTTTATTACATTATTTTATTGCAAAAAAGGGCAGCGGAAACTTATCGTTTGGAAACTTCATTAGTATACATTTCATCATGGAACGCTACACACGTGAACAGCGATTGCAAATCGTGCAAATTTTTTATCAAAATAATCGTTCTGTCGATTCTGTCGAATAATCGAAAAATCATCTTCAGCGATGAGGCTCACTTTTGGCTAAATGGATTTGTCAACAAGCAAAATATGCGTTACTGAGCAGGAAGCAACCCACACGTGATTCATGAGGCACCGTTGCATCCCGAAAAAGTCACTGTTTGGTGCGGATTACATGCCGGCAGCGTCATTGGGTCATATTTTTTCATCGACGATAACGATCGCCACCTTACTGTTAATGGAAATCGATACCGCGATATGATAAACGATCTTTTTTGGCTGCAATTGAATGGAATGGACTTGGACGACATGTGGTTTCAACAAGACGGGGCCACATGCCACACAGCACACGATACAATCGCGTTATTGAAGACTAAGTTCGATGAGCGTGTTATTTCGCGAAATGGGCCCGTCCAGTGGCCGCCGCGCTCTTGTGATTTGACACCTCTAGATTATTTTCTTTGGGGTTATGTGAAGTCATTGGTCTATGCCAATAAGCCGGCGACGTTGCAAGAGCTCAGAGCCAATATAGATCGTGACATTGCTGGAATTTCGGCCGATTTATGCGAAAGAGTGGTCGAAAATTGGGTTCAAAGATTGGACTTCGTAAAACGTGCACGCGGTGGTCATGCAAAAGAAATCGAGTTTCATACTTAAATGTATATGTTCAAATTCGTTAATAAAAAAAAGTTAGTTCAAAAGTCGAACAGTATATATATATATATATATATATATATATATATATATATATATATATATATATATATATATACATATATATATATATATATATATATATATATATATATATATATATATATATATATATATATATATATATATATATATATATATATATATATATATATATATATATATATATATATATATATATATATATATATATATATATATATATATATATATATATATATATATATATATATATATATATATATATATATATATATATATATATATATATATATATATATATATATATATATATATATATATATATATATATATATATATATATATATATATATATATATATATATATATATATATATATATATATATATATATATATATATATATATATATATATATATATATATATATATATATATATATATATATATATATATATATATATATATATATATATATATATATATATATATATATATATATATATATATATATATATATATATATATATATATATATATATATATATATATATATATATATATGTATGTATATGTATATATATATATATATATATATATATATATATATATATATATATATATATATATATATATATATATATATATATATATATATATATATATATATATATATATATATTTATATATATATATATATATATATATATATATATATATATATATAAATATATATATATATATATATATATATATATATATATATATATATATATATATTTATATATATATATATATATATATATATATATATATATATATATATATATATAAATATATATATATATATATATATATATATATATATAGGATGCTCGATCTGTTAGTTTTTTTTTACTTTTATTTGCATATTGACTTGGCTTTCACACATAATGTCTATGTGATGTTCTCAGCTTCAATTTCTAGATTAAAGAAAAAAGCAAAAGAATTTGCCACATCATCCATAATAGCAACGTAGGTACAAAGGTACAATCTGAAACTCTAGTTACACCTCTAGTTTAATTTCTCTAGTTAGATCATTTAACTTCAGAATGTACGTCCGATTTCTACAATATACAAGTCAAAGAACGTCAATTAATCAGAAGTACTAGCAAAATAATGCGAAATGTTCGAGAAGTTTGTTCGAATGTTCGAAAAGTCGGAAAGCCCTGTGCATTTAAAGAAGGCACCCATTCTCCTTATTTGTACGACCTAGTTAATATTTCGCTGCACCACCATATCCGAAAATATGGGAAGAAAGAAAGAGATGAACATACACAGCAGTACTTCTATGTATAATCGCAACTCGCAAGTAAAATGTACGTAATAACAACGCGTGGGTAAAGTAAAAATTAATATCGCGCCCAAAAACGGTACCCGACCAAATCATCATAAAGATTTAATCGTAAACCACATCATCGTAAATAACGGGTGTTATTTTAAGCCTGATAGAACTTGAAATTGTAAAAAATAAAACAAAAATTAAATTTTTATGAAAAATATACTCTGGCAGATCTCAGTATACTCCGGCAAATGACTAGATTCACGCTTGAACAACGCTACGAAATTATTAAAATTTACTTTGAAAATCAGGCCGGGGATCGCGCTACGGTCAATGAAGATCGTTACCGCACCATGATCAATGATTTTTTGTTTGAAAATATGGATGACATTGGTCCGGATGAGATGTGGTTTTAACAGAATGGCGCTATGTGCCATACGGCGACCGCAACCATCGACTTATTGAAATCAAAATTTGGCGATAAGTTGATTTCGAGAAAAGGACCTGCCAATTGGCTTCTAAGGTTGTGTGATTTGACACCTCTCGATTATTTCCTGTGGGGCTACGTGAAGTCACTGGTTTATGCTGATAGTTTTGTCAAGAACAGCCGCGGTGCCCATATGCCGGAAATCATTTTCAAATATTAATGCCATGTATTGATCTTTCGAATAAAAAAAAGTTTTTGATTACAATTTAATTTTTTGTGTTATTGTTTACAATTTCAAGTTCTATCGAGCTTAAAAAACACTCTTTACTTAACCGTACGGCCGCACTACGATTAAGTTAATCATAAGTCAGTTAATCGTAAAATCACTTAATCGTGAGACCAGTTAATCGTAAGCCCGGTTAATCGTAAGACCGGACCGGACAAATGGTGCAGTGGTTAAAGCTTCGGAACTTGGACCGGGAGGTACTGGATTTGACCAGAGGCTGGATGCAAAGCGAATTTTCGTCATCGATTACGATCGGTTATGTTAATAAACACAACTAAGACCCTCTGCTTTAGTGCAGAATTCAGCGCCGACCCACCGTTCATGTCAATATGCAGGTTAACATGGAGTTAGCAGCGCGCGGGTGGTATACTGTAATAGTGTGAATGGGTGGTGTGTGCGTGCATGAAAAGGGGGTATTAATTGATCTTCAAAGGACATTAAATCTACTGGACAATTAATACTTTCTTTTTAAATAAAAAAAAAAAAACACATCATTGTATTTTTATTTGTTATTATTTTAATAAATATCATAATTGTATTCCCATTTAAACAAACAATAAAGCGAAGAGGCAGTTAATCGGAAGGCAAATTAACCGGAGGACCAGTTCATCGTAAACCACAATATTGTTGTGAAAACATCGGACTATCGAATGATTAAACTTCAAAAAATTTAATTGTAAAAAATATTTGCTTCATGATTACAAAAATAAAAAAATAACAAATATAAATTGTTGCTCGATAAAAAAGGAAACAACCAAGGGAAGCTTATAAGGTATCCATTTTGTATTGAGTCCCGAAGTTATCCAAATCGCTCGGTAAAATGCGATTAAAATGTTAATTTTTTGTAATGCATTCTTTTGAGTTGAAGTGTGGCTCTGGTAATCGACGTTGAAAATACAAATCTAGACGAGAATATGGAAATAAGAAAAAGAAATACAAAACGGGAAACACGTAGGAAGTCGAAAGTCGCATTTTTTTGGATTCCATGGGCTACACATTCCATATAAATGAGCTTTTAAGCTCACAATGGGGCGTGCAGTCTAAAAATTGTTATGTGCAACTAACTAACTAATTAAATAAATGAATAAATGAAATTAAATAAATAAATAAAATGATTAATCGTGTTTTTCACTTTTGCGTAGTTTTATCACTTAAATTATTTAATTGTAAATAAGAACTAGTTTTATTTTTGAATTTTCAATAATATTTATTAATTCTTCCTTATATTGATAATAAATTTGAATAAATTAAATAAATTATTAAATTTATAAATTATTTAAATTTTGATTTTTAAAAGACATCACAACGACATCTACGATCTTTCTGGTTGAATTCAGGCTATGTTTTAGTGAAGTTGTGTGAATGTTAGATATAAATTAACCGTACTGACAATATCGAATTTAATTTTTTTTATTTAAACATTATTGACGGAATATTTAGGTCATCATATGTATGATAATACTGCCGTGTTATTACGAACGTGAAGTCCCTCGGTTAGATTGTGTTGGATGGGAAGATAGGGCAAAATAAGGTTACAAATAACCTAACCAGTCTAGTAGGACGAATGCATATGATGAATATTAGTATCCTTTACATCAAACACAACTAACTTACATTAATTAACTAACAAACTCTAATCTAGAGTGTGAATTTAATTGAGACTAACATTCTAATATATTTAAGTAGTTAGAAATTGACTTTGCTGCGGTTCGACCTAGTCGTTTCTGTGACTAACATCCTTTCCTAACTAACCTTATCAGTTAAGGATGCAGGCAGGGTCTGGGCCCGCATTGTGCTGAAATATTATTCGCATTCAGATATAATTTGTTATATGATTGTTGATATTTCAGGATTATGGTAACGTACCTAGGATCGCCGTTATGGTGGCCTGTACGCCTCTATCATATCATATATCATATCAAATTAATAACTAACATAAAAGTTTAATACATATCCTCCTGGACAGTGCTAGAGTGTTATATCTAAAATACGCGCAATAAATATCGAAAGTAAAAATCGCCAATATCGGTACAAATACTAGTCATATTGTAAAAATTGTACCCAAATCGTAATCGCACGGTCACACTTACGAAGTAAAAAACAGTTTTACCTAAATCAACCCGTAAAGTATACGAAGAGCATCTGCAGCTGAATTATCCGAATTCTGTGATCTTCAAAGTTCATGCGGCTAAGCAGAAGGACACCATCAGTAACAACAGTATGGAAATTTGGTGACGTACCTATCTATTACTATTATTTCTATTTTTCTAGCACTTTAACGTTTATTATTGTTTTGTTATTGCATTTCCCTTTAAACTGAGTTTTTAACGTTAGTAGTATAGCTACAGATTCTGTTCAATCCATTTGTGAATGGGTTTTGTTCATATATTCCATTGATTCCATTTTTTTGCGTTTCTTTCAAATTATTATTTTTTGGAAATTCATATACTGCGGGAAGCAAGTATTTTTTTTGGATGACCTTGGTATAGTCGATATTTTCTGATAAACCCTAGCATGTGAAAATAAAAGAATATCATTAGTATTATCTATTATTAGTATCTAGCCACTGAAAGCTACCCGCGTATGAGGTATGATATGTGGCGTCGAACGCGGCCCAAGCCATATGTTACAGATGGCCTAGTTCCATTGAGCATTATGTTAGAGTGCCAATCCAATTCTGCATACCATATTTGACAGTAATTGGTTGAGGAGTGGTAAAGCTCCATTGAGCATTGCATTATGTTCTGTGCAGTATAATTATACTTGGTAATTAAACGAATATTCTTTGGTGATCAAAATTAATAAAACATTTGAAATTTTTGCGAAATAAGATAAATTTATTTGAAATATCCAACCTAACGGTAGTTAATGTCGCGTTGAATAACATTGATAGTTTTCCGGGAACCATTACCCTTGGGATGCCTCACATATTTTTTTGCAATTTTTTGAAAGATATTTCGTGGTTGCCAATTCAACGGTTAAATACTAATGGATTTTAGAGTAATTTTTAATATAATTTAAATAACTAAGGTTTCAGAAAATTCGATTGCAAGTTGTGGAATCGCGGGAGGATTAAATTAATAAATGAAATACTAATTTAGAATTAAATTTCAGGAAATCTACAGATGCATATGAAATAATATTTCTTTGAAATATTAATTGTTGATTGTGTTGATTATAACTGTGTTGTCATTGTGTTACTAACTATTGATTTTATCTAGGTGTCTGTGACCAGGCCGATTCAATCAATCAATGTTGTTTAGGGAGCCGGAAAGTATTAATTTAGAATTAAACTTCAGGAAATTTCCAGATGTACGTGAAATAATAATATTTTTTTCTCAGGGTGCTGATTTAGAGAAGCAATTGTTGAAGACCAATACCATCGTTATCCATTAAACCTATAAAGTCTTTATCCTACCTCTAGTAGATTAGAAGTAGATTAGAATTGTGTTGTGTCGTACGATCGATAGCTGTCTGAAACCGGGTCGTTCCGTCCCAAATAAAAAAAAACCCTTTCTATCCTTCCTATTGTTATGTGTAAATAGGCTGTAGGAATAGGCCCGGCGTTATCCGGGACACTTGTCCAGTACATGGTCCTACAGTCCAATCAATCAATCAATCAATCAAATGAATTCTGGGAGCACTGCTGGTACACTAGGTGCGTTGGTTGATGGTATTAGTTAAATAAAGTAATAATTTTCTCGCGGTGTTGAAGTTTTTGGACTTTGCTGATCAGTATACTCGTATTGATATTGATTTAAGTTTTTAGTTTTTGGAATAATGTTTGCGATTTCTTTCTTCTCTCGCGCAACTTCGACGATAAAATTTGAATTAAAAAAATTAAGCGATACATTCTCTTTCCAAATAGTGTGAGTTTAAACTAATTAGCTAAGAGCGTGTTTTAGGTTTAAATTTTTGAATTTTGATATTCAAATTGCTTGTTATAAAGCTGAAGTGTTGTGCTTAAATAATAATTGAATGTTGAGTTTATATATTAAAATCACATCAAAAGTTAAAACTGTTTGAATTGTGTAATTATTATGTCATTCAAGGTAACAAAATAATATTTACATGTATAGTACAATTATGCTGGTAGTCATCGTCTGGCCCTAGTTTGAAACAGAAATTACGTTGAACATAATTGTAATTCAGTTTCATGTTATTCCACAACTTCTGAACCAACCTAATAATTATAATTATTGTACTAGAAATTCGTTAATACGTGTTGTCGTTAACAAAATCAATATTTTTTCTCATCAGCTGTTGTTTCTTCTTTTACTTATTTTTGGAGATCGTTTTGTGCTTGAAAATTAATTGCAAATTTACATTCGAGTAAGATCTTTTGTTTTGCAAACATTATTTAACATAATTTAAACTAATTTTCTGTGTAGTTAAAGATAGATGTGAATTAAATAACCTAACCAGTCTAGTAGGACTGATGCCGAATACATATGATGAATATTAGTATCCTTTACCTCAAACACAACTAACTTACATTAATTAACTAACAAACTCTAATCTAGAGTGTGAATTTAATTGAGACTAACATTCTAATATATTTAAGTAGTTAGAAATTGACTTTGCTGCGGTTCGACCTAGTCGTTTCTGTGACTAACATCCTTTTCTAACTAACCTTATCAGTTAAGGATGCAGGCAGGGCCTGGGCCCGCATGATGCTGAAATATTATTCGCATTCAGATATAATTTGTTATTTGATTGTTGATATTTCAGGATTATGGTAACGTACCTAGGATCGCCGTTATGGCTGGCCTGTACGCCTCTATCATATCATATCATATCATATCATTTCCAAACGATCCAAATAGGAGATCCTTTTGGATAAATGCGATTGGCTTGTAAGAGGGACATTTAAATAATAAGCATATTTTGTTTGTGAATGTAATTTTGTGGTGGTAATATTAGAGCACACGGCCACTTAACAAAAAAACGCAACGACGGCGAGGTAATTAACTGACAACGGTGCTTTCAGTGACTGATAAAGTTGAGGGATATTGTGATAATGGTCATCAAAGGACAAACCCGTTAAGTGGTTGTATATCTGGAAACACATTATGAAGTATGGGCTAATTAGAAATTCAATTAGTGTTGATGAGTTGTCGTAATTATTAATAAACAATATAAAATTATCTCACGATCACGACCCACTAAATATCAATGTAAACGTGTCAGAAAAATAATTTTTAATTCTCCTGAGCGAGAACTTTGTTTTTTTATCTTTTAATTGTAATAAATTGTTTTTCATTTTTAAGTTAGTTTTCGTTCAGAATTTTACCATTTTCTGCTACGGTTTGATGATCTTCGTATAAAATATTAGGTGTGTAAGTTGGAAACCCGGCTCTGAAGTTGGTTGCCTTAAAATATACTTCAAATCGCCCGCTATTTTTGATATATGTAGTTTGGTCATTGATGTTTTTATGACATGACTTTCAGTCATTTACAAGCTGTCATTCCGTGTGCATCAATTTTAAGAGATATTTTGTTTTCAAATGGAAAAATTGCTGCTGCAAGCTATGTAATTGATTAATTCGACTTTGAGTGAATATTCTGTGAGTCATTCAACAGTAAAAAGTGGTTTACAAGATTTCGTGGTGCCAATTTTAGTTTTGAGGACGATCCACGTCCAGGTGCAGTCAAACAACTTGAAGACGAATAACTTAAAGTTTTACTTGATGAAAATCCGTGTCAAACTATAAAAGTGCTTGCAGAATAGTTAGGAGTTACTTACCAAGATATATCATATCGATTGCATGCAATGGGAAAAATATAGAACCAAGGAAAATGGGTTCCTAATAAACTGACCGAAGGAAACAAAAACCGAAGAGTTAACATCTGCATGAATTTGCATTCTCGGACAAAAGAAAGAATTTTTTGCACAAATTCATTATAGGTGATAAAAAGTGGATTTTGTACGATAATCCTAAACGCAGAAAACCATGGGTTCGTCGAGACCAGCCATCAACATCAGTTGCAAAAATTAATATTCAATCCAAGAAAGTGTTACTGTGTGTCTGGTGGGATTGGAAAGGATTCATTTACTATGAGCTTCTGAAACCTGGTCAAACTGTTACAGCTGAACGTTTCCAGGCCCAATTGATCAAATTAACTGATGCTCTGGAGGAAAAAAAAAACATTTACGGGCCAAGGAAGGCGAAAGGTGATATTGCTGCATGACAATACTCGTCCATATACAGTAAAATCAACCCAGGAACTCATCTTCTTCTTAAGCTGGGACTTTTTATTGCATGCGGCGTATTCTCCAAACCTCTGATTACTACTTATTCAGATCGATGTCATCATATTTGAAAGACCAGTAGTTCACGAAAGTTGAAGATGTGCAAAAATGGTTAGATACGTCGGTAATCAAAGACATCATAACGGAAAATGGTTAAATTTTGAATGAAAACCAACTTAAAAATGTCAAACAATTTAACAAAATTAAAGGTTAATAAGCATAGTTCACACTCAGGAGAATGAAAATTTATGTTTCTGCCACATTTACGAGATATAAATAAATAAAGTCAAGCAAAATCTTAACAAAAAATAATTTCTATAGCATTTGTATGAAAGTTGTTTTCGTGTTTACGTTTTTTTGGTTCTGGCTGGATACATACAATCTGTATTTTTTTTATATGCTCTCTACTTGGCCGTATGTAAGGATACAACCTTAACTAATACCATCAAAACAGCTCACTGTTGTTTACAGTTATATACATATATGTACATACTTATATATTTAGAGAAATGAAAAAAAAATAACAAAAATTGTTAAAAACACAAAAGATGAATGATCTTTGGAAATATCAAAACAAACTTTTCAACAACAGCCCTTCCTCACAAAATGTTCCAAAAT
The DNA here is from genome assembly GCA_963691935.1 of Nephrotoma guestfalica. Lineage (NCBI taxonomy): Eukaryota > Metazoa > Arthropoda > Insecta > Diptera > Tipulidae > Nephrotoma > Nephrotoma guestfalica. The sequence goes on from OY829913.1 coordinate 177,170,475, forward strand.
ATATTGTTACTCATTCCCATATTTCATCTACCGAAAAATTTATTTCTTCAGAATGCATATAATATTTGAGGACGTTGAGTACATTAAATGTTATTTATTTAAATCGTATTTCGTACACGAAATTTTTGCATATTATGTATTATAAGTGAGTGTATTTGTAGGTGGAATATATTAGCCGTTTATTTTAAAATTGGCATTAGTTACTTTGTCAAAAAATTAAGCTAATGATAACATTAATTACAATTTAACGGTATCTGTTCATTTAAAAAAAATTCCAATCAATATCATAAGTATTCTGAGATAACAAATACAAGTAAATCTTCTCGAAAGTTGGCATCAATATTTTTAAACATGTATAAACGCAAACCCTTAAATATCTCGATTTTTAAAAAAAGTAACTTGTGCCACTTTCAAAATAAACGGCTCATTTAAAAAATATGAACAATACCATTTCAAATTTAGATGGTTGATCTGATTCGGTTCAGTTCATATTTCATGAAATAACGCAAAGACACTTACTAGATTTCAACTCAAAGTTTGTGATCTTAAACCATATAAAATTTGAATTGATCATACGATTGTTTTGAAATTTGTTTAATTAGTTCGTTACGGATTCTACAATAATTGCCATCATGACACCCATTAATAAGGGTCAGTTGAAATTTTATATGAAAAATTTCATCCAATCCTAGTAAGGGCCTTTGCGTTGTTTCGTGAAACATAAACTGAACCGGAACTGATCAAGCATCAAGAAACACAGCTAATATAAAAATAAATGTAAGTACGATAAATATTTAGAAGTGACCAGCTCGAACCAATATTATACCAATTTGACCCACACGATTGTTTTTAAATTTGCTTAAGGATCTTCTTTGAGGGTTTTATTACAAACAAAACAAATTAATTTATTTAATTCGATAAAAAATTAAATTTATATCCGACAAATGTTTGGAAGTGGTCCGAAAAGGCCATTATTGTTTACATCTGACCGAAAAAAGTTTTTGTAAATTTGTCTAAGAAGGTTGTTAAGGATTTTCCTCCGATAAAATATTAAATTCAAGTCCGAATAATATTTGGAAGTGGCCAGTTCGAACCATCGGGAGATGGATTCATATAATTGTTTTGAAGTTTGTCTAAGAAGGTTGTTAAAGATTCTACTTCGTTAAAAAATTCAAATCATGTCCAATTAATGTTTTGGCGGGGCCAGCTCGAACCATAGTATTACTCCCGTTTGATCAGAACGATTGTTTTGAAATTTGTTAAGGATTCTTGCAATAAAAAATTAAACTCACGCCCTTCACATGTTTTGATGAGGCCAGCTCGAATTATTAGTACTCACGCATAAGATTGGTTTGAAATTTATCTAAGAGGGGTTGTTAAAGATTCTATTTCGACAAAAAATTTAATTCAAGTTTGATAAATATTTGGGAATGGCCAGATCTTGAATCATACAATTTTTTGAAGTTTGTCTAAGAAGGTCCTTAAGGATTCTACTTCGGTAAATGATTTAGTTCCGACAAATATTTGGAAGAGACCAGTTCGAACCATTATTACTCTTGCCCGACTCAAACACGATTGTTTTTTGAAATTTTTCTTAGAAGTTCGTTAAGAATTCTTCCTCGAAAAAAAAAATTAAATTCATATCCGACAAATGTTTGAAAGAGGCCTGCTCGGGCCATTATTACTAGGTACCATCTAACTCACACGATTCTTTTAAAATGTGTTTAAGAATTTTGCTTCGGGTTCTAATAATGAATAACAAACAAATAAATTCATGTCCGACAAATGTTTTGACAAATGTTTTGTTTTTGGCTTGAATCATTGTTAATCCCGTCCAACTCATACAATTGTTTTGAAATTATTTTAAGTTGTTCGTAATTGAGTTATGGAATTAGCTGCGATTGTTGCGGAGTATTCCGCTGGAGTACCGATTAAAGAACTAACCAAAATCCACAACTGCCATAACAATTTGGTACTCTACCAAACCAAAAAAGCAAGTTGCAAAAACGTTTTAAAAATGTTAAAGGAAGATGTGAAAGACGAGCTAAAATCCCAAAGAGGACGATCAAATCGTGAAACTATTAAAGCGTAATCCTCAGGAGAGGATAAAGTTCATTTCAAACGACATAAATAACGGCACGCATCGTTATTATGCCAACTCTAAATAGTAGAAGAATGATGGTATAGGGCTGCTTTTCTTATGGGTCGGCTTCTATTGTTGCGTCGACTGACGCAAGATCTGATCTTGCTGCCTGAGAGGATAACATCAAGCAAATATTTAAGGATACTTAAATATACGAAAATGCTCATGCTTCTGAGTGTCAAGGGATTGGCACACACTTTATTTTGCAACAAAAAACCATCGATTTGCCGCCTCAAAATCCAGATTAGAGAATCTTCGGCATTACTTAATCCAAAATATGACAATTGTTATTGAAAGCAGACAGTTCAGCGAAAGCTTTTCCGAAATAAAAATATTTGGGATTAAATACCATAATAAAGCCCTGAAAATCTGGTAAATTCGATTCCGGCTGCAAAGAAGTCATTGATAATAAAGGTGGAAATACTTCCTACCATATTAACCAGCGAAAATAAAATTAGATGTGATACCATTTGGGTTTCTTCTAATTTTGAACTCAAATACACACAATTTTGAAACAGAAGTACATATAATTGTGACGTGGACTGTATAACGCAAATAAATCCATTTTGATTCTTTTACATTTATTATAAACTTTTAAATAGAAATTAGGGACTTCAATCTTAGTCGTATTTCAACGAAAAACTTTTAAACGTGAATATAAAATTAGTAGATAATAAAAGAAATGTACGTAAGAAATGTTTTCGTGATGGAATTTCTTAGAAAGTCACTTCAATTACAACCAAATATTTATAGTAATGCTGGAGATATACTCGATGTTATTCAGAATTTATTTTTATTTCTTTCATTTTTTGTGAAATAATAAAAATTTAAAAATTTAATATAAACATTTTTAATTTCACGAAAAACGCACAGTTGACTTTTTCACAATGTCGAAATGGTAGCAAAAATACTACAAAAAATTGTTAATTATTTCATAAAATTTCTGTAAGATGTCACTTTAGTACTAGACAACAACAAAAAGTTAAAACCAAATCAACTTTTCTTGTATCACGTCTGAGCCGCGTCGAGTATAATTCTTTAGTATAAATTCTCATAGTTCTACCTTTTCTTTTTACTCAGCTACGTCGGTCGCGTCGAGTATATCTTCAGGGTAACACAAAATTCCAAAATCAATTCCAAAAAAATTTGTTAAAAACACTTCCATTTTTAAAACACAGAAAGCAGGCTAAACATATTTTATTACTGTTGTAAATAAACATTTATATCCGATATTTTTGTCGTATTCTGGCCAATTTTATTTTTATCTGCATACATTAATTCAATTTAATTAATATATATTTGATGAATGTACACAAAAAATCCATAATTGATTAGGTTAAATTATTCATTTAATTTAAGAATTATTTTGTATATTTAATATTCGAAAAATTTACCGGATGACAAATTTTACTCAATAACAAAAAAATATGTCAATAATAAAGGCGGCTTCACAATTATTAATCAACGGAATAGAAGAAAACATCGAAGAAAAAATGTTTTTTCAATTAAATCACTTATATTTGAATTTTTATCGTATTTTTTTAAATTGGATTAATTTGTGATTGTTATTTAAAAAAAGCCAACATAAAAAGGAATGAACACAATTTTTATTTTGTCTATTGATTTATTAAATTAAGGATGGAAAAATTTATTAACCAAATTTATGAAGTTTTATAATTTTTAAATGAATAAGTATTTATGTTGTTTTTTATAAAGTCTAAATAATTATTAATTCATGAAGAGTCCATCACTTTGTAGCTCGGTTACATGTATGTATGTATATATAGGGGTTTCCAATCAGAAAAATATGATTTCTTTAAAAAAAATTGTTGCACTTCCTGTGTGGCACGTAGCCCCCCGTCTTGTTGGAACCAAATGTTGTCAAGATCAACTTCTTCCAATTTCGGCCATAAAAAGTTGATTATCATCGATCTATACCGATCTCCATTGACAGTAACGGTGTTACCAGCTTTATTTCGAAAAAAATACGGACCGATGATTCCACCAGACCAAAAACCACACCAAACTGTCAATTTAGGTGAATGTAATGGTTTTTCATGAATAATTTGTGGATTTTCTTCGCACCAGAATCGATAGTTTTGTTTATTTACCGCGCCACTCAGATGAAAGTGAGCCTCATCGGTGAAGATGATTTTCTTAAAAAAATCGTTATCGTTTTCAAGTTGTTCCAAGGCAAAATCAGCAAATTCTCGATGTTTACGGTGGTCCAATGGCTTCAGTTCTTGAGTGAGAACAATTTTATACGGATGCAAACCCAAATCATTTCTCAAAATCCGCCAGGTTGTGGTTTGAGACAGTTCCAATTCTTGAGAACGTCTTGGAATCAACAAATTGCGATCTTCAGCTACACTTGCCTGAACGGCGAATCTTTGTCTTATTGGCACTTCAACATTATGTCAAGAAAATGTACTCTCAAAACTTTCAACAATTCGACGAATAGCGAGCACACTTGGACGATTATTACGACTATAAAATGGCAAAGGCGCACGAAAAGTTGCAATTGGAAAACGATTATTTTGATAATAAAACTAATAATTTGAAAACGTTGTTCTTGCGTATATCTCACCATGATGAAATTGTAAACATTACTGAATACAATGAAACAAAAAATGACAGATCATGACATTAAAAAAGGCCGAAACGTCACTTAAAAATCATATCTTTCCTATTGGAAAACCCTTTATATTAGTTATGACTTAAAGCTAGGTATATAAATACCCTTACTCTAAATTTATGAGCGAATAATAACCAATTTACGTGTGCCTTAACATTTGGAATGTTTTCAATCAAATTTTAAAAATTTCTGGTAGCTAATAAGATAATGGAAAAGGTACAGAAAAAAGTAGCTTCACGCAAATAGCCAATATATTTTATGAAAATTTATTCATAAACAAGTTGAAGATTAACTTAAACTAGAAATTAAATGGTATTTATAAGCAATATTTATTATTACTACTAAAATGAAACTTTTAAAATTAGAAAATAGATTAATTTATTCTAATAATGTTTAAAAATAGGCAGACATATTATTTAGCAGAAATAAAAATTATGGTTCTCTTAGTTTAAATTGCAAACCAAAAAAGAACTAAAAAGTCATGCAACTGAAGCAACGTGTAAGGATAAATGTAAACCAAGAAAAGGTTGATGTGCATTATGTGCTAAAAATGAAAAGAGAGCGGATTCTCTGTCAATTTGAAGTCATTAGTTTTTAGGAACAAATCTAAGTAAGCCATAGAAAATTTTGTATACTACCAATTTGTAGTTAGCATGAAATACACTCGTTTGCTATGACAACAATCATTACTGCACAAAATTGTTCCACCTTAGTGATAAATATTATCAACAAATTATATTATTAAAATTTTGAGCAAAAATATATTCTAAATAGCAACAACAAATCAGACATAGAATACTATGGTTTCGTTATCATGGCAGTTAAAAATTCTTCACAATCATATAAACAGCTTTCATCCCAACATCAAATTCACCTTAGAAGAAGATAATAATGAAAGCAAATATTTCTTGAATATTGCAATCACAAACAACAACGTTAAACACGAATTGAAAATTTGTACAGCACATACGGGAAATTGGAAAAAGCAACATCACATAAAATTTAATCAAAATTTCTTTACGTCACAAATGAACAAAATAATTATACCAGTTATGGTCAAAATCTTAAAATTCTACACCGACCGCAAAAGGGAAAAAATTGAATCGTTTGGAGGAGTTAGAAATTTACCTAAACAGATGTGGTCCAACTGAAAACATCATGTAACGAGATATAAGATATATACTGAAATTTTAATCAAATTTAAAGAACTGCTAAGGACTCGAAAAATGTGGTGTTTATTTATATCACACATGTTTTTTATTTGGGGTACAAATAAGTTTTGAGGGGTGTACAAAAGATGGCGTAACTATAGTATTAAATCGCATCGGTCCATCTTGTAACTATATTCATATTAAAGCGTCATCATTTCCCGCTAAAACTCAATATGTTCATTTAGCTGAAGTGTAAAATTGCAGCTGATGGGCATCGATTGCTGTGTGTAGCATATGGAAAATATGCTTCATTAATAAAAACATGAGAGTACTGGTCCAGCCGTTTTAAAAGTGGCGATTTTGACATTACTGAAAAAGAACGCGAAGGGGGACCAGTAAGTTTGAAGACGCTGAGTTAGAGGCGTTATTGGACCAAAATTCATACCAAACTCAGGAGTAGCTCGCTGAAACTTTGGGAATGACTCAAAAACGTGATGAGAGACGAAAAGTGGCTCCATTACGACAACCCAAAGCACAGAGAATCGTGGGGTAAGCCCGGTCATACATAAACTTCAACCGTCAAACCGAATATTCAAGACAAGAAGGTAATGCTGTGCATCTGGTGGGATCAGTTAGGAGTGATTTACTATGAGCCTCTCCAGCCTAACGAAATCATCACTGGAGAACGTTATCAACAACATTTGATGCGGAATTCGTATGCTGCCTTAAAGATGGAAAAAAGTCTTAGCTAGCGATGGACAATACTTTGAATAAAATACATTGTATCTATCGTGTTTGATGCGTAGCACTTCGATAAATTTTAATAATAAAAGTAAATGAACACACAAAATTTTTTATATTTTAATTTAAATAAATTTGTTTTATTTAATTAAATAATTTTTTGTTGCTGGTGGGTGATGATACGGCGGCGTGTTGCTCCGGCAAAAAACCAAATTGAATAAGCAGAATGCTTCTTTGTTATTTTTCCTTCTCGCCTAAATCCAACAAAAAAACTTAACATCTCCAAAACCGGATTTTCTGGTTTTTGGAATTATTTTCTTACATGCACCAAAATAATTTTGGTGCACCCGTTTACAATATGTTTTAATCCAACATAATTGTACGCCCTGCCATCTATTGTGCCATGGCATGGTAGTGTGTACGAGAGCGGATTGAAAATGAAGCTACCTAAGTAGGAAAACAAAATTTTTTTTGCCAAAAACCATTTATTTCTCAACATAGTCTCCATTTAGTTCGACACACTTAGTAAGACGATATTCCACCTTTTTTATACCATCTGAATAATACGATTTCGGGAACCCCTCAAAATACGCGTTAGTTTCGATAATCACTTCTTCGTCTGAGATGAATCTTTGTCCTGCGAGTCATTTTTTCAAGTTTGGAAACAGGAAAAAGTCACTAGGAGCTAAATCTGGACTATAAGGTGGATGATCAACCAATTCGAAGTGTATTTCACGTAATTTTAGCATTTGTTCGAATTTTAGCATTTGTTTAGTTTTTGTTCGACACTGAGCAAACGCGGCACCCATCTTCCATTTTTCAAGAAACACAAAAGTTGCTTACTTCAAACGACTACAACAAATAAACTAATCGATGAATTTGGGTGAAATTTTAACACCTGGCGTTTGACAGATCGCTTTTTCTAAAAAACAAAAATTTTTGTGTTTGTGCTGCCATCTAGGGCTAGGTAGTTTCATTTCAAATCCGCCCTCGTAAGTACGTTTTACATGATTTTGGTTTTGCAAAATCAATACGATATTTATGCTCCTCTAAATGATATGATAGTAGAGGTACATACTCGTATTGTATTTAGATGTTATGTAACTAAAATATAATTTTTCAATTCTAGTTTGCTTACACCAGTTTTGTTATGTACAAGTGTTGTTATACGATTACTATGTACAAGTTGTTATGTACATTATTTGCGTATACAAGATTGTTGTACATTTGGAATAATTCTTTATATGGAGAATTGTCCATTTATAAAGAATTATGTTTACGGAGGATTGTCCGTTGAGAATGATTGTGCGGAGTTTCTTATAGTTGAAGAAACTACCCGCTACATATCAATTTCTCTGAATAAAGTCTCTAAGTTATAAAAAAAACTGAAAAATTATTTGTACCCCCCTTATTTGTACTCAAAAATTATTTGTATTTGTATGGTTGTAACAATTTTTAAAAACTTAAACCCATTTAGTTCTCGATGATTTACGCTGGAACAACCAATTTTTTAACAAATCTGAAAATTATTTTCTTAGTTCACGAACTGCCTTAAGCATCAACCAGTCAAAAATAAAAACTTAGAAGCAAAAAGAAAAATTTTAACTATACCGATTGTTTTACTTTTTGACATTCCAGTCATGCACAACTTATAATTCTTAATTAAAATAAAATGAGTGCAAAGTTGGTTTACATCTCTATGAATATAACGTAATTAGTTTTTTATGTATTTTAGCTTAGAAGGGCTATATAGCAGACCAAATGTTAACCTTACCTGCACGTGGTGCTCCCAGCTTATCAACCAACGAGGATCTAGCGACCGAAAAACGGATAACCGAACACCGGGAACCTAGCAAATGTTGTTCTTTCTACTAACCCACTGACCAATTTTACTGGTTAGGTCGGCAGCTGCTTCAATAACTAGTCTTTAAAGAAATGAGTTCATAACCAAAAGGAATTTTTGCTCCAGGCGGTACCCCAATTGTTCGGTTGGCTCTGCCCTCTAATGGGACCGGCTCAATGGATTCTGGGGTGAGCCAATTATGGCGATGTCCATTCATACGAAGTTCAAAAATGTTTAGATCACCACCTAGACAAACATGCTCCACGATGCAGTAGGAAAACGAAAATGGTGAAGTACGCAGAAGACGTAGTGAAATAGAAAAAATGGCATCACGTTTTAGCAATGAAACCGCTAAGTTAAAGAAAGAAATTGAGGAGCTGAAGGAAACCAGACTGATAGAAGTTTTGGAAACTACTAGTTATAATGAAAACTGCAAAATTGAATGTATTAACGCCGAGTTTCATACAGATGATGAGGAAATTGAAAGAGAAATTGATTGGAAGCTCAGATAGAAAAAAAGGCCTAGAAAAAAATGAAGAGCGGAATTCTCGCCAGAAGTTTGGGAACATTCACAAGAAAATGTTAATGCAACTATCAAACCAGTGAATGTACCTCAACAACACCAGCTAGAAATACAGCTACAAGCTCTAATGCAATCTATCTCCTGAAATGATTATAGAGTAGTGGCACTAAACAAAAATGTTTGGAAGATCAATACAAAAGATCCCGATGCATATTGCGCTTTAGCCACAAAACTCACTAAACAAGGTAATGAGTGATATACCTTCGAATATAAAAATAACCTAGAAAATAAACATCGTAAAGGAACCATGATCATTAAAAGAGGGCTCTCGTGCTGTTCATGCTCAGAATTAACAAAAGCGAAACAATTCAAAATATTTTTATTATCCAAGCAACACTCAATATTGTTTTATATATTTTTTCTATTTGATTTAAAAATAATAATGTTTTATATTGTTAGAAATTTGATTTAACAAACGGGTTATATATATTTTTATTCGATTTATTTGCGGGTTTTAACTTTATGTTTTCTTGGGATGGGAATCTTACGTTATAATATATAAAAAAACGCGTTTGGTAAGCGTATGTTAGTGATTGTAATTTATTTATATTATTCTTACATAATGACTCGATTTGACTCAATTAATTATAATTTGCGTCAACCTTTCCTTGGCACCATAACCACTATGTATCAGGTCATGTAACGGCTATGCACATCTATGAAGCGAGGCTAGGTTGGCGAAATAACTTGTAATATTATTGTATATTATTATTATTTTTGTATTATAAAAATCCCTGTTCGTATTCTGTTGGACTATGATGGCTTTACCATCTGGGTTAGTAAATATTTTTTTTGTAAGTTATGTTTACTTCAACTCACTACCTTTGGCTTGGGTAATCGGACTTAAAAGTCTAGTCCGGTAAGTGTAAACTTGTATATGGAACTATTAGTATATATATTTACCCATATATGGAAATGCAAATATGGATTTGTTTTTCTTTTCGTGTGAATTAAATAACACTTTAATGATTTTTTTTAACAACTGACTTATTTTATTACAAATCACTGATTAATTTTACAACAAATACTAATAAATTTTTTACAACAATTCACTGATAAATTTTTACAGCAATTCACTGATAAATTTTTTACAACAATTCACTGATAAATTTTTACAACAATTCAGAAATTTAAACAACTGACTTCAATTTTACAACAACTGACTAAATGACTTTAACAACTGATTTGAATGAATTTACAACAATTCCTGATATGATTTTAGATTTTGGGGTTTATATATTTAATTTTTTTATTGATAATTGATTAAAATTTTGTAATGGGCGGGATGAAAGATGTTTTTGAGACTTTGATTATACTTATTTTTGATTACTTGTTCGCTAATAAGCTGTGAGAAAATACTAGTAACCCATTGAGTGTCACAAAAAGGCAATTTTGCGGTAAATAATAGGATTCGTTACCAACTCCAACATAGTTGCAATTAATCTTGCAAAAATGATGGATTATTGTATTTCCAATATAGAAAACAGCTAATCATAAATTACCTACACTATATTCTCAATGCACAGAAGAAATACGGAAACGGAAAATTCTATCGCTAATCAAACCAAAATAAAAATATACAATTTATTACACAAACGCTGAATAATAGGATGAAGGAACATCACCAAAATAGCTCTCTCCGAAAATCTCCGAAATCAAAGCGTGGAAGAAACCACCTCTACAAACAATCGTAGTAAAATGTACCAAGAGAATTATGCAATGTCCATCCAGGAGCTAAAATTATCTCGAAACGATCCCAACAGACGGCATGAATCTTCCCACCATGAAACCACTACCATCCACCAAGCGACCTCCTGCCAACACCACCATTCAACAAAAACCACGCTTCACAAAGCCGTGACGAATCCATGACAGATCACAAACGAACCATGGCAACCCTACAGCCCAAAAACTTCAGCGTACGACCGATCATACCAAAACTCCCAAAATGATTCAGCCTCCGCCAAATCGACGGCAAACTCCAACAAAAACACCCGAAGCATTCAGCAAAGAAACCAATTTGGACATACAAATCCAACATTCAGGCAATGATTCAATACAAAACTGCAAATCCGCCCTCATACACTAACAAATGAGAACTACCTCAAGTCCTAAACAAAACAACTCAAAACAGTCAAAAATACCTTATAAATACAGGTAACGACAGAACATACATGAACACAACTCTCCGCAAGTTGAGAAACACTACGTTCAATGAACAACCACCACAAACCGCAGACACCGAGCCATTACTCACCATGAACCAAACCCATTCAAATCACTCCAAATATCAAAAAAGATTCACTGGAATACAGCTGTAGCACATCCCCGCCGCACATCCTGTGTAAACCAATCAAACACATACACCACTCGTCAAAATCTAATCCAGTTTTCGCACCACAGAGAAAAAGTATAACCCCCTCCCAATCGCCAAAAATATACATTCCTTTATATGTACAATATTCATTTTGCGCGATCTCGACCTGCGACAACATCCACCCCTTGCCGATGACGCCAACCCAGGTCGAACGACGGCAAAAAATCTCACAAAGTTAACAAAAGTCTAAATTATTATACATATAACAAATCAACAAATTATGAACAATTAAAGTCTAATCGACTTTCCCAATTCACAAATTGAATCATCCACATTCAAGAACATTTAGTGCAAATCCAAAGAAATTCGCCCATTTAGACAACGTAATGCGAAGTCTTAGTGTAATCCACTACAAAAATATAAATAGAACCGTGAGAGAGCAGAGAATATTATACGATCATTTTGTTTATATTTTGCGCATCCCATATACAATATTTTCACTTATATGTATATCCTTAAATAAAAAAATTAAAAGAAATAAGGATTTCAGTACAACATGCAATAAAGACTTGATATCCAAATTTTAAATTAGCTTTTTGGTCGTGATTTGTTCAACTTTTCCAAGAAAATACCATCTACTCATATAACGAAATTCAACAAAATCACTGTGTACATAAAAAACTATAAACAATACGTATGCGAGAGAAAAAACAAAATTATAAAAATTAGAGACCACGACAGTATTTTTCATAGAAACAGATTACATAGAATGAATGCTAGCAACTGTCGTCACAAACTGTTTCATACCACAACAACACAAATAACTCATCCATACGATTCATTGATTATTATGTAATAAAATATAATGTATAATGTAAAATAAAGTAATAAAAATAACACTTATCTTAAGCATCCTTTGTAATCAAAAAAGTCCTACAAATTGAATATTAACATACAATGCGTATGATGCATTCAAACAACGGTGTCGAAATACATATAAACGAAATTGTTATATACATATCCTACACCATTGCAAGCGCACCGCACACAAATTAATATATTAACACAATACGTATAACTTTTCACTTTACTTATTACTACTTTACACACAAATTATTATTAGTATTATTATTTATTTATTTCATAAGACATATATTAATAAATAATATTATGATTAATATTATAATTAATCAATTATTAACACATATTTAAACTATTTATTTATTTATTTAAAGGAGAGACAAAAATCACGCCTTTCCTTTACGACGTTCAATCGCCGACCGAAAAATACCATTGACTCAAAAATGATACGAAAGTAGTTTTACCAATTCTCGGGGAAAGTCAGAATAATGCCATAGGGACCTATTATGCATTTGGATCAGAAAGTTATATCTTCGATTTTCTAATGTTTTGCATCGTTCCAAATTAAAGCTCTGATTTTCCAAAAATCGTTGCAAATACAATTGTTCAGAATTTTTCTTACTTTGTATTCCCGTTTATATGAATTTGTGAAAATTTTACCGGAATGCATTTTTGCATTCCAATTTGTTTTGGAAAGGTGAAAAACTAATTACAGTTAAACTAATTAAAGATAAATTTCAGTATAAATGATAATTTAAAGAAAATAATTCGTTTTATAAAATTCTTTTATTTTTTTAAATACTCAAAACTTTTTATTTTTTATTGTTTCGTTATGATTTTTTAACAACGCAATTAAAATATTTTTACGGTCTTTAAATTTTATTCAGACCCCATTGCAAGTAGTAAAAATAAAAATTTGACCTTAACATTTTGGACTCATATGGCAGTAGTTATTTACATTCGAGAAAAGTTTACATACCACCAATCAATCGGAGAGACCGGATTAGAACGAATACATAGTAGAACTCCAGGATGCATATCAACTAGAAAATTCAAATTTCAACCTAAATATATCCTGTCAAAAAAGTGGCGGTAAATCATCATTTAAAAAGTCCGCTTAAAGGGATAGTAAAAGTTTTTCTTGTCGCTAAGTTGGCACAACTGTCCTCTATCTTGATCTGAATACAAATGGCGAACAAAGATCTTGTCTTAAATTTTGTATTGCAAATGGAATTTCGTTGTGTCAAATCGCTGAAAATGTTAGAGAAGGCTTACGGCGAATCAAAAAAACGTGCTTATGATTGGTACAGTACATTCAAAAGCAGTCGAGATGTGGTGAAAGATTTCCCTCGCTCTAGTCGGCCATCAATATTTCCAACTGAAGTTAATAATGTGAAGGAAATGGTGACGAAAAATTTCCAGTTAGGTTTGAGAGTTTCGGAATAGTGCCTTCTGAGCCGAAACCGAGAAAGCCACGTCAATGTCGATCAGAAGTCAAGGTAATGTTGACTGTTTGCTTTGATTGTCATGGTTTTGTGCTTTCAGTATTGTTGCGAGAAAGTCAGACGGCAAATAAATAATTCGTCACCACGGCGACGCACGCACCACCATACTCACCTGATGTGGCTTCGGCTGACCTTTTTCTCTTTCCAAAACTCAAATTACCACTTCGAGATATCGGTTTTCAATCGATAGAAGACATAGAAGAGAATTCTTGGCGAGAACTGAAGTTGATTCCGGAAAATGCGTTTGAAAAATGTTTTAATGATTGGATTATTCGTTGGCATAAGTGTATCATTTCGGAAGGAGTCTACATTGAAGGCGATACAATAAATTTGAATGAATATTAACTTTTTTTTACAGAATATATTTAGACGGCAGAACACCACAGAAATTAAAAAACTGTACTTATACGAAACTTTACCGTTAAATTCAATATTTTAAACCATTTTTTGTACTGTATCGTATTAAAATAATTGAAAAAGAAATTTTAATTAAAATTATTTGTGTATTTAATTTGGATTATATTTTGATTACTTTAGAGTAAAATACCTTAGAATAAGTTAGCTAAATGAGAATGTTTTTTACATAGGTCCTTATCCTTATCGGAATAATTATTTCAAGAACGAAGTCTATCAACAACGAGGTAATACATGTACTTAGTTGATTAATGTTAATATTGCAACTTTCCGATCAACCGTATTTTTGCACAGTGTTATTTCCAAAGTGATTAGAAATCATTTATGCAACATACATCGATTAGCTTAATTATGAATATTATTAAATTAATTTAGAAAACAAAATTATTTGCAAATTTAAAAATTCAAATATCTATTAATCATTACCAAATTACACTACCAGAAGAGCATTAAATTAGCAGGATTTTTTTTATTAATACAATTTATTGGTTGCATAACAAATTATTACCACTTGAGCTCGCAGCTCGCGTGTTTTTGTGAGTTCTAAAGTTTCTCAAGTTAAATTAATTTTTAACCAAATATATATTCTGCTAAAAATTAATGGCCGATTGGTATTTCTTGAGATAATAACGCAAAAGAGAGAAAGCGCGCAATAAAATATTTTCCTATGAAAAACGGAAAACGACAAAAAACCCTGATACAATCCTGCCTTTTGTTCTTTTGTCTAGAAACTAAACAGCTACTTTGATAGTTTTTATACTCATGTGGTGCTACTAATCTTAAAGTTTAGCTAAAAATGGGAAGTTAAATCTTTTGGAATTCATAAGCAATATCATAAAAAGTAAAAATAATTTGATAAATACACAATACACAATATTCACTAATACGAGAAAATGTATTTATCGGTCAAATATGAATTTGTATTATATATTTTCATATAAACACTATTCTGTCGGAGTGCAAAACTCACGGGCCGACCAATCTTCCATGCCAGTATAGACTGGCAGAGGAAGGTCGAGGAAGAGACAAATTATTATCATTTTTGGCTTGTAACCAGTTGTAGCGGTGATTTCTTCCACTACAAGAAACACCATGGGCAACTTACCGTCGAATCAAATACGGACAATTCATCGTGAAAACAATTATTGAATCGTGAATACAAATACGGGCAAATACGCCGTGTAAATAATTATTCCTCAACGGACAATTCTCCGTAGAAATAATTATGTCAACCTAGTCAGTACAACAACAACCTTGTACACACAAAAGTGCTTCAGCGATATATAATTGGTACAAACTAAATACAACAAAAACCACTACACAAATCAATTTTGTTTGACTTATAAAGTAACAAATTTATGTTGAATTGGAGATTAAATTATTATTATTGATTACCAAAACAAAATGATTTAATAAAAACAAGAAACGATGGTAACTAAACCATAGACGGCTGCATCGTCCTTTAAATCATATAGAAAAGGTATGCCCACGGGTAATCTAATCTGACAACCACAACCATAAGAATCAAACCAGATTTTGTTTACTAAAAATTTCTGTACATATTCCGACCAAAATGATAAAAATTATCATGATACTTCTTGTGACCCTAACTTCACTCCGTATAATTTGATGTCAAAACCGAGTGAACAACCAAATTGAAATAAATTATAAATTAGTTTTGTATGTCAAAATACACTTGTCATAACAAATAATTTAATTCCAATTTTAAAGGCGACGACAGCCGAAAATCGTAACCTCTCATCGCAATAAATATTTTTGAATTAAAATAGGTATATACACAAAAACTCCCAAGTATAACAAAACGGAAAAAAATCGGAAAATGTTGGATATATTGGATTTCGTGTGTTGGTTCTGTAATCTGTGATGAAAAGTGAAATATTTTAAAATCAATTATTTAATTTAAAATTGTTTTAAGTATAGTTAAAATTGTTATAATATAAATCGTAGTGTATACCTAGTATAAGTTATAAATAGTTATTTAATTTTAATAAGATTATTAAAACTCTTGTGTATTAACTTCCCGTTTTTAAAGTAAGTACATACATGTAGTAGCATTATGTAGTTGGATAATTTATTGGATACAATGGGCTACAATAAGTAACTAAAAATATATATTCTAGAAAAAATATTAATTTGCGAGAAAATAACTGAATTAATTTGCGGCTATGTCGGAATCTCATTGACACGGAAAATCAAAAATTTGCAGGCCCGTTCAATGAACTTGAAACGTTTGTAAATTTCCATAACACTCTAACAAATAACAAGGAATTTGCTCGACAGTTGGTAATGAAAATTTAATTAAATGTTAAATTAATATTTATCAATTTTATTTAAGAAGTATATTTTTTTGAAAGTCAGTCTCTTTCAACGGGCTCAAAATATTTATCCGAACTAATTTAAAAAATATTTTCACGGCGCAATTGGCGGAGCAGTTTTTCTATAACGGCCACCACAAAAAACTCATTGCGTCAAAATTTGAGATAATAAAATTATTAAAGGGTAATTAATAAACAATAATTTTTGTCAAGTTTTATTTATATTCACAGTTTATCGAAACACAGTTTGGAGCCTGCGCTACGCAGTATTTTTATTATATTAATGATAAAGCGCCTAACTTCACAAAAAAGCAGAGAAACGACTGATAACACTCGTTTGTGATTTTGCGAAAATAATTAGTAATTAAGATTATTTTTTTATATTCTTTTTTTTATATTTATTTTAGTTAGAAAACGAACTTAGTCAACTATTCATGAATTCGGTCATTAAAATTAGATTTGTATTCATATGTGATAAATATGTTAAATATATAAATGTATGATTATGTTTGTTGCAACAAAACAAAAAAATTATAATAAATAATAATATTCAAAGCGCGTAAGATCCGCCCATTTGAAAGCATGTCACTCACACATGTACAAGTTTTTATTTACTCAAATTGATCCTTTGTCAGACTTTTAGCGACAATCTTCATAGGAAATATTTAAATATTTCGGACACTTTTGCTGACAAAAGTCAGTGATGATTTCATCAAAATGTCAGAAAAATTCAGAAATTCTCGGAAATAAAAATACTTGGGCTTTGACAGCTAAAATCAAAAAAATTCTTGGTTTTTTCTTGTGATAAATGAGTGCGTTTTATGGCGAAAGGTAATAAAAAATATCATGATTGTTGTTTACCAACTAAAAAAAAATGGAGAGGTGACTATGTTGTGGCCAAAACCGGACTTTCTTTTACCACGAATGTATATAATAAAAATAGATCTCGAATATACCACAATTGACTTCTAAAGCGAAATTTAAACTTACCGGACTTTTGATAAAACTGTCTTGTAGAATTATAAAACATTATCCCACGCTTTTTTTGTAAATCCTAAACTTTTCATCATCATTGCAAAAATTTAAAAATCCCATTGAAGCTGCAATTTGCGGTACACAGATTTCCATCAAATTACGCAGCGATTCCCATTTAACTCAGAAAGGTTAAGTATGAAGTTTTATTCCGAACTGTCAATCCACCTGGACTGTAAAGATGCCGAATTTTTGCGAAATAAAGTTTTTTTTATCAAAACCCGTCATTTCCTGTAAAATTTAAAATATGATCTGAACTTATTTTGTTTGAAATTTTATTTATAATTTTGTTTCTTCGATCAATCATCCATATGGTACCGGGATCGAGTTTTTGCTGAAAACAGTTTTTTGTCCAAAATCGTCATTTCTGTTTAAATTTTGGAAAACTAATTGGGCAACGGACCAGTATTGCTGCAATATTAAATTAGAATCTTTTAGTTCATAGTCGTTTTGTGAACCGGTTTCGGCAAAACATCACTGGGATCTCCCAATTTATGGAAAAATCTTTAGGAATGAGGTTTCATCTCGATCAATCAATCCCTCTAGGCTGTATAGGGGTCGAATCTTTGTTAAAAAACAGTTTTTTGTAAAAAATCGTCAATTCCGTTTAAATTTTGGAAAACCGATCTGGGCTGCATTTGCAAAATTAATTAAGAATCTTTAAGTTTTTAATCGTTTTTCTTGTAAATGATTTGCTTTTCAAAATATTTGCAAAAAAAACGAAAAAGCTTCTATGGACGCAAATTATTGGGATCGTCCAATTTATGAGAAAAGTTAAATGTGAAGTTTCATCCCGATCAGTCAATCCGTCTGGGCTATAGAGAAGCTACTGATATTTAGTCTGCACGAAACCACACACGCAAGCGCACACATACATTTTTTAAAACCCACTTTTTGCCTTCAGAGATATATCGAATGGTAAATCTGAAAAATTTCGGGGTCAAAATTTTTCATGATTACTATACTTTATTTTACTACGTAAAACATAAATAAATCTGCCTATTACCTTTTGGGATCTTGAATGTAGCAACATTTTCGCCGCAGTGTAACCAACCATTTACAAAAATCATTCTTTTAATTTATAAACGGAAGCTTAATTTAAATTTAAATGTTTTTTTCTATTTGTTTATTAAAGAAGGCCGTATACGATTTAACGGACCCGATTGTATAATAAGTAAAGTTTTCGATATGGGTACAGAAATGGATGTTTCATATTGAAACGGGCCAATTTACAATTTGAACATTTATAAATACAGCAAACATATTTAAGTCCATCTGATTTTAATTTCAAATTTTACATTCCAAAATAGTGAGAATAATAATATAAATAATACCTTTGTCCCAGCTTTATGATTATTTAATTCAAATAATTTTGAACTGCTGAATAACGAAATGTCATTTGCACGCATTAATTTCGTTTATTTATAGTTTTTGTTATTTACGAGTAAAGTGGGAATGGGAACCAGTCAAGAATAAAAACTTATCTTAATAAAAAAAATAAGAATGCGTTAAATGGCATGTCAGTGTTATTCCCCAGTAAAACTTAATGTTTACTTAAGAAACCCAACGAAACTTCATCAAATTTTAGATGTCACGTAAAAAAAATAGTATGGGCGATTTCTCTCCTAACAATAAGAAAAACTTAAAAAATTAAAAAATCTGTTTATTCTCAAATAAAAAGGCGGAAATTATTTTAATTGTATAATTAATTACTAAATTAATATACAAAATTATTTGAATAATTTTATATGCATCTTTCACTTACTCGTATATATGATAAAATTATTGAATTTATGAAACCTAACCTACAAATTAGATTGAATTGTGCAAATTGTTAGTCAACTGAATTGTGGAAATATTAGTCGTGGCTATTCTATTATTAAATATTTGTTAGAATAAATTAATCAAAATACATAAAAATTTAATCATGTTTTATTCATAAAAGTTGTAAATTAACATCGTCTTGATTTTGTTATTACTTAAGAATTATAAGTTGTGCATGGTAGGAATGTCAAAAAATGGAAGTCAATTGGTATCGTTAATTTTTTTTAAGTTTTTGTTGACTGGTTCGCTCTTAAGAAAAAACACAAGAAACATAAAACAACACAAGCACATATGTACATTAAATGTTAGACATGCTGATTTATTAAATATAAAAAATAATTCTAATATTAACAATTTCAGTAATTGTACGCCACTTTAAACGAAACCGTCACTGTGCGTTTGTACTTGCGGAAGCGATTGAGGAAAAAATTCTGCCGAATCGTATTTAATGTATTAAAACAACAACAAAGTTAAAAATATTTCAACTCGAGTGTGGAATTAGTAGGCAGGGCATAAAGCATTTCACGAAATTTGATTGTTTTAGAGTGCGGAAGCTCTTGCGTAAATTTTTATTTCCGCGAGTATATACTCACAGTCAATCGCTGTCCCTGGTTAAAACTATCTGGATTCTTAAATAGTAGATTATTCGGCTCCGATTAAACAAATCAAAGCACTACGCTGTTTCAAATCCCAACCCATCTACAATCAATTAAAAGAACATAATCAATATGGCCCTTTAATCAGTAGGAACACAGACAACATTTAAATATAATAGCCCGGCCAAACATTATCCAATAATCATACACGCAGTAATATTACATTTTTAACTTCTATTTGATAATATTGGTCGAAAACACAAATTTATTCTACAAGCCATATTTTTGGAACACATCAAAATCTACTTAAATATAAGTCCTGCTCTAACGCTCATTGACAGATACCTATATAAAACAAAACTGCCAAAGAGTGTGTTGGATACACTAACAATGCAATGTAGATTGATTTTTTTTCATTTTTGTTCGTTTCTGCACCTACACATTTATACTTAGCTTAAAAAAAAAAGACTATGGAAAAAAATTACCAATACATCTTTAGTTAGTTATTGTTTATTTCATATGTGTGGAGTTAGCAGGACTTATATTTAAGTAGATTTTGAACATATACACAATTTTCGGTCGTCTATATCATGGTATTGTGCATAAATGGAGAAAAATATTTTCATAAATAAAAACGAAACAATGTGTAAACGACAACAATGTGAAAAATAAAAAATAAATTATAGAAGCTTACAGTAACAAGTCCGTAATTATATCC
The DNA here is from genome assembly GCA_963691935.1 of Nephrotoma guestfalica. Taxonomy (NCBI): domain Eukaryota; kingdom Metazoa; phylum Arthropoda; class Insecta; order Diptera; family Tipulidae; genus Nephrotoma; species Nephrotoma guestfalica. The sequence goes on from OY829913.1 coordinate 177,191,174, forward strand.
TGATACAGTACACTATCGTTTATTTTTATATCAGAAATAAAATTGTTGCTTAAAAAGAAAATAGTTCACATGTTTAATTCATTAATAAATGCAGCACAGTTATCTCAAGATTGCTGAGAAAAATGGTTCATTATAAAAGAAATTGGCTTAGAAGAAAAATACAAATATGTTCAATCGAAACCAACCCAAATGTATTCTACAAACCGAACTGTACTCGAGAGTATACACCGGTCCAATAAAATATTTCAGTCATCTATTCATTTGTATTAGTATAAAAGTACAGGAAATGTTTACAAAATTTTGTAATAAATATACGAAAACATGATATACGTACACATCCATCGACTTCAAATAGAAGTAAAAACAAAACTACAAACAATAATAAATAGAATAAAATGTAAAATAGAAGTGGAAGAGGATGAGGAGACAGATTTCAATGTAATTTAAAATTCGATTTTTAATTTTGTTTGTTTATTGTTGATATTGAGGCGAAGGAGAAAGGTTATCAAATTTCTGTTCGGTGCTGTAATTTTTTAACATGAAGAAATAACCCAATTTTTTTTATAATGCACCATTTTTGCATGGGTGGTGCGTTTATATTACTATTTTCCGTTTAAGTAACAATTAATATAAAAAGAAACGATAGTATACCCATAAGGGTAATAATTACCAACTTGTTACTGTAAAGCTTCTATGAATTTTTTCTATAAACATTCTTTCGTTTCTATTTATGAAAATATTTTCCTCCATTTATGCACATTACCACGACATAGTCGACCGAAAATTGTGTATGTGTTCCAACAATATGGCTTGTAGAATACATTTGTGTTTTCGACCAATACTATCAAATAGAAGTTAAAAATGTAATATTACTGCATGTACAGCCGACCATAGTCCGGCTCCGGCTTATAAAATATGATAGTGTTTAGTTTTGCTTGTAGAATACATTTGACTTAGTTTCGGTTCAATGCATGTATGCATGTGTATGCATGTATGATCGGCTCGTTTTTGTTATTTATCCCATCTACGTAATGAGTAAATCTCTGCTAGAAATGTATTTTTGAGAGTGTGAAACTATCTACATTGTTATTTTGTGGATCATGTAAGTGGAGTGAGTTAACTTGGTTCTTAACTTTTGAACTGAATTAAACAGTGGTTTTTGGAGATCAATTAATCATAGGCTTGAAGGTTAAGTGTTATGATAAAATATGACCATTATTAATGATAATTAAATTCGCTTGATTTCTTACTAACGGATTCTAATGGGGCATTTTGAAATTAGATTTATATTTATTAACACAATTTACAGCTCTACATATAATTTACTTATCTGCAAGGGATCATCTGGAGATTACCTTGTATGCAAATTGACTTGTGTGCAAATTGTTGTATGTACTAATGCGTTGTTTTGAACTGTGAAAATAGTCAGTAGCTGTATATCTTTCTCTTATATTAAACAATGAGGAAATGTTTATCGAAGCTTAATTTATGTTATAATAAAATAATAAATGCAGAGGAGTGATTGTCGTCACTAGTATGGCCGCGACCAAGTTTTACATATTAGATTTACTTTTAAACTAAATATCTAGTTTCTAACGTAAAAATTTGTTTAGGATTCTAAAATTAATGTATTTGCGATAATATTCACTTGTTTAGTTTTAATAAAAGTAATATTTTTCATAAGAACCTTGCAAATTTTATGGGAACAGACAAGGTAGGAATTATAAGGGCTATTGGGTTTGCTAATAACTTTAATATTTTGCTTAGTTTAGCTTATTCTAGGTTGGATAAATAATTATCGCTGAGTTCATTTTATGATTTATAATTTATTTAATACTGTTGTAAATTGATACACACATATATACAATAGTTGACAACCATAGATTAATTTCGAATGTCTTATTATAATACTTCATGAAACATTTATTTTATAATTCAAGCGTTGAACAATCGGTGGTTTATTTGTTCATCAAGGATCCTACAGTTGTGCTAGTTACTTATTATTAATTCTGTCATCTTACAAATTCCTGATTTCTTTAATAGTTTTATTTAATTCTGGTTTAATTTGTTTAGGAATTGGGGATTCTAAAACTGTGCCAAACATCTATTATTTATATATCACATCTATCACGAGATTTCGTGTGGTCATTTTATATTTTTACAAATAAACATATTGGTATTAGATTAGGGATGGCAAGGACAGATGACTTTCATATTATACTATATTATACTCGTATATATGGGTGGCTGAGACCAAATGTTACTGACTATTATTTACAATAATTTACAATAATTAACTATTTTCTTAATAAATAAGTTCATTAATTCAACAGATTCACAAAGATTCTATTCGTTGAAGACAGAAAGGTCGTGCAATCCTTTCCTGCTTTGAACGACAATATTTATTTGGATTCGAATTATTTTATTTTGATTTTGTTTGTTTTAAAATAACCAAATTAATTTAGTTAATACTAATCATTACATTACATTTATTTTATTCAAGTATAGGTAACCTCCGAAGAACACGATTAATTGGTTCCGTATTCTTTGGAACCGTGCTGTTCGAGACTACAAACATCGAGATTCCGTTTCAAGTGTGAAAAAAACGTTACGCTTTAATTTTTTTTGTTTGTTATAAAACTAAACATTTTATTATTTTTAAAATTTTATTAAAATTGTTTAAATATTGCTTACATTTTTTTTGAATTCATATTGGTAAACACTTCAAAGAAATCTTGTAGGTACATACATATTTTATTCTTTTTCAAACGAATTACTCGAAAATCGTGTGGTTTGAAATCGTGTAATTCGGGGGAAGGTATCCGCATTCTTCAGGTACCGTATGCTTCGGGGTTTACCTGTATAATTTAACTCATAATGGTGACGTTTTATGTCAGGAAATTTACTGCAACATTTTTTTTATTATAATTATTCCTTTTTCTTGGATGCTGATTGCTGAAGATTTATATAAAAAAAAAATCAAAAATAATTGTGCTCTCTTGTGCTAACCGCCTTACATTATGTTTTCAACTAACAATTTACTAACTATTGACTAATTATATGTCTGTAACCGGGTCAATTCGGTCATATTTAACATGCCTATCCTATCCTTCCATCTTGTTAAATGTAATGTGTGTAAGGTTTATGGCGGGCCGGGCGTCATTCGGGAGTCTCGTTAAATTGCCTGGCCATTCATTTCAATCAGTCAATCAATCATTTTTTTTATATTTTATTGCAAAATTTCTGGAACGTAATTCAAACTAGAAGCAATTTAGTAATTTTATATTGTATATTAATATAAATCATAAAATAAATTAAATTTTGTGTTATAATTTTGCGATCGAAAATATCCTTTTTCATAGAAAACGCTCGTTTGGGCATCCTTATCGAAAGCTGGGTGATTTTATATTTGTGTACAATTAGGCCTGTCGTTTCATTGGCCTTGATTAAAGTAATACCATGTTGCATAGTATTAGCTGATTAAACACTAAATTGTAGAGGTACATGAGTGATGTTGTATATTTCACTTTTTTTACGTAGTAAACTGAAATATAGTTTTCATGAAATTTTTTTAAATTTAACCTCAAATTTCCCGATTTACTATTCTCTATATTGCCGGTCAAAAAAGTGAGTTTTAAAAAAATCTCTGTCGGTGCGTACGTGCGTGTGTGATGTCGTGCAAACTAAATGTTTGTGGCTACTCTACAGCCCAGACAGATTGACTGCTCCGGATGAAACTTCAAACTTGAGCGTTTCTCATAAATGGGAGATCCCAGTGATTTGTGGCTGAGCTTCTTCGATTTTTGCAAATATTTTGAAGTATATCATTTACAAGAGCAACGATTAAGATCTAAAAGATTTTAATTAATTTTGTAATAATAACGGTTCAAATCAGTTTCCAAAATTTAAGCGGAAATAACTATCTTTGACAAAAAACTCTTTTTCATGGTAAAAGCTTAATTATCATAAGATGGGAGATCTAAGTGATGTTTGGCCGAAATCGGTCCACCGGAAGTTGCCGCTTCCACAGGAGCTTTTTCGTATTATGTAAATATTTTGACAAGTATATAGCATTTATAAAAACCAAATTAAAAAAAAAGATTGTAAATTAAATTCCAAACTAAATCAGTTTATAAATGACACGTTTTGATAAAGAAAACTTTATTTCATAAAAATTCGGCATCTCTACAGACCAGGCGGATTGCTATTTGAATTGAGAGTATTTAATCATTTTGGAAATCATCGATGGAAATCTAATGCGTGTTGGAAGTGCCATGAGAGCCTTTTCAATTTTTGGAATAATGAAATGTTTAAAATTTATAAAAAACGACAAAGTAAATTTTCAACGAGAGTAGACCTTGTTGGTTTTCAGAAATTTAATGATACTTAGAAAACAAATTTGTTTTTGTTGTCGGTATTTAAATGCACAAATAATGTGTTCAAACTGGCTTTAATAAATTTGAATGCGCAAATTTCGTTCAATTTATTTAATTTACTTTATTTATATTGTTGTTATGGCAAAATTAATAAACTTATTTCTTAATTTTCATTATTTTTACTTCTAACCATTGCATATTATAATAAATTTATTACCACTAATCTTGGAATATTCACTATTTATTAATTTATCATTTAGAGGCAGTAAAAAATATTCAAATTAAATCATAAATGCGGCGTAAAAACAAACAAAACTTAAACAATTTTGACGTAATTTTCCAATCGATCGGAATAGTAATTTAAAATATTTCTGAAGTAAATTTTCCATCCTGTACGTTATTTCACGGTCAAGCTTGATAATCATATATTAATTAATACCTTGATTTCATGTTCCTCAAAAACCATCGCGGTTCAGAGAAACAATATTAAGAAAATCGATTTTTACGATTATGAAAACGATCAGCTCTGATGCCTAACCATAGACGAACTAAACATTTTCACTCTTAAGAAAGAATTATGTTAACTGGCAATTTTTTGTGGTCAAAAACTGATTGCTAGCACGCGTTAACTTTTGACAAGTTGAGTATCATACAGTCGGTATAATGTTTTTTGATTATACAAGGCAGTTTTACAAAAAGTCTGGTAATTTAATTTTTCGCTTTAGAAATCAAATGTTGTGTATTCGAGATCTATGTATATATATTCGTGGTACAAGAAAGTTGGGTATTGGCCACAAGATATTCACCCTTCCATTTTTTTAGAATCAATCGGAAGCGTAAATTTTGTAAGCTCTAGTAGATTTTTTGGTTTGTCAGATGTTTCGTTTATGCCATATAAGAATTAGTATCAATTTCAAATGGAAGCACATATCTTGTGCTTAATTAACTATTAATTGCAGATTTATAACAAAAAAATACAAAATGACGCATGTCTCATCATACATTCAAATTAAACCAATAATTTTTTTGCAAAAAACTAATGAAACACACATTACCATACTACAATATAAACCAAAATTTTATTAAAATATACAAAATAAATCCATTTATAATGCTATCATGTCGAATTATATCTCATATAATATCTAAATATATTAAATTTAGTATACCATTTGCTTGGTGTACTGATACCTATAGTTATAAATTGAAACTTTCACACTAATTAAATAAAAGAAGGAAAATTAAACAACTTTATGTATGGTTGGTTAGCTCGTTTGTTTATTATTATTTTAAAGGGTGAACTTTTCAATAAATGCCAAGCTTTTGTTATTAGAACGATACCGGTACTAGATAGGATAAAATGCCTTTTGCATATATAAAACATTTGTGGTTTCAGGATCGTTTCACAAAAGCAATATAATTGTCGCAAATTTTTTTCAGTGATAAATACAAATTTCAGAAATTAGAAACGAAAAGACAACATTTGGTCCATAAAAATGTTTAATTATTTAATAAATGACCAAAATGTTCGCCATTTGCTTCAAATATTTTTCCAATTGTCCTTTAGAATTTTAAACATGTAAATTGATTCTTAATTCATTCTCTGATATATTATTTTTAAAATATCTGTAAATGTCTCTTCAAATTTCTCGCAGTTGTAGGTGTTTAAATTCACCTAGGCTAAATCCTTTTATTTTTCTGTATAAATCATAATAAAGGGTGTTTTTTTAAGAGGTTGCCGATTTTTTTTTTGAATAAAACACATATAAAATTATGAAATGACCAAAATTTTTTTTTATTTGGTAGATAATTTTTTGGCATTTAACATTTAAACACAATTTCTGGCATATGGCTACCACGACTATTTTTCACAAATGTCATTCTGGAGGTCCAATTTTCCAGCACTTTTTCAAGCATTTGAGGGCGTATGTCAGCAATGACACGTTGAATATTGGTTTCCAAAGCGTCAATCGATTGAGGTTTATCCACATAAACCAATGACTTCACGTATCCCCACAAAAAGTAATCGAGTGGCGTCAAATCGCACGAACGCGGAGGCCAATTCACCGGACCATTTCTCGAAATAATGTTGTCGTTGAAAGTTTCTTTCAATAAGTCGATTGTTTCACGTGCTGTATGGCAAGTGGCACCATCTTGTTGAAACCACATTTCATTCATATCCATATCTTCAAGATTTGACAACAAAAACTCATTTAACATGGTTCTGTATCGATTTCCATTCACGGTAACGCGTCGTCCTTCCTCATTTTTAAACAAATATGGACCGATGATCCCACCAGCCCATAGACCGCACCAAACAGTACATTTATCAGGATGCATTGGTAATTCTAGAACGGCGTGTGGATTATCTTTGCTCCAAATGCGACAATTTTGTTTGTTGACGTATCCATTTAACCAAAAATGCGCCTCATCACTGAAGAGAATTTTACGGTAAAAAAATGGATCTTCGTTCAATTGATTTAACGACCAATCACTGAATTCACGGCGCAAACGATGGTCGTGTGGCTTTAATTCTTGCACCAATTGAATTTTGTATGGCACCAAACCCAAATCTTTACGTAAAATTTTCCATAAAGTCGATGGACAAAGTCCAATTTGCTGAGCACGACGACGAATCGATAAATTGTCGTTTTCTTCGACACTGGCCTCAACGACAGCAATATTTTCTTCTGTACGAACTCTTCTCATTCTTGTCGGTGGCTTGGCATCCAAAAGAGTGAATGTAGACCGAAATTTGGTAATTACGTTCTTTATGGTGGTCTCTGACGGACGATTATGTGCACCATAAAATTCACGAAGTGCTCTATAAACATTTTTAATTGAACACTGATTTTGAAAATAAATTTCCACGATTTGAAAACGTTGTTCTGGAGTTAACCTATTCATAATGATTTGCCAAACAATACTGAGTAGAAATGCCACTTTGAGCTGTCAAAACAACTGTCATAAAATAAAACGACATCTATCGGAAAAACAAACCTCCTAAAAAAACACCCGTTATATATATATATATATATATATATATATATATATATATATATATATATATATATATATATATATATATATATATATATATATATATATATATATATATATATATTAGATTTAACTTATTTAGTTAAAATTTATATTAAATCTCACTATAATTAATTAAACTATTTACAAATTTTTATTATTTTTATATACCCTAAATTTGCGTTGGGTTTTCGTATCTCCACACGCGTTTTAAAGCAACTCCTTTTCGGATTTACCTTTTCTTTTTGGTAGATGTGTACCACTTTAAATTATTTTATTGACTGACCAAGGAAGATTTGTCACACCATCTTCCAAACAAAATTTTTTTAGTACAGTCCCTCCAAAATTTACATTTATGAAATTCAAATCATCTATATCATCTAGCTATTCTTATACTAGTCAATTTTATTTAGGGTATCTGTGAAGAATCAATATTTACCGAAACCGATCATAGTAATAATTATGACACGAGTCATAACAATATCCTCAATTATATTCAGAATATGTACACGTCATGCTGACCTTTCACATCTTTCTTTACAATTGAATAATACTGCGTTAGTGTTTCCGTTGATACCTTGAAGACATCTTCTTCACCAAATCCCACAAAATCAATATTCAGGCTGGAAATGCTTATTTTCTCTTGTGTCATTCAATCGTAGTAAATAGCCTATATGCATAATGCTACTGTTGAATAAAAAGAGTGTAATTTTTTCTATGTAATTTGTTTGCAATTTTTGAAGGTGCAGTTAAAAAATAATTGTTTTTTTTAAACAATAAATAAAATTCGTTTCGTTACGTAATAGTAAAGTAAAGTTCCAGTTATTTTTTCGTTAATGAATTTTTTTTACCACCAAGATTTTGGATTAATCTAACATCAACTAATTTTGATGCGTATGAAGAAGTAAGTTCAGCCTACTAACAACTCGGGCACAGTAAAGGGTCTGTCACAAACAGTAAAGGGTGTGTCAAGCAGAGAGATACTAAGTGTATCAGCACCATCTCTATTTGGCAAAGTTTCACTGTTCGAAACAGGCATCAGTAGAAATGTCTGCTATGCGGAATGCCCAATTCCACATTTCATTAGCTAACGATAATTCCCTCTACCGGCTTTAGGTTCGGGTAGTCGAGTTCAGGTTAGTCTTCAGTTGAGCTGTGGTTAATCTGTTTTAAGTGGCGCCCGAAAAGAGTTTAATACCAGCTCGTAAATCAATAAATTATTTATGGTGGCCTGACCACTGTTTTAATAATTTTGGTATTTTTGTATTGAAACTATAGAAATTTCAAAAATTTTGTAAGACATCAATTAGAAGCTTAAATTGTGCTTTTAAAGACAAGTAACTTTAGTCTACATCTCTAAGCCAATAATTCAAAATCACCACCAGACAACTACTCGACATTCAGCATTTTTTTTAATATGTATTTTTCTCCTACCAATAACAATGTACTCGCCTGGCATTTATTAAAAAACTCACCCCGTATATAGATATACATATTATCTAAATTTATATAATACAGCAGTTATCCGTAAAAATAATATACATCCCAACCTTCGACCTTGTATATTATTAATTATTTATTCCATCTCACGTTTCCTTAACTCTAAAATAAACTTACCGTATTTTGTGTGTACCACAAACTTTTTGCCGTTTATTGTTCGTTTCGTTTGCTGTATTCATTATATTCCGTCATTATTTTCTATTAAATTATAAATTTTGTGATTTTAGCTTCTAATTAAATAATTATTCAAATTTTTTTGCTATTTTTTGGTTACTAAATAATAACAATAAACAAAAAGAACCGATACAATTTTTTCGTTAACTTCTAAATCTTTAAATCAAATCTTAAATTTTTTCTTTTGTTTGCTGATTTTTCGTTTATTTTGTGGGGTTGTTGATTATTCTTTACTTTATTGTTAGTTTGTTACTTGTATAATTAATATAAAAGAGTGTACAAATATTTCTTAAATTGAGCTCCCCGCATAATCTCGCAAATTCATTCAGTATTAGGGAATAATAATTTGAATTGCAATATGTAACCTATGTAAGTGCATAGCGAGTGAATGATGATTGTCAATCGGTAGTAATCTGCAAATAGCAATATCACATGTTCTAAATATAGCATGTGGTATGGTTATTGACAGATAACTCCCAACTGAAGGTATGTATTAATTAGGTTTTGTGGTAAAAATACATTTTGTTACCACATATATGAAGCGGAAACATTTTCATAATACAGTATACATCAAGTGAAGAATACGAATTTTTTAGATTAGTTAAGGGAAACGGAATTTTTTCTATAATGTAATATTAATTAAGATTTAAAATAAATATTAGAGTTTATTCGAATGTTAATAACATTCATCCATGTATATTTCATTACGAAAAATCTAAAATTAATTTTTAATTGCTGATTTTTTTATTAGTATCGATCCCAGGAATTTATAGTTTTTTGAAACTATTTACCATCAACTATGTACCATCTCCATATTACAGAGCACAAAGTAGGATTTGAGTTCAACACCTAACAATTCAAGTGACATAACAGATATTTAAGGACTTTTCATACTCTTATCGGTTGTGTTGATTTTGGAATTTAAAATTGAAAATTGGCCCTTTATGTAAAGTAAATCCATTTTATTTCGGCACCATAAATATTTTTTGTAGCAATAATATAAGATAGTTATAAAATAAACTATGTTTAAACAAAGTTTCATGCTGTTAAACGCCATTAAATAAACCAGAACGGTTCTTTTAAAATAACAAATGCGATTTGTTATTTTAAAACCTTTTCATAAATAATACGCAAAAAGTGAACGTTATTATCATTTAATTCGGACGCCTTCATCTAATTTCTTAACATTTTGTGACACGTGTGCATATCTGTTAGATCTTGGCTTGGACCTTTATGTTTTCACTGTCAAAATAACCAACACAGTATGGATATTCCTGAAATGTATTGGTCGTAATGGAACTTGGCTGCTCTTTGGATATCATTTGAAACACAAATTATCTAATGCCATCATACTAAAGTAATTCATACTAAAGCCGCAATGCTTCCTCTGTACCCATTTGTTGCATAATATACCGGAAAAACTCGATCCATTTATTTGTTTTCCGCATTGTTAAGTAAGGTCATGAAATTTTAGCAACACAATTGCGTTGAAATTAACATGCAACCTTGAAACCAATATTTTCCGATACATTTGTTTTAATCAGTAATTATTAAGAGTCACAATCAGTAATCATTAACAGTTATAATCATTATGAGTAATTATGACTAGTAATTAGTCAGGAATTAGTTTAAGTACTTAGTTTTTAAAGTCAAAAATTTAATTGTGCGAATTAAAAATAAAATGTATAATAAATGTGAAATAGCCATCAATATAATAACCAAAAAAATGTAAATAAAAATATAAAGTATTAACAGAGACGGTCAGTTTACTAGTGCCCCATGCCCAAATCGCTCCTCATAACATTGGCGTTGTAGGATAATGTCCTATCACACTCTCATTTAATTCCTAAAATAAGATTAAATGGTGGTTATCCAAAGAACAAGTTTCATTGTAGAGAAGTATTTTCGATTAAATCAGTGCTCGCCACTAGATAGTCTATATGGAATAAACAAAATTCAAAACGACATTTTTAATGTACATTTGGAACGAAGATTTATTTTTTTGGATGCGCGTGTTTGTTTTTTGCGACTGCCAGCAAATTAAATTTTTTTTCCTTTACATTTTTTTGTATATATATTTTGGGGGTTTTGGGGCCCGACTATAGTTTGAAGAGTTTATGATTAGATAAGTATCGTTCCTCTATTACCGTTTATATTGCTGGTATTATTTGGCTTTATTTGTTTTGTTTCAGATTTGATATTTGAAGTTAACCTGGTTTTTGAAGGCGAACTTAATTATTCACTTAAAAATTGTTCATGTAAGTATTGTTGTTAAAGTGCGCCACGATTCGCGATGTCCACCGAAAGTATTTCTTTGCCCTCCATTTTACTTAAATCCATGCTTCGGACTAGGTCCAATTTACTTAATGTGGTTAGTTTAAACGTCCAGAGTCTTATTTTAAATATTGACGAACTTCGTCATACTTTTAATGGGGTCCCAATTGATGTGATTTGCTTATCGGAGACATTTCTATCGTCCGATATTCCCGATTCCGCGTTGGCCATTAGTGGTTATAATTTGTTCAGGCGTGATAGAGCTAATCCACCAGTTAATTATGGCGGAGTATGCCTATATGTTAACGAGCATATTAAATGTAATGTTGTATCGGTACCCCTCTCAATTTCTCAAAGGCTCGTTTCTGACTTTGAGTTTCTTTTTCTAAATGTCTTCGTCAATAAGCGGAAATTCCTTTTCGGTGTAGTTTAATCCTCCTAAAACGAACAAGAGGTCGTATGCTCTATTTAAAAAATCGCTTTTAGACATTGAGTGTCTTTTTAGTTATTTTTCCTGTCGGTATGATGAGGTTTTCATTTCGGGTGATTTTAACTTTGATATTTCTCAAGAGACTTTATTTTCTCGTAGCTATTTAAATATCTTAAATAGCATTAATCTTTCAGTTTATAACACTGAAGCGCCCACATACTCTTATGCAACCGCAAGTGGTGGTTCTTATTCTCTCATTGATCATGTTGTCGCTTCTGCTGATAATTCCATCTGTTTTTTCAATCAATTATCTCTTGGTATTGGTTCTCATCACGATCTCTTTGTTTTTTCTGTTAGTTATTACTCTCGTCCTAAACCTAAAAGTTTCAGCTTTAGGGATTTTTCGAAAATTGATGAATCTCACCTTTCATCAATTTGTGGCTCTATTCGTTGGGACGATATTTTTTCTCTTAGTACTTCTACCGATCAAATTGACTATTTTAACTCCTCTATTAATTATGTATTTAATAATTGCGTTCCTCTCACTACTGTTTATTTTAGACCTAGATCCCCCCTTGGATGACGCAAGAGATTTCGAATACTATTTCTGTTCGTTTTTCCAAATATCGTCTTTGGAAAATGAGCCCTAATTCTATTTCTTATCTAGCTTATAAGCAATCTCGAAATAGAGTGGTAAGTTTAATTCGTATCGCTAAGCACAATTTTTTCAAGGATAAGCTAGATCCTTCTCTTCCCTCTAAGATATTTTGGCGTAACGTTCGCAATTTGGGCCTTGGTAGTTGCAAAGGGGGTGCGTCGGTAAGTTTCAAAGCTAATGATTTTAACCGTTACCTAAGTAATTCTAGTTCCACCCATGATATTTCCAATATTGATTTAGTATCCGTAGAATCCCTAAATTCTTTTTCATTTGCAAATATATCAATTGATGATTTGCATTCTGCAATTTGGGAAGTTAAATCGCAATCCACTGGTCTAGATATGGTTAGTTTAAAATTGGTTAAGCGTATTTTCCCTAATGTATCAAGATACTTGTTACATATTTTTAATTTTATTTTAACGACCTCGTTTTATCCCGCTCAGTGGAAGTTGAGTAAAATTATTCCTGTTCCTAAAATTAGCAATCCTTCTGAGCTTTCCCATTTCCGACCTATTAGTATTTTAAGTTCTCTGTCCAAGGCGTTTGAATTGGTAGTAAAAAACCAAATTCAATCTCATATCGATAGCTTTAATTTGCTTAGTATTTTTCAATCGGGTTTTAGAAGATTTCACGGTACTACCACTGCTTTACTGAATGTTTATGATGATATTCGTCGTAGTATGAGTAAAAGAGAAATGACTTGCCTTACTTTGTTGGATTTTTCGAAAGCGTTCGATTCAATTAATCACCAAATTATGTTTAATAACCTTATTTCGAACTTTAAATTTTTCTCTCTCTGCTGCTAAATTAATTTTAGACTATATTTCGGGTCGCTTTCAGGCAGTCTTTTTTGACAATTCGTTTTCTGACTTCTTACCTGTCTCTTCTGGCGTTCCTCAGGGGTCGGTTCTTGGTCCTTTACTATTCTCAATGTACATTAATGACGTTGCATGTTCGATTCGCCATTCTTCTTTTCATATTTTTGCTGATGATGTACAAATTTATAGGAGTAGTCGCTTAGATAATGATTCCATTAACTCTAATATTTCTCTTATTAATGATGATTTGGTAAGAATTTATAATTGGTCACTATCTAACCGGCTCGCTCTTAATGCTAATAAATCTCAGTCTATTATAATTTATAAAAATCTATAGATACTTCCTCTTTCCCTGGAATTTTTCTCGGTGATTCTTTAATTCCATTCTCTAATACAGTTAGAAATTTAGGGTTAATTTTCAATAAAACTCTAACTTGGGGTGATCATTTGATTAAGGTTAGCAAAACGGTTTTTGGAATGCTTAGTTGTTTGTATAAAGTTGTTGGGTTTTCTGATAGTAATTTTAAAAAGTATATGTTCCTCTCGCACCTTCTTCCACATTTTCTATTTGGGGATGCTGTTTTGTATGGGATGCTTCAGAAGAGTATGAATGTTCTCCAAAGATGTTTCAATGCTTGTACTCGTTTCGTTTTTAGTATTAGGAAATATGATCACATTTCGCCCTTTTTGAATTTGATTTTGGGTTGTAATTTAGTTGATTTTTATGAACTTCGCGTTTGTCTTTTTATTTTTAAGCTTCTCAGGACAAAGCAACCTCCCTATTTATTTAATAAGTTATTGTTCAGTAGGTCTTATTCTTCAAATTTACGTTTACTTCCCCCTATAAACTTGTGTAGGTCTCTAAATACTTCGTTTTCTGTTAGAGGTATTTTTCTTTGGAACTCTATTCCATTAGATATTAAGAGATCGGCGTCGCTTAGATCTTTTAAAACGAGTTATTTAGCGTGGCGCGCTTGAATGACAATACATTTGTATAATAAGATTTTTATATTTATTTATATTGTTTTTGTATGTATGTAGTTTGTAAGCATTCACTTCTTGCAGTATCCTCTGTAACAAATGAGCTTGAGCTCAACATGGAGGGTATTAGCATGGAGTGGATTTGTTTTTTGAAAAAATCTGAGGTTTTTATGCCTAATGGAAGTATTTTTTTGTTGATGTTCATTTATTATGCTTCCATATGTGCTTTTCCTCTACTAAAATTGTTATGTCAATCTATCAATAAATAAATAAATAAATTTATAAAAGAATATTGTAGTAAAATAAAGTATAGTAATCATGAAAAATGTTAACCTCGAAATTTTTGCAGATTTGCCATTCGTTATATCGCCGATGTAAAAAAATAGTTTTAAAAAATCTGTGTGGATGTGTGTGTGTGTGGTGTTGAGCTAATAATCTGTGAATCGAGTCATTGAATATTGGCCATTATAGAATTCCAGGACTTCAAAATCATTACGTATGATCCTTTGAATCCAGTCCGACGTCAGTTCCCATTTGGCAACAAATTTGGAAGAGATATTCAACAATTTGAAATTGTTTCGAAAGGTACTTTGCCTCACCAAAACGAGGGCTTTAATTGTGGATCCCTAGTTATATATGCAGCGGAACACTTTACTGCAGGAAAATATATTACTGATTCGAAAGATCCAGAAGTGAGCAATGCAGCCTTAGATAAATATCGCCTTCTTCTGAATGACATTATTTCCAGAAATACTGAGAAAATGGAAAACAACTGATTGGCTTGTTTTGGAGAATTGGGTAGAACGACGCCTAAACTAGAATGCATTTCGTGTGATCGGGCCATCCATTATATTATATACTATACTATACTATTATATTATAACGGTTAAGTTATATTATTATGTTGTTGTATTATTATAAATTTAAATTATTTATTTGATTATCGAAATTTGAATATAAATAAAAAACTTTAATTTTAATTTCAAAACAAATTAATAAAAACTTTATTGAACCAAATGATTTTTATTTTGTGTTGCGAGATGAGCTCCACGTAAATTTTAAAACTGACTAAAAAATTTAAAATTTTGTATAACTTATATACAACATTTTTAATGCAATTGCATCCAGTGCAATCAACGTCGGATTGATCCAGTGCTTTTGCTTTTGGTAAACAAGATGATAAAATATTGAATACATCGACAAAATCTGGGTTTTGCCGGTTACAAATTTGTTATAATTATTGATATGAACAACAATGCAACGCCAAATTTAATTTGTTCTAATTGCCCCGCCATCATGTTAACTGGTATTAAATAATTGTATCTTTGGGCTTTAGTCGATTCGCATGCTGGTTAACAGGAGATTCCCGGCAAAATTAAGAAAATTGTACGTTCGATTTGCAGTACTCCACTGCAAATTTGGCTATCCTAAACACCCTAAACCCCCAATTTGAACCAAATAAAAATGTTTTTCTGTTAGATAGGATTCTAAAGCATCTCACCATATATGTAGATCACTTAGAATGTTGGTTTATTGGAAATTCTCGGAAAAATTCATAAATCTTTACATTTTTGTTAAAAAATGTTTTTATATAACTATTTATTCTAAAATTCGTTCTATCGAGACATTATACAAACACATCCACACATATTTTGTTGTTGTTGCTTTCTAGGACAGATTTAGGACAAACCTCACTAACGTGTCATTAAAATGGTTTTCTAGTATCATCAGTTTTTCTTCACATCATTCGTGTGCTAAATTAACACATTTATTATTAATGTCATATTTTTAAAATGATGATAGCACATCATTAGTACGAGTAATTTTTTGCTATATATTGAAATCCTTTGACAAGGATAGATCCATGTTTTTATTTCTGAAAAGTTTTTGATATACAATTCAACAGTGGATTTATTTATCTATGTATGTACTCGTATATAGTGTATAATAACAGTAACAAACAGCGTCACTTATAGTAGAAAACAAGAGGAAAAATTTAGATTGTTAGCTATTTTCAATTGGAAATTGCTACAAGATATACAAACTAGTTTTCAATATCAAAAATTGAAATCAATCGTGATTTTTACATTTCATAATTTAACATATTTAAGAATTTGTGTTCATTCTGTTTATTGTGTAATCAAACTATTCGATTTATTAGTTATTGGCATTATTTATGTATAAAGTAACGATTACGTTTTATGCTGCGTACATGACATCGGAAATAAAAAGCATCACACTCGCTCCCGCACTCAAAACCAATCAAATTAGGTGAAATGTTTTTTGTCGCGCCTAACAGTTCCGCACTCGAGTTGAAATATTTTTAATTTTGTTGTTGTTTTAATACATTTTGTGCGATACCATGGTATTTTTTCCTAACCAACTCCCGATGTCATGTACGCAGTCTTAGACTTGAAAAAAAATATACATAAAAATACAACAAAACTATCATTTGTGTCGAATTAGTTTTGAAAGTTTTCAAAATCAATTAGTTTTTATAATATTCCGGAAATAAAAATGTTAAAAAATAATTAATAATCTAATTTGATTCAAGATTTTTGGTGTTGGGATGAAGGTATCGTTTTCAAACTTGTTGAATATATGATTAAATAGAAGAGCGATGAAAATGTGTGTGTCAATTTTGCTTGCCATACCTTTATTAACCTAGAAAGAATACAAATCAAAATCATCATTCTACGAGTATGTATGTGTCATATAAATACAAGAATTTACAAATTGCTTTGAGAAAATCACATCAACTTGTACTAAATCTTATTGCACCTCTTGTAAGTTAAATGTAATTTTGCTTCTTTTTTGTTTCTATTTATTCAATTGTGTGTTCTCGACTATCGGCTCGCATTAAGATAAAAAAAAAGCTCTAAAATATTGTAATATATTTTGTACTAGATTAATATTTAGGTTAGTACTAAAATTAATTCTCGTAATTAATCATTGAGGAGCTGTAGTCGTTTTAAAACTCTATATAAGCTTAGCTTAAGTCAAAAAGAAAAGGGAGATAGTAATCAACCCTTGTACGGAATTACCTATAGAGTATTGTACTTAAAATTAAATACTTATATAAAATGTGAAATAAATAAATAAATAAATATATATATACTCTGTAATAAAATAAAAATATATTCTTGTGTAAATTAATAAATCCTGTGTAAATTAATCTACTCAATACTAGAACTAATTATTACAAAAAATTTCTAAGTGTTTTAATGAAATTACTTTAAAAAATCCAAAATGGACTTCGCAACGCAACAACCGGTGGTTTAGTAATACAACAAAAATTTGGCGCAGCCGGTAGGATCATCGTTATTTAGCCACACGGGTTTGATATCGTCAATGTGAAGTATCCATTTTAATTATATAAAATTTTAATTACATAAAAATTTAATTCAAAGAAATTAAAAATGAACTGAAAATTAAATATGCTGCAAAAAATACTTAGTGTTTGTACAAAAAGAAACCAACCAAAATGTTTCTAATCTTGTTATGAATAAAACATAATCAAGAATTGGCTAACAAATTTACGATCGTCGTGAAATAGTAAAATTATGTGTACTACAAAATAAAAAAATTATGTGCGGTAAAACATGTGATTAAATCTGTGTATCGATTTTGTCCCAAAATGTGCGAAACGAAATGAGTGCAATCGGAAAGATATAGTAGTAGTATTTATGTTTATGTTAGTTAGTGATGCACGCATAATTGGCTTGCTTTACTATACACATGCAAACCACGTGTCATTGTTTTTGTTTATTCTATTAACCCTTGATGAGATTTTTGATTCCTATATTGAGGAGCGCGATTGTGCTCCTTGACACTCAAAGGGTTAACCATTGTAAAAGCCATATTTTTGTGTTGTTTGAAAAAATGAAGAAAAATTCGTTATTTTGGAACAATATGATTGGTCGAAAAAATTCTTTAACCGAATGAAAAGACAAACTAACGCAACACTGAATTCGCCTTTACAAGATAGTGTTACTTTTTGAATATTTATTTATTTTCGATTTTTTTATAATTAATATTTTATTTTTAAAATTTATGAAATTTAAATTAAATTTATTTATAAAATTTAAACATATAGGATATAAACATATACAATTAATTTATTATAAAAAAATATTAAATATAAAATACATTAGCATGTTAAATAATGACACTCCACAGCTCGTGAGCAGACGTAATGTGTTGAGAAAAGGAAATAAGCACCACAAGAATTAAACCGATTCACCCGGATCGCGTTATTTTGGTACTGTCCATCATAAAAATGACACAAATACGAGCAAAAGAAAAATACAAACACAAAGACATAATTGTGTATTATACAGTGTATACGTATTCGATATTTTTTGCTTCACTCATTCTAAATGAGTAACTCACGGGACAAAATCGATATACTGGTGTCCTCAAAACATTCTAATCCAGTTATTTAAAAAAACGTTTACGAAAAAACGTTCTGTACTCAGTCAGTGTGATCGTACGATCGTAGTGTTATCAACATTGCAAACGTTTAGTGGAAATTGAAAAAAAAACTTTAAATTAAATGCGAATTTATTCACATTCGCAGTAAAAAAAAAGTGATTAAAAAAACAAAAAAATATAATTTAACTAAGTTTCATAAAAATCTAAATCTTGATAATAGTTATAACACAAAAAAAAGACTCATAAACATTCAGTGACTAAAAGTGAAGCCCAAATGTGCGTGAAAAAAATAAAATAAATAAATAAATTTCTATAAACTAGATCTATAAACTCTATAAAAGTGTAAATGTGATTCGGTTTAGAATTAAACAAAAAAAAAATTTTATTTAATACATTAAAATCAAATAAAAATATTCATAAAATTAATCTTTTTGGGCGAAATTGAAATTAAAATGGTGAACATACGGTGTTTTGTGTGTGATTCAATTACAATTATAATGAATCATAAATTCTCGTAAAATGCATACAAAGTTTAAAAAACAAAAATATTTCGACATGTACATCATCATTATGGATAGCAGTATAACAAGAAGTAACTAAACTACTTCTCCAACTTATACATTTTTCTATCACTTATTTAACTTTAAATTTCAACGAGCTGATCGAATTGGACATTGTCAAATTGAATTATTTTTGCCGTTTTATTACACCTACATATATGAGACAATCCAACCAACAAAACTGATTAACAATAAATTTTTTTCAATATATGTAATCAAGAAGTAAAGGGTAGGCCTTCCAATGGGCCGCAATTATTAGAAATTTAGTATACTTAATATAACAACTTGTACGAATAAATATGCATATATCAATTAACTCTAGCTTAGTCATCTTCAATATTTTATTTTATATTTATAACTGATAAACATTTTTTTTAAATTAACTTGGATTCAATTCATTCAACATTTTATATTACGTAAGAACAAATAATTTTTTTTTTATCAATTTCATTCAATCATAATATTATTTTGTATTTTGGGAATACCGTTAGTTAAAAAAATAATTGTATACACTTAAATAATTGTATACACTCACAACTTAATGCGATTTAATTGTATTTGCGTCGTTAAAATTATAATTCGCGAATTTACTTTTATTATTCATGACTAATGAATGAAGAGCCGATAGATATTAAATACGCGCTTAGAAATCGACTTATTTCTACATCTTCAAATACTTCCGAAAAAAGTGTTGATAATTATTCAACCATGGAGTTCGATTATAGTCTGCTAGTGAAATTAATACCGGAGTTTGGTGGCGATCATCAAACTCCTCTACATAAATTCATCAACTGTTGTGATAGGTTCTACGAAATGTTGCCTAAGGAGTTAAAATCTACTTTCCTTACATTCATTCCTCATAAATTAAATGGCCAAGCGTACTCTGTATATCGCTTTGGTACCTTCAAAAATTGGGACGAATTGAAAATTGCTTTGAACAATAACTTCAAAACCCTTCGTTCTATGGAATGCATTCAATTGGATTTAATCAAGGCTACCCAAGCCAAGGATGAATCTGTGCAGACGTTTGCAAATAAAATTGAAACTTTATTAGCGAAGCTAAACGAAGCTTGCCTTGACACACAAGGCAAACTAATCGATGAAGTGCACCAATTAAATTCGAAAACTGCCTTACGTTCATTTCAATGTGGGCTTCGAGAACCAATTGGCATTATTATAAAGGCAGGCGATTTTAAATTTCTAAAAAATGCAATTGCAAAAGCTTTAGTAGAGGAAACACAATTACAATCGAAAATTGAAATTCAACCCAATACAAATCAACTAAAACCACAAGTGACAAGGTGTCAAATTTGCCAAAAGAATGGACATATGGCGTCTGTTTGCTTTTCCAGATATTCGGGTCCAGGTGGCTCTCGAGCTGTTCCACCTCAGGATCTACGGTTAGCTATGGGCCGTCCTTCAATTAGAATTATTTCGTGTGCATATTGCAAAAAGGAAGGTCATCATATAAATCAGTGTTTTAAAAAGAAAAATTCTGACTTACGAATATCCCAACGTCGCTCAATTAATAATTCGGAATCTGAAGCTCAGGGAAACTCGAAGGGTCTCGAAGGTCACAAGGGCACTCCCTTCCGAGTACCATTCAAACAATAATTGAGTGTCCAATCAATACAGATTACTTACCGATAAATAAATCTTGTAACATTTATTTCGAGAATCATACAGAGGATAATATTTACGTTAAATTAAGTCTTGACATTGGAAAATCTCATTTGTATAATTTTTTATTAGATGCAGGAGCAGATGTCAGTGTAATCAAAGAATCATGTGTGATTGAGTCTTCCATATTTTATCCATCTTTAAAATGTCAAATAAAGGGTGTAACCAGTGGAGTTGATCCAGTGGAGTTGGGATTAGTACCATCGAAAATAATTTTTACTGATACGTTCAACATTGCTCATAATTTCCAAATTGTAAATGATGAATTTCCAATTCCTTGTAGTGGAATTATTGGAAAGGATTTTCTGACTCATTGGCAATGCAAGATAGACTTTGAGAAGAAGTGAATAGATCATTAATGTAAGGTGTAGCAATATCGAAGACAACGCGGAATACTTATGTTTATCTAAGGAGATAATATCGGGCGTGTTTGTTGGAAATACAATTGTTGAACCTCGCAATCAATCTGTTACACTTAATATAATAAATACCAATGACAAACCTGTTCAATTTTTAGATAAGGATTTTACATTTGATAAACGTTTACATTACGATATATTTTCTCTTAAATCCAGGAACAATACAAACACTGATCGTTTAAAAATCCTTGAGTCATCTGTTTCATTATCACACCTAAATCAAGAAGAACGTGAATCCATTAGACGTATTATACGTGAATATAATGACGTACTCGTATTTCATTTAGAAGGTGATGTGCTAACAGCTGCTCAAGGGATTAAACATAGTATCCCAACAAAATCAAATAATGTACCTATTTATCAAAAATCATATCGAATGCCTGATGCAATAAAAAGGGAAATAAATAGTCAAGTAGACGAAATGCTAAAACAAAATATAATTGAACCGAGTGAAAGTCCTTGGAATTTTCCCCTTTTAGCTGTACCGAAAAAATCCGGAGATGGTTCGAGGAAATGGCGTGTTGTTGTCGACTTCCGTCGTTTGATAACATAACATTAGACCGCGTATATCCTCTTCCAAATATTGTTGAAATACTGGATCAATTGGGCAAATAATCATATTTTACTAGTTTAGACATGACCAATGGGTATCACCAGGTGCTGTTGGATGAAGATGCAAAACCCAAAACCGCTTTTAATACTAGTGCTGGGCATTTTCATTTCAATCGTATGCCATTTGGTTTGAAAGGAGCTCCTGCTACTTTTCAACATTTAATGAATACCGTACTTTCTGGACTCAATGGCTTGAAATGTTTAGTTTATACAGATGATATTGTGATATATGGGCAAAATTTATACGAACACAATAGAAGATTACGGGAAGTACTCGATTGCTTAAGAAACCACAAATTAAAATTAAATCCAGTTAAATGCCAATTTTTACAACAAGAATTAACTTACTTAGGACATATTGTGGGACCAGACGGTGTGAAGCCTGAAAAGGTTAGTGCTGTGGTAAATTATCCTGAACCTAAAACTCAACGTGACGTTAGAGCATTCCTTGGGTTCGTTGTATATTATAGGCGTTTTGTGAAAGATTTTTCTAAAATTTCATTACTTTTAACAGCTCTTTTAAAAAAAGAAACTCCTTTTAAAATTCTTTAGTCCATAATAATCAAACCACCTATCCTTAAATTTCCTAACTTCGATCAAATGTTCATAATAACGACGGACGCAAGCGAGATAGCTGTCGGATCAGTTCTTTCCCAAATATTTGAAGCCGGTGAACTACCCATCGCTTTTGCCAGTCGTACTCTTACTAAAGCGGAGAAAAATTATTCCGTAATAGAAAAAGAGCTTTTAGCTGTTGTTTGGGGTATTAAACATAGCATTTAAATTAATAAGTGATCACAAGCCATTAGTTTGGTTATTTGGTATGAGCAACCCCTTTTCATGTTAAATGCGATGGCGCCTAGAGCTTGAAGAATACGATTTCGAAATCGCTTACAAACCAGGAGCACTTAACAAGAACGCAGACGCATTAAGTCGTATTTCTATCGTTGAATCAAAACTTTTCAAAAACATTTCTTTAAAAACTCTTGAATCTTGCAACAAACGTTATTCTTCTCTCTCAAATTCTTTTAATAATCATGAAACTAGTAGTTTGGAATCTAATTTAACATCGAAGCATATTAACGCAGTTACTCGTTCACAAACTAAAACCGAAATAAAAAATTTATCAGATAACCCGAGTATTTCAGAAAATAAACCTTCCATTATAAATCCCAATATTAATAGCAGCAAATTAGCAAATTATTAAATATTAATAGCAGAAAACCAAATATAATAGAAATCACTGACCCTGACAACCAGTTAAAACTTATACGAGAATTTCATGATACACCTCTCGGTGGTCACCAGGGTATACAAAGGACATACAAACGAATGCGAAAATACTACTACTTTCCGAAAATGATAGGTATGATTGAAAAATTTATTAAATCATGTGACTCTTGTCAGAAGAATAAAGCTAGTCCAGTTAGAAAAATGCCAATGATAATTACTTCCATTTCCTGTAAACCGTTCGAAAAGATTTTCTTGGATATTATCGAGTTATCATCAAAATAAGTACATATTGCCTATTATAGACGGTTTAACTAAATATGCTGTTGCTGTTCCAATTCCAAACCAGGAAGCTGAAACAGTGGCTAATGCTCTTTTAACAGATTTTGTAAGCAACTATGGTTGCCCACAGTCAATTTTAACAGACCAGGGTACAAATTTCATGGGTTCGGTCTTTCAAAATCTTTGTAAACTTCTTAGAATAAAGAAAATCAACACATCCGCTTTCCATCCCCAAAGCAATGGAGCTTTCGAACGCTCACATCGTACACTTATTGAATATATACGACATTTTATAGATGAAAATGGAATGGACTGGATTCGATACTCAATGTTTGTCTATAACACAACCCCTCATTCAACTACGAATTTTATGCCGTATGAGCTAGTTTTTGGTATGGTACCAAACTTACCGCTTTCATTCCATAATAATCCCAATATTGTTTACAAGTACGACGATTTTCTCGTAGATTTTAAACATAAATTACAAAAATCCTATGACATAGCTCGACAACATACGCAACAATCCAAATTAAATTCTAAAATTTATTATGACCGTGATTCAAATAATACTCCTTATACTGTTGGAGATTTAGTTTGGCTCAAAAACGAAAATAAGAAGACCAAACTATCCCAAAATTGGATTGGACCTTATAAGGTATTAGAAATAATAAGTCCGGTAAATTGTAAAATTGAAATTGGAAATAAATCCAAAATCGTGCATAATAATCGCCTCAACGACATACGCAACAATCCAAATTAAATTCTAAAATTTATTACGACCGTGATTCAAATAATACTCCTTATACTGTTGGAGATTTAGTTTGGCTCAAAAACGAAAATAAGAAGACCAAACTATCCCAAAATTGGATTGGACCTTATAAGGTATTAGAAATAATAAGTCCGGTAAATTGTAAAATTGAAATTGGAAATAAATCCAAAATCGTGCATAATAATCGCCTCAAGTTGAAAGTATAGAATTATCATAACAACTTATAATAAAAGATTACGCATCTTTGTAATTTAGAAATAAGTTATAAATATATAAATATATAAATATATAAATTGATGAATTAAAATGTAAAATATATATATATATATATATATATATATATATATATATATATATATATATATATATATATATATATATATATATATATATATATATATAAATTATATATATTACATTGTATAACTGTTCAGAATACTTTAAAATTTAAGATTGACTTCTACAGGTTAAGACCACATAATTAATAATTAATAAATGATATAAAATAAACAACCAAATAAAAAAATTATTGAAAATTAAATTTTTCTTATATACTCGTATGTACATTAATTTTCAAATTAGCAATAATTTTTCTTTGCTTGTTATTTTAAAGAAGCACAACATCTTTCTTGAGGAGGAAGGTATGTAAGCAAAATTTAAGGAAGGTATGTAAGCTCTAAAATATTGTAATATATTTTGTACTAGATTAATATTTAGGTTATTACTAAAATTAATTCTCGTTATTAATCATTGAGGAGCTGTAGTCGTTTTAAAACTCTATATAAGCTTAGCTTAAGTCAAAAAGAAAAGGGAGATAGTAATCAACACTTGTACGGAATTACCTATAGAGTATTGTACTTAAAATTAAATACTTATATAAAATGTGAAATAAATAAATAAATAAATATATATATATATACTCTGTAATAAAATAAAAATATATTCTTGTGTAAATTAATAAATCCTGTGTAAATTAATCTACTTAAAATTATTACAAAAAATTTCTAAGTGTTTTAATGAAATTACTTTAACAAATCCAAAATGGACTTCGCAACGCAACAATCGGTGGTTTAGTTATACAACAAGTGTTATACAAAATGTGTAAGTTGTTTAGATGTTTACACATGGCGACGAGTGATAAATTAAAAAAAAAAAAATAAAAATAAAAGTGACATACATACGGTGGTGAGATAGTAAAAATGGCATCTCCTAACGAGGAAATTAGCAATAGCGTGTCTCCAAAACATTTTATTGGCGTTTTGGAACAATGCATGCCGGGAGAAAATTTCGATAATTATCTAGATCGGTTGGGAAATTATTTGGAATTAAATAATGTGGACGATAATAAAATAAAAATTTTATTACTAAACAACCTTGTCGGTACAGGGGCGAGAACAAAGCTAACGACGGCGTGTAACCCACTCAAACCAAACGACTATAAGTATGAGCAGATAAAAGAAAAGTGTAAAGCGTTGTTTGCACCGCAAACTAAAACGTACACGAATCCCATAATGTTTGCTCAATGTACACATAAAAGCCAAGAATCCGTAAATGATTTCGCTGTTGAATTAGATTCTATGACGGAGGAATGTGAATTTGGCAATCACAAAGATAAGGCTCTCCGTACACAGTTTATATCGGGAGTGAGGGATCGAAAAATAAAAGGAACGTTAATGGCGATGGATGATAAATCTACTCAAACAAATCTTTCAGAAAGTTGTTGCTTTGGGTTTAATAGAAAACGATTTGAATGTGTTGGAAAAGAAAACGGGGAATAAGGATAATAATGTAAATAAGTTACAATACGACCATCGAAATTTCCAACAATCAAACAACAATTGCGAGCAGAATAGATATCGACCAAGAATAAGTAGTAAAAGCCGAAACCGGAATTGCAGTGGAAATCGCAAATCGGCTTGGGACATATAGCAAAAGCATGCAGATTTCAACAGGTAATTTTAATAATAAACATTGTTTTATAATAAAAAGAGTTCTAGGAATAGTGATTATTGATATGGTAGTAATTGTGATAATATAGTGACCTATAGAGAAACAAATCCAAATTGTCTAAATACAGATTATTGTTGTACAGATAGTATAAATTTCGGACATCTATCTTTGCGAGATGAAGGCAATACGTATTCTAAATTACCAAATATAAAATTTATTGATTTGTTAATCGAAAATAGTCATATAAAATGTGAAATCGATACGAGTGCTTGTGTTTCTTTATGTATCATGGAGGATTAAGTAAATATTTGACTCAAAAGCCTCTTCAACGGTAAATTTCCGCTTACAGTGTTGACGGGAACAGAAATTGATTTAGTGGGACAAGTTAATGTACACGTAGCAGAAATAGATAGAAATATATACAAAAAAACATATTTACCCGTTATGCGGACGTAATTAGATATCTTAGGCCCGATTGACGAAATTCGTTTAGAGTGAACCAAATAAGCTACTGTGACAATTTTCGTAATAAAATGTTACCACATATCAAAAGTGAATTTGAATCGATTTTTAATAGCGATTTAAAAGAGCCTTTAAAGAATTTCGAAATTAATATCCAATTAAAAGGCGAAGTAGTTCCGATTTTTCATAAAGTTTATACGTTGCCTTTCAAAATGAGAGAAAGTGTTGAGGAAGAGCTGAATAAGTACATGTTTAGTACATCAAATTCAAATTAAGCGTATTATTATTATTTAAAATTATATTTTGTTTAATATACAAATTTATAATTAATTAAAAAACTATAAATTTGTCCAATTTAATTTTGAATCATAAAATTGAAATTTTTAAAGAATAACTGTTATTTTGTATTAAGGGAGAGTTCACAATTTTAAACGTATAAATTGTAAACTATTCCTTAATAAAATTGGCTTATTGCCGGAAAAATTATATTGTTTCACGAGTGACGAAAGTAGCATTTTTGAAGTGAGACAACAAAGAACCGAGGCAAAGCCGAGGTACGAATAGAAGTCGCGATCTTCAAAAATGATTTTCGACGATTGAACCACTATAGTTTTTACGACCTTAAATTGCAATTTGATTCCAAAATCATTGGAAACCCCCAAAATAACAATCAAACTATTTATACAAACTCACAGGTTAGCATAATAAACGAAAAATCATATCATATCTCAAATAATAATGAGAATATTTTAAATGTACAAGTAAAACCAGGAAATTAGATTATTTTTATATCTGTGAATTTACTTTCGTCATTAGAGATGAAAGTTAACGTTAATATGGAAATTTTCATCACGAGGAGGAAAAACCTATTTGCATTGCAAGGACGCGACTATGGCAAGGTACTCGTACCTTCATATATTGGGTCGAAACAATAGACACACATTTTATTTAGTTTATTTCTGCTAAATTTCACTGAATCGCTATACAGATCGAATTATCGGCACCCAATATTTCAAACACAATCAATTAATTAAAAAACCAATTCAGAAACAGTTTAAGTCAAATGCGTAATAACTTGTCTGAAATCCTAAACGAGATCAGAAAACTTAATCACCTAGTCTGTTGAAATTACAAACTACATGATTAGTATTACCCGTAAATTCTGCCATTCCAAAGATAGGCAACGAAGAAATCATTGATGTTCTCCAGCAAATAAAAAATAAGAAAGCTTCTTTCGACGATGGCATACCTACTGAGATACCGTTCTGACAAGGGCTTCGACCAAAGTTACATACACTTCTCAATAAAATATTAAAAACTGGTCTAATTTCCCTGATTGCTGGAAAACTGGTAAAGTAATTTCTTTAAACCAGGAAAGCCCAGAAGTTTAAATTAAGTAACGCAAATACCATTCTTAATCAGATAACTGCCCCTAATCAGCTTACTGAGTCACTCTAATTGTTAAGGAACTCAAAAAACAACTATAAACACCAAGGGGGTCAACCATCTTTATTTTTCTCAGTAGAAAAGACTTTCGATATATTGTGGCTGATATACAAAATGATTGGCCCTGGTATCATCCCTGAATAAAAATTTTACCACCAGGGCCACATTTTTCTTTTTCTACTACCATGCCATTCCACATCTAACGATAAGATTAAATTTAGCTCTTGACAATGGCCGCAAGTCAACCGATCGTCTTTGAAAGGAAAAACAAAGTACGAGTAAGACTCTACAATGAATACATGAGATTGATCCTAACGTATGCTAGCCCTAACCTAGATGTACATTTAACACTATGCACCGTAGGTACTTGGCGAAACATATTAACACTTCATAAACACATTATTCCACTCGTTTAATTATTTCGCAAAAAATATTTCAAAAATATTTGTTCAAAACGTTTGTTGTTACATGTCGAAATCGATCGAGTAATTTTTTAAACTTTTTGAACAAATTTTTTAAAATTTTTTTTTTGCGAATTAATTAAATGAGTGGGATAATGTGTTTATTAAGTCTAGATGTACATTTATCCAAAACCTATTACTATACGTTCTCTTCTAAAATTGTTTCCAAATATTGTGTGATTGTATTTGTACTTTTCTTCATTAGTTTAGAGAACAATTTCGTTGCGTTTGTTGCATTACAAATAGATGCGGAAATTATGGCATCAGGGTTGTAATTCTCTGATGCATAATATGCAGTCGATGAATTGATCAAAGCTGTCGATGAGTGCAGACGTCAATTTTTTCGCGCAAATTGTTTCCTTCATATATAAAAAGGAAAAAATAGTTTTATATTCCTAGTGGAAGTCGGTCAAAAATGATAAAAAATATCATGATATTTTTTATTACGGTTTGCCATAAAACGCACTCATTTATCTCAAAAAAACCAAGAAATTTTTTGATTTTAGCTGTCATAATTTTTGTACAAACTTATTTTGTAATTTGTTTTATGATCATAGAAAAGCGTTTGGTAACATTTAATATCATATATATACATACAAATTAAATCGTTATCCCCTATTTTTGTAATATAAATTTCATTGCCATTAAAATAAATTTCATATATATAACAAAACATTTCAACAGCTGTGTCTTGCATTTGGATAGAGCGAATAAAAATATCTTTGTAAATTTTTTGTGTTGTATTAAATACAATTATAATTAATTCGGTGTTAATCTCTGGATCCTTCTTGCTGAATAATAGTGCTAGGAAGTCCTATCGTAGATGGTTAATGTGCTAGAGATGTACTAAATTTGTACTACGAGATGTATGTATATGAAGGAAATTGTGACATGTCCATTAGAAATGGGTAATAAATTTTATGTTATGACAAGCACAAGCGTATAGTGACGGACAATACTAATTTATAATGTTGGGTTGTTCACTAGATTTTGACATAAAATTAAACAGAGTGCAGTTAGGGTCACAAAAAATATCATGATAATTTTTATCATTTTGGTCGGACTGAACACGCCGAATATAAATAGATAATTTATAAAATAATTAACTGAAATAATTATATAAAATAACACATAATAAATTAAAATAAAAGAATATACCAGTAGTTCGAATCCAATGCAATTTTGCAACTTTATGCAATTTTTAAAAATTAGAAAACTAAATTAATGACACGCACAAAATCTTCAATGAATACACGAGAAACAAAATCCACCTTGAGCAAAAAGTAATTTTGTTGAAGAAAAAATTCAAATGTTTGAAAATAAAACTGAAAATGTGCAGATGATAGACTCAAATGCACGAAGATCATCGGTACTATATCCGGAAATTGAAATTAGGAATCAGTTCGAAAGTTTAGTGATGAAGCAATAGATAATGCTGAAATGCAGGAAAATAATAATCGAGTAAATAAAGTGAATACTAATGATCATATATTTACTATTAAATAAAAAATTAGGAAAAACAACAAGGAGAAAACTATGGAAGGAAATAATCTTAAAAATTTCTCAAAATGCGCCAGCTAATGAAATAGAATCGAACAGTGAATGTAATAATAATAATGTTAAAACTAATAATAAAAATGAGAATAATTTAAAAGAAAAAAATTTATTATAAAATAAAAGTTATAAATCATCAAAAACATACCGTTATACTTATAATGAAATAAAACTTATAATAAAATAAAAACCCTAATGAACGAAGTAGAATCACCATTCTTTACGTACACGTCAAAAAATGAAAAATTTAAGAAGGCTGTGTTAAAAGGATTACATCAATATGAAGATATTAATGATGTGCTAAATTATATTAAACAATATGAGAATACAAATTTTGAAATACATAAAATTTCAAGATTGGCAACAAGAAATTCAGTGAAGAAAAATATTATATTACCTCATTTATTAATTCAAATTTCACCTACAAGGGGCATTAAAGAATTATTAAAAATACGTGTAATAAAACTTAATAAAGCAGATATTATTAACCAATGCAAGAGGTGTCAGCATTGTGGATATACTTCTGCCAATTGCCACCCATACTATATAAATTGTAAACAATTGGGACATTCAGGTTCATTCAAATACACCGTTTGGTTTACCAAAATTTAATAAATAAAATGAGAATAAAACAGGATGAATTGAAAAAACCAAAAACGACAATATCTTGTGTACAACCCTATGTATCTTTACGGTTCCAGGAAATCAGGAAAAGAAGAATAAAGAAACCGAAATGGTGAACAAAACAATTCATAGTTTATTCAGTAAAATATGTAGAAAAGCAAAACGAACGTATTGAATAATTAATGGCCATATTAATACAAAATTAACCGAAATAAATTATAATTAGAGCTAAAGATGGCAAGTTTAAATATAAATTCGCCAATATCGCAAAAAAAACCTTTAAATTTAATGAAGTTCTTAGAAAACTATAATATACACTACGGAGAAATTGTAACTTAAAATTTAGACATATGTTTTCAATATTTTTTGAAGAGTTTAGGAATGTGTAGTGTGAGAGTGATGTGCTATTTTTGAGTGAGTTTTGTTCTTCTAAAACTGTTAATACAGGTGAATTGAGACAGTTATTATGAAAATTACGTTCAACAAATATACAATCAGAGAAGTATCTTTTTATTCTAATTTTCATTCTAATTATATAAAAGTTAATTATTTATTATTGTTATTATAACTATTTACATATATGTGAACGGTAATTTATAATCGTATACATAGAAACTGACATTTCAAGGGAATTCCCTTTGTATGTACTTAAGTACATAAAATATTGGTACCCGAGAAACCAAAATTTGAAATTACAACAGATCGAATTGTAACTTACCCAATAAGCGAAAATTTGTATACTCAAAATGGGTTGCCACCGTATTGTGACAAAAATGACTTTTTGTGGAATAATATAAATTGATAAATATATAAAATGTTAATGAAAGGAGGAAACAGTTTTCTGCCACGGGAAATTTATCAGAGCTGAAATATCTTGGATTGTGTTATCCATTTGGGTTTTTATTTAAATTTAATTACATTTTCATAACTTATTTTAATAATTTTCACTTACTTTAAACAATTCTATAAATTGAAATTTTGTCGAAAGTCCTGATTTAAAACAATAAAGTTGTCGGCAAATATAATTCAATTTATTTTTATTATTATTTAAAATTTATTATTTATTTTTTTTTTTTACATACCTGAAGGTCAGGGAAGATTGTGATTGCAACATTCTTGATCAGGGGGTCTATTTAATTACTTACGATTTGAGCATAAACTCAATACAATCAAATATGTTAACGATCCAAAGACTTTTTGCTATGGAATGTTGTTTTTCGATGGGAATATAGGGCAAAATAAGGTTACAAGCAGTATGTGATGAGATTACCCATAGATGTGAATTAAATAACCTAACAAGTCTAGTAGGACTGATGCCGAATACATATGATGAATATTAGTATCCTTTACCTCAAACACAACTAACTTACTTTAATTAACTAACAAGCTCTAATCTAGAGTGTGAATTTAAATGAGACTAACATTCTAATATATTTAAGTAGTTAGAAAATGGCTGCTGCGGTTCGCCCTAGTCGTTTCTGTGACTAACATCCTTTCCTAACTAACCTTATCTGTTAAGGATGCAGGCAGGGCCTGGGCCCGCATGATGCTGAAATATTATTCGCATTCAGATATAATTTGTTATTTGATCGTTGATATTTCAGGATTATGGTAACGTACCTAGGATCGCCGTTATGGCTGGCCTGTACGCCTCTATCATATCATATCATATCATATGTTTTCAATATTTTTTGAAATAGTATCCATATTTTTCCATTTTACTATTTGTTTTTCTTGTTTTAAACTAAGGGGAATCCCCAACTAATATAGGTGGATTTACATTTGCGGGGACGTGTTACGGGAGCTTGTAGCCAATCAGAGACGAATATTTTGACATTCGTCACACGGCACACGCCACACGTCGAGACATGGTTTAATTTTATCTTTTCCATCACGCTCGCACAAACACATACAAATTTGTATGTACAAACCACGTAGTTTTTGACTATTTGAATTTATTTTTGGTACATTTTGTTTTGCTTAGGCATAGAGCGTGCCAGTTGTTTTCAAAATAAAATATAAATCAAGTGTTACTAATTAATTATTAAATTAAAAAATAAAATAAAAATCAAGTGTTGCTAATTAATTATAAAATTAATTATAATTGCTTATATAATTAATAAATGAATTAAATACGACTGATGAACAGCTTATAAGTGCAGTTAAAAAAAGGCGTACATTATATGACGTCACACATGTTTTGTATAAAAATAATGGCTACAGCAGAAAGCTATGGGATGACATTGCGATAGAAATTGGATACTTGGTTTGTTTTTATATACTCTTATTTTTTTTGTAATAAATAAACAATAATTCTTTTTACATTTTAGTTGATGTATGCCAAAAAATGGAAGCAGTTGAGAGAGAGGTATACCGAAATAAACAAAAAACAAACAAGTGGTAGTGCCGCAAATACTAAAAAGTATTCTTCACTGCTTGCATCAATGGGATTTCTTAAACCATTTTTAAAAGATAGTTTAAAGTATGTATACATAAATTTATATAAGAATAGTTTAGTGGAAATCGATACCGCACGACTCTATTGACTACTATTGTATGTCCTTGGCGAGCGATTTAAAAAAATGGAACCAACCGAACAGCGGCGTATACGGTTAGAAATTACGAAGATTATGTGCATTGCTACGTACAAGGAATAATTCTGTATAATATGTACACATATATGTAAATTTAATAGTTTATATGAATATAATATAGGAATACAATACAAAAAATTAAACAATTAATTAAAAGTATTTTAATGTGATTTTTATTATTTAAACCTATGAATTATACATTATATTCTGCTGCCTCGGAAGGATACCAATTCCATTAAAATAAGTTTTAAATTTGTTCCTTATTTCAACAGCGTTTAACGAGGGGTTGTTGGAACCTGTTCGGTCAATACGTTGCAGAGTTCCATTACTGTCTTCTCCCGCTTCTCGTCGCAACAATTTCTCCATTCTCACTTTCAACGCCTGTATAACCAGCTGGGCAATAAAAAGCATTCTTTTTTTTATTCAATTGTGTAAACAAACAGTCACCTTAACAAGTTTTAGCACGATTACCTGCTTTGCGAGTATGGGCCTTCGAAAAATTCGTCATTTAGCGTATAAAATGGCAAAATAATTTTCGATGACTCGCCTCTCGACAAACGATAATTATAAGCTGACTCCGGTACGGGTAGCCCAATAGATGAATTTATTCCCGGAAATGGCCTCATAATATGCCTAACCAATGGGAAAGCCTCGTCTGCGACAATTACATAAGGAGCACATATGTTGCCATTTGGTAAATTCTGATCAGGAGGGATATTCAAAATCGAGCTGCCTTCGATTAATGCTTCCCAAAAGCAGTATTTTTAAAGACACCGCTATCGCCGAAACTCCCAGATGCTCCGATGTCTATAACTAAAAAGTTATAATCCGCATCACATAGTGCCATTAGTATAACGCCGTGGAACTTTTTTTAATTGACGCAACTGCTTCCACCATTATGAAAGGCCTAAAATTAAGCCAAAATTAACTTTAGTAGAACAATTCAATAAAAAAATTACCTGAACTGTGCAATGTTTCCCGTCAAGAGCTCCATTGCGTTTGGGAAATTCCACTTAGTATGAAAAACACTTTGCACAACTTACCAACCAACCATTATAATTTCGGTTAACGCTTCAAATGAAGGACGAAAAGGTGAGTGCCATAAAGCGTCACAAGATTCGGCAATAATGCAGCTTTCATATGCTTCAGACACTCGGTAATTATTTTCTCGGCTTATATTTTCAAGCACTCCTTCAATACTAGAGCACTTGGGACGGTATTTATTTTTCGTTTCATTAGTCTCTCTTGGTGTTTAGTAATTTTAGGTTTTCTTCTACTACCATACAATGATTTGACTGAACCGATGTTCTGGTACTTTTGACATATTTTAGAGGCGCCAGAAATAGATATTTCATATCTGGCCGCAATGTGCTGGTAAGTTGTACCGGCTTTTCCTTCCCGAATAATAAGATGCTGCACATCCTCTGATTCCCGCATTATAAATCTCTTGATATTTTGATTCGGTAAGCTTACACAAAAAACAAGTATAAACCATGCCACAAAATATTCACGAATTGATTGATTGATTGATTGATTGATTTTGAATGTACGACCAAGTTCTTAGGCTTGAGTTCCCGGATGACGCCGGGTCCACCGTACACCCTTTTTTACACATAACAAAATCGAAGGATTGGATAGGTTAGTTAAGTGGGACAGAATCGGCCCGGTTACAGACACCTAGGTATAGCCGATAGTTAGTAACACAAAGACAACACAATTCTAATCTACTAGATGAAGGATAAAGGCTTTATAGGTTAATGGATAACGATGGTATTGGTCTTCAACAATTGCTTCTTTAAAACGGCAACCTAAGAAAAAATATTATTATTTCACATTCATCTGGAATTTTCCTGAAATTTAATTCTATTAATACTTTTCGGCTTCCTAACCAAAATTGGTTGACTCGACCCGTTACAGGCACCTATGTAAAGTCGTTAGTAATAAAATGACAACACAATTCTAAACTACACAATCAGCAATTACAATGAAGCATTAATTCACAAGCATTTGTAAATTTCCTGAAATTTAATTCTAAATTCATATTTTCCGGCTTCCTAAATAATTGAAACATTTATTAATTTAATCATTCTGCAACTCCGCAACTTACAGTAGAATTTCCTGAAACCAAAGTTATTTGAACTATATTCAAAATAACTCTAAAATTCATTAGTATTTAACCGTACCATGCTACAAAATATTCACGAATGTGAAGAAAATATGTAGGATTAAGTTATACTTCACAAAATAATAAAAGTTGTATTTTAACTTTCAATTGCTCCCTTGCATGTGCATACTGCTCGATGATTGACTTAACACTAACCAAGTCGATGCGCAATTTTAAATAATTTTTTTTTGAAATATTAGTTGGGGATTCTCGATTGTTTATGTGACGGTGGACACGATCAAGTAATTTTTTGTGTTGTGGGGTGGCTATATATGTTTTGTATTGTCATTATTTTCGGTTGTGTTTTAACTCAAAAAAATAAAAATTCTATTGCAATGGAATTATTGTTGTGAATAGTAATTATGTGACGGTAAACAGTAATTTTTAAGGCATAGTTATATAGCCGAAAACGAAACGGACCGAAACGAAAGGCAAATTTGTGATGGTTATACAGCCGAATCGGTTTTTGACGTTTTACATTTTCTGTTCTGTGAATTGTGATAAATATAAGGAAATAAAATGGATTTTGAATTTGCTATTTTCGACTATAGACCACCCCTATGTATATTATTTTTATATAATTTATGTTTTTTGTCATATAATTCTTCGTATTTTCTAACATTTTCTATTAAAATCTCCGAATCAATTCATTATTAGGTATCTCTGCCATTTTAATTTTTTTGTGTTTGACGTTTGATAACAAAAACAAGCCCCAGTAAACAAAATCGCAAAAAATATTCACAATTTATGAAAATTGCAACAAATACTATCAATCATTGTGAACTGCGACCGAAAACGAAAAGAAATTGAAATGAATCAATCTATCAGTTCGTTTTCGTTTCGGTTCGTCTATATAACTGTTCTAATTTCCATGCATTCAATTCATATCTATTGCAACGGAATTTCTGTATTTTATTAAATTTGGTTTTTGTGTTCAGTTTTAAATCATTTTATTGCCTATGATCGTAATATTAACTATAATTTTATGACTTTGGATTGCCGAGAAACTATTTAAAACTTAAATTTTAGAATATATATTGCTTTACTTAGTTAATTTTTATTTATTTTAGATCCGAGCCATTTCTTTTTATTCCAATTTTAGTTTTGGGAGAAAATAAATAATATATTTATGATTTAGGTAGACTTGAAAATGGTGGTGTTGATTAACTAACTAGCTAACTTGTTTTGTTAGGAGTTCGTGGTTAATTGAATTAATAACAGGTTGTCTATTAAGAATATTTATTCATTATATTAATATTTAGGTATTAGGGATTATTTTAATGCTGTATTAATTTTCATTCTAAATTCCTGACTTTCTTACTTAGTGTGGATGTCGGTGTTACGGTGGTTATAAAGGGTGATTTTTTTGTGGTTAGGATTTTCATGCATTAGTATTTGACAGATCACGCGGGATTTCAGACAAGGTGTCAAAGAGAAAGATGCTCAGTATGCTTTGACATTTCATAATGAATAGACTTACTAACGAGCAACGCTTGCAAATAATTGAATTATATTACAAAAATCAGTGTTCGGTTCGAAAAGTGTTTCGCGATTTACGTCCGATTTATGGTCTACATAATCGACCAAGTGAGCAAACAATTAATGCGATTGTGACCAAGTTTCGCACTCAGTTTACTTTATTGGACATTAAACCAACCACACGAATGCAGTAATCAGTAATTTTTAAGGCATAGTTATATAGCCGAAAACGAAACGGACCGAAACGAAAGGCAAATTTGTGATGGTTATACAGCCGAATCGGTTTTTGACGTTTTACATTTTCTGTTCTGTGAATTGTGATAAATACAAGGAAATAAAATGGATTTTGAATTTGCTATTTTCGACTATAGACCACCCCTATGTATATTATTTTTATATAATTTATGTTTTTTGTCATATAATTCTTCGTATTTTCTAACATTTTCTATTAAAATCTCCGAATCAATTCATTATTAGGTATCTCTGCCATTTTAATTTTTTTGTGTTTGACGTTTGATAACAAAAACAAGCCCCAGTAAACAAAATCGCAAAAAATATTCACAATTTATGAAAATTGCAACAAATACTATCAATCATTGTGAACTGCGACCGAAAACGAAAAGAAATTGAAATGAATCAATCTATCAGTTCGTTTTCGTTTCGGTTCGTCTATATAACTGTTCTAATTTCCATGCATTCAATTCATATCTATTGCAACGGAATTTCTGTATTTTATTAAATTTGGTTTTTGTGTTCAGTTTTAAATCATTTTATTGCCTATGATCGTAATATTAACTATAATTTTATGACTTTGGATTGCCGAGAAACTATTTAAAACTTAAATTTTAGAATATATATTGCTTTACTTAGTTAATTTTTATTTATTTTAGATCCGAGCCATTTCTTTTTATTCCAATTTTAGTTTTGGGAGAAAATAAATAATATATTTATGATTTAGGTAGACTTGAAAATGGTGGTGTTGATTAACTAACTAGCTAACTTGTTTTGTTAGGAGTTCGTGGTTAATTGAATTAATAACAGGTTGTCTATTAAGAATATTTATTCATTATATTAATATTTAGGTATTAGGGATTATTTTAATGCTGTATTAATTTTCATTCTAAATTCCTGACTTTCTTACTTAGTGTGGATGTCGGTGTTACGGTGGTTATAAAGGGTGATTTTTTTGTGGTTAGGATTTTCATGCATTAGTATTTGACAGATCACGCGGGATTTCAGACAAGGTGTCAAAGAGAAAGATGCTCAGTATGCTTTGACATTTCATAATGAATAGACTTACTAACGAGCAACGCTTGCAAATAATTGAATTATATTACAAAAATCAGTGTTCGGTTCGAAAAGTGTTTCGCGATTTACGTCCGATTTATGGTCTACATAATCGACCAAGTGAGCAAACAATTAATGCGATTGTGACCAAGTTTCGCACTCAGTTTACTTTATTGGACATTAAACCAACCACACGAATGCGTACAGTGCGTACAGAAGAGAATATTGCGTCTGTTTCTGAGAGTGTTGCTGAAGACCGTGAAATGTCGATTCGTCGCCGTTCGCAGCAATTGGGTTTGTGTTATTCGACGACATGGAAGATTTTACGCAAAGATCTTGGTGTAAAACCGTATAAAATACAGCTCCTGCAAGAACTGAAGCCGAACGATCTGCCACAACGTCGAATTTTCAGTGAATGGGCCCTAGAAAAGTTGGCAGAAAATCCGCTTTTTTATCGACAAATTTTGTTCAGCGATGAGGCTCATTTCTGGTTGAATGGCTACGTAAATAAGCAAAATTGCCGCATTTGGAGTGAAGAGCAACCAGAAGCCGTTCAAGAACTGCCCATGCATCCCGAAAAATGCACTGTTTGGTGTGGTTTGTACGCTGGTGGAATCATTGGACCGTATTTTTTCAAAGATGCTGTTGGACGCAACGTTACGGTGAATGGCGATCGCTATCGTTCGATGCTAACAAACTTTTTGTTGCCAAAAATGGAAGAACTGAACTTAGTTGACATGTGGTTTCAACAAGATGGCGCTACATGCCACACAGCTCGCGATTCTATGGCCATTTTGAGGGAAAACTTCGGAGAACAATTCATCTCAAGAAATGGCCCGGTAAGTTGGGCACCAAGATCATGCGATTTGACGCCTTTAGACTATTTTTTGTGGGGCTACGTCAAGTCTAAAGTCTACAAAAATAAGCCAGCAACTATTCCAGTTTTGGAAGACAACATTTCCGAAGAAATTCGGGCTATTCCGGCCGAAATGCTCGAAAAAGTTGCCCAAAATTGGACTTTCCGAATGGACCACCTAAGACGCAGCCGCGGTCAACATTTAAATGAAATTATCTTCAAAAAGTAAATGTCATGGACCAATCTAACGTTTCAAATAAAGAACCGATGAGATTTTGCAAATTTTATGCGTTTTTTTTTAAAAAAAAGTTCTCAAGCTCTTAAAAAATCACCCGTTACTTTGTTCTATAGTTAGAATGGAATAATGTCTGAATTGACATATTGTTCCCATTAATAATAAATGGGTTGAACAACCAATTTTGAAATAAATAATGTATTGTTTCAGGATTGAATGTGTAGCCCATTTATCTTTATTTATTAAATTTTAATTAAATTGTGCCGTCTTGAAGGGAAATACTAATTATTGGCTTTATTAGGTGTTTGTAACCGGGCCTAGCCTGACATAACTAACTCTCCTATCCTATCCTTCGGTTTTTTAAGTGTAAAATGTGTGCACGGTGGAGCCAGTCTTCCGGGGGATCTTGTCTAATAGTAGATCGGAAGACTATGGTTATAATAGAACAATGAAGTGTCGGTTGACAATTTTTTTAAAAGTGCCATGACAACAGTGTTGCCAGTTATAAGTGGTACTGTTCAGCGAAATTTTACGAGGTATTAAATAATATCTTTTAGTTTAGTTTCAAAAAATTGATTTGGTGCTGGGAAAATTATTTCGGTGTATCTGTGCATTGTGAGTTATGAAGTTACAGGAGGAAGCGAAAATATTGAATTAATTCATTTTTATATTCGTATTTTTTGGGAAGGCTTGTATTAATATAAAATTAAATTTTATGAAAACTTTAAGTTATGTGAAATTAATAAACATTCGACAAAAGCTATTTCGTCTTCCAACTTTAAATTATTACAAAATTTAAATTTATATAGAGCCTGCGTTCTAGGTAGCAATTTCTTCATTTCAATTAAATTTGTAATTGTATTTTGTATTAACAGCAATAAACAATATAAAAATTAGAACGGAACCCACTTAACTATGTCACTAATTGAACGGGTTATAACGCTAAATTAAATATTTTTTAAAATAATTTAAAACATCTAGACAAATTAAATGGAGAAAACATTATATTAGTTAACAGTGGTATTTGAAAAAATCGTCTTTGGGAAATTAAGTCTGGATTCAAATAAAATGTTTTCCTTTAAAGATAAAATTAAAAATATACTCTTAATGGCTACAAAATTTAAAAATAAATGACAGGTGACTCGAAATTCAAGAGCATTCTAATTGAATTAAATTACTTTAATGAAAACACTTGTAAATTTCCTTAGAGTGACAATATTTATTTCAATTTCGAAATTAATTTCTTCTTCAGTTCTTCTGACAATATTTATTTCAATTTCGAAATAAATTTCTTCTTCAATGTCTTATACATATACTCGTATAATGATACTTGGTGATCATATAATGCACCTATTGGTAAAATACCGTTGGCTTCAGTTTCAAACAAACTTAACGTAGGAAATCGTGCAGGTAGTCTCGAAATTGCCTTCAATCTTTTGCTTTGTAAGATCTGAACTCTTTTTAACTAAGTATAACTAGCAGTACCATCCCATACAGAATTCTGGGATGAATAAACGTAAAATACATTAATCTCAGAACATATTTAGGCACATAATATGAGACTTTTAATAAAATGGCTCCTTTGGTGAGGCTTGTGAGAAGCCTCACCAAAGGAGCCATTTTATTAAAAGTTGTACCAACATGTGAAACGGGTTGGTTAACTTTAGCAATAACTAAAATCAACCCGGTTTCAGAGAAATGCCACTATCTGTCCGGTACCCCACGCGGCATTGATTCCCGCAGCTCAGTCGGGCAGAGGGAATGGTGTGGGATCAGGGGTACCTCAGATGGTGGCCTAGATTCCCGCTTCAGAGAAAAGTTAATAAAAAAAGACACATGGGGAATAAGAATTGGGTTATTGGACCCCGAAGTAGTGGATAACATGACCTGCCCATCACGCGGGCAGCATCAACCGTGGTTGTATTGGTAAAATGTTTAGAATAAGATTTTACCCTAGTCTAACTAAATTTACTATAACTATTTGGCCCATGGGCCCTAATGGGGTGGTGTTAGTAAGGGGGGGGGATTGATAGTGGTATGCTATCTAGGCCTGTGAAAAGAAAAGAGCCGCTTAGCGTCAACAATTTCTTTGCCACAGGCTGTCGATAACAACCCACTATCGTTATTTAATTGGTTAATAACGCCTCCAGACCTCGAACTTACCTCATGTATCCTGCACCACACCAAAAAAAAAAAAAAAAAACACAAAAAAAAATCACCAGATAATTTCCACAAAATCAGTTTATTGTAATCCAAAAGGAAAATAACAATCCAAATAAAATTAAAAATTTAAAAAATCCACAACCAGAAACTTAAAACTCTCTAAAAACTATACGACCACCGGTTGGTCTATCTCAAAACTGACTGCCTAACTTTCTTTCCCAAAACCCAAAAAAACCCACGCGGTATGTTTTTCGTTATCAACAAAAAAATTGATTGAGAGGGGGAAATAATATTTGAATTGGACAATAAAAAAATCCTCGATCAATACAAAAAAACATTTTTTTTTTTTGTTGATGCTAATCGAAAACGATTATCAATTAACGCGCGTGTAAGAATCTTGCATGATAAATTGGTCACAACAACAAATACAACATTTTCAATAATTGTATCGGTCATTGTCTTTCACCTATGCACAAGTAAAACCCACATACATTTCAATATGTGCATCAACGTCATAATTAAATTACGCTAATGAACATATTTGAGTTCATTTAACCGCGGAACAGAAAACATTCGTATATGAATGAATCATGTTACCTTGAATTAAATAAACTCTAAAAGAAATGTAGAAAATCAAAACATGACGGTCACCTTACATTAGAAATAATTGAAGATATTATCTTCGAGGTCATGTTATATAGGAAATTTATTCTATTAGAATAGGTTGGTAACAGAATTAAATAGAATTCTGTTACACATGTTTATCCCATGCCATACGGGAATCAAACATTAATTACTCCGAGGTATTTGAAATTTTCAACTCGATCGACTACGACGTCATTTAATTTAAATGATGTTACGCTAAATGTTGGTTTATGGGGCGAATGAAAAATCATAAATTTCGTTTTTGCTAGATTCAATGAGATCACGTTAGACTTGAAATATTCAAGTAAATAGTTCATGTCATGTTCCATATTATTAATTATAACAGAAGGATCCTTAGTTTCGTAGATAACTGCAG
The DNA here is from genome assembly GCA_963691935.1 of Nephrotoma guestfalica. Classification (NCBI taxonomy): domain Eukaryota; kingdom Metazoa; phylum Arthropoda; class Insecta; order Diptera; family Tipulidae; genus Nephrotoma; species Nephrotoma guestfalica. Next base: position 177,233,706 of record OY829913.1, read on the forward strand.
TATCATCGGCAAACATATTAATTTGTCCAATCAATGGCAAAAAAGAAATATCATGAATGAATATTAAGAACAATAACGGCCCTAGCACACTACCTTGGGGAACACCACAATTAACATCGCGTACATGACTCCTTATCCCATCAATCATTACGTACTGTAGTCGATTAATTAAATAACTACTGATTAGTTTATAAGATATTCCACGAAATCCATAGCAATATAATTTATTAAGAAGTAATTTATGATCAATCGTGTCAAATGCTTTCTTGAGATCAAGAAATAGAGCTCCAACATACGCCTTCCTATCAAAAGCATTATAAATTAGATTAGTCATGTCCACAAGCGCTATTTCAGTACCCGCTCCTTCCCATACTGATATGCATAGAAAAACTCAGATTTGTTTAAGAAGTCCCTAAAACGCGTGTTTTTGATTTTTTCTATGATTTTATCAAATACGGACAAGGTTGAAATGGGTCTATAATTAGAAATTAGTCTTATCACCACTTTTAACAACTGGCACAACTTTAGCAATTTTGAGATGATTGGGAAATTGACCAGTTTCAAAAATTGTATTAATTAATTTGGCAAGAATTTCAGAAAATGGGAAGCATTACGCTTTAAAACTAGATTAAGTATATTATCTGGTCGACCACCTTTACTATTATTTAACATGGAAATAATTTTGTATACTTCCAGAGGAGTAGTTGATAACAAAATTTTCGAATCTGCATTCGAGCGCAATGTATTGAACTTATGAATGTTTCTATCACTCCCAATTGCCTGGCCAAGTGAATCTCCTATATTAACAAAATAATCATTAAATAAGTTTACTGTTTTAGATATATCATTATATTCATCATGCCATTAATTTCAATAGCTTCAATATTAGATTTGGAGTTGTTTCTGTTCAAAAACTGATTGATATTTTTCCATAAATTTTTCTGACTCACATTGCAAAACATATTTTCATAATATCGTTTCTTCGCAAAATACTTCTCAGGGATATTTTCTTATTAAAAATGTGAAGTTGATTTCGATTTTCTATGTTAAGGTCTAATTTGTACTGTTTTAAAATTCGATTACGTTTTCCAATGATTAAAAGTCATCCAGGGACAATAATTATTTTTCAGTTTTGCAACAACACTTTTAACTACTGTAAATTTTACGATTTGCTTAATACTAGTTTCTGGGTCGGCAGTATCAAAATTTGTTTTAGTGAGAAAATCATCAAAATAAAAATGAACTATATCAAAATCAATAATTTTTTGCTCTAATTTGTGCCGGAAAAATTTAGGTTTGAAGAAAATGAATGAAAAAATAAAATTATGACTTTCGAGTATATCTGAAAAAATCTTCAGAAATATCTTTCACTTATATCTGAAAAAATTGTTGAATTGTTGAAACAGCTTTAATGTTTGTGAAACTACATACAACATGATCCATAATATTGCCACTAGTGGTAGTGATTGACCTAGTGGCAAATGTGTTAGTAACAATCATCCCGGAACTCAGTAATATGTTCTTGTATTATATTAATTTTTCCTTCATTTGATTAATCAACCTAACATGTTGAAGACTGTTTTTATTTCTATTTTTGAATGATTAATTAATTTAATTTTAAATTGAGACTGAGTAACTAGGACGCAGTTTCTACATTTTCATACAAACTGTATTATATTAACAATTGTCAAAGATGAACAATTGTCAAAGAAGAAACTTATTCTGAAGATTTTTCCTTCTTCACAAATTCTACGCAAAATTGAACAATATTTTCGTTGAACGGACGGCAGCAGTAGACGAAGACGAAGTGAGCAATTTTAGGGCGGCCATTGAACATTTTAATTTATATTCAATAGAAGAAACGTCAACTTTTACTAACCTCACAAATTTGGAAATTGAGCCGACAGTGAATGAACCAAATTTCAATTTTAACGTTCAAGATTTCCCATAATCGAGGATTTACCAGTGGTTTTTCTAAACACCGAGAGCAACACTTGCTACAGTTCTGAATGATTCTGATTATTCAAAATAAAACACCTGAAAAGAAAAACGGTAGACCATCACAAAACTTGTTTGTGATTACGTCAAAAAACTGACAATTAAACGATTAATTCGTAAAAGCAAAAGCAAAAGAAGAATCTGAACAGCCAAAATAAACTCGAAAGAATATCAGACTACAAATAAAGAAAGCAAAAGAAAATTTAAAAACGATTAAGGAACGGCCAATTTTAGACGCATCAGTTCCAAAACTAGGTACAATTGTGCGCAAGAAAATTTTACAAAAAAAAACCTTGAACCACGAACCAACAAGTTAGTCGATTTTAAAGCTTTTACTTTTTTAGTAACTTGAACTTACAATCCAACGAAATTCTTGAACTCTACAGTACAAGGTGGCCTTCGTTTTAAATGTGCGAGTTCTATTACAAATAATTGATTGGAATGTATTAGGTGCACGCGCGGATTCCATATTAGCTGTTGAGACTCACACCTGAAAATATTTTCACATGCAAAGCGTGCGAAAATTTTTATAATAATTTATCTAAAACTGTTTTATCGAGACTGATGACAATATGTGATATACATAGTCCTAACTACTGAATTAACTAAATATTGTACCTTTTTACCTACTTATGTTTTTAATGAATGTGGTTTAGCTTTAATCTTATCTCGGGCAACTTATTAAAAATCTTTAAAACAAGCTTTTATTTACTTAAATGAACTAAAAAGTAGGAAATAATTTAAAAAGCTTGTAAATAGTGATTTCATTGCATATTTCGACAGCATAGCAATTGGTGCTCGTCTTTGGAAAATTGAGGAGCTCGTTACTAGTATCTGTGGTGCCCATCACTGGAAACTAGACCTTGCTCAAAATTATGACCAAAAGTCGATTAATGTTTTCTTTCTAAATCAAAATTCTTAATTGATTTAACGCGTTGATCCATAGTTAATCCTTTCGTTAAAACATAGGAATCGATGTATTAGTTGCTTAGTTATAAGCAAAATGAGTCGTGTCTCTTAAGAGTACCCGATATTAGGTGTTTTACTTTACTCTTTAAGTAGAATTTTACAAATTGAGGCTAAACTGGTTTTGCAACTTCCCACTAGGGTTTTCCTCTTAACCAGAGTTTTATCTGCTGTTGAAGATAAAAACCAAATCCAAGATTTTCTATATTACACAAACTTAATGTGTTATCTGCAAATTTTTAAATTTTCGAATTTTTTCAGTGTACTTGCAAATTTTTTACACAGTGTAGTTAAAATTTTAATGGTTAAATGTAAATTTTAATGTTTTGATAAATCTATTCCATCGAATTATCACCAATAACATTTTTTTTGATATTAAATATATAAATCGAACTAAATATGAACGTTGAATGAAAAATTTAATATTAAGGCCAAGTACCAAAGGTGTTAAAAAGTTTTTTAGAATTTTTTTTCATTTAGCGCGGCCAAAAATTATAATAATTTTTAATTTTTGAATTTCCTTTCTACCTAGTAACCATGTTGCAGACGTATATAAATATATTCCATCCAACAGAATACCATCGTATTTCGAAAATAACCTCACAGCCCACACTTTTTCCACACAATAGTTAATTCGGAAAGAATTTTTGGATTAATAAGATTTTTCTAGCCTCAAAGCTATAAAAATTAATATCAAACTCTATCAAATAAGTAGCTACATATTTCCTAAATATTGCTGAAATCATAATTGAAACGTAAATATTAATGGTATTTATATGATTTGGTATGGTACAGGTATACTCGTACAATAAAAACAAATTGAGAGGAAACAGATTAATTTTTTGTCAAGGCAATTTTATTGATTTTATAAATTGGTTGCTGTAGTTGAAGTATGATGGAAATATGTATAACCCGAATATAATTATGTTTTTTCTAGTTAAAAATTAATCTAGTAAATTTATTACTTTATGTGGCAAATGTTCATTATTTCATGGGAGATAAAAATCTTAACGCCTTAAGTGGAACTTACTAATCTGTACATAAAAGTTAATTTATTTTTCAAAACAGAAATAACAAGATTTATTGACGATAACATATTGCTACTAGACTAGGGATAAAGACACTATTACAAATAAGTGTGTACATTTATCGGCATTAGTTTATAGCATTTTGCACAGTGTGAAGTTCGAAAACGGTTAATAAAGAGTAATAGAACTTGGAACCCGATTCTGAAAATGTAAAAATTCTACTTGCTGCAACTTTATCGAAATTGCTTACAGAGAAAATACAGAGAGTTCTAAAAAATATATTCACAAACTAGAATTTTCGCCGCTGTAACAAAATTGTATTTCATTCGAATATTCATATAATCTCGCGTTACAAATAAAATTAGCTATGTTTGTTTATCATAAAAATATTGTGTTTTACGAAAATTAATTAAGAAATAAATTAAAATCAGTACATACTCGTATTGTCTATGTCAAAACTTATATTTAGAGCGCTATTTTTGCATATTATTTGCCGTGTTTTTTTATTAACGCCCGATAGCTGTATCCGGAGCATGCAATTTTCTATGTCAAGACTTATATTTAGCGCGCTATTTTTGCATATTATTTGCCGTGTTTTTTTATTAGCGCAAGATAGTTGTGTCCGGAGCACGCAACTTTCTATGTCAAAACTTATATTTAGCGCGCTATTTTTGCATATAATTAATTTATTTAATTCTAAACTAAGATTTTTCATTCAACTTTTTAGTTAAAAATCGATAAAAAATATTTTGCTCTACCTATTTATCGGGAACCGCTGTCGGGAGCACTATGCATTTCAAAGGGAAATTTTAAATTTCCTTTGTTTTGTATAACCCTTAAACCATTAGAAACTTAATCTTACAAAAAATATTTAAAACGCAGCAAGATAATTTTTTTTTCTCCGATAGTAGGAAAAAATATATCTTTCCGTTGTTTTTTCGAAACGAAAAGCTCATGATGCCAGTATGTTGTATTTGTTGCTAAGCAACAAGTAATAATAGTATGAGAATATTTTTTCTGGCCTAGGGCCTGGATTTTTAATTGTTTAGAAGAAATAAAAGTACACTTATAAGGTCAAACGCATTTATTTATTTAGGTAAGGTAGGTATAGGAGTTTAATTTTACTTATTTGTAATATTAACGGTTATCGTACAATTAAGTACGTAAGTTAGGTACACAAACTTGACAACTTTTGAAAAAAAAAATGTATTTATGTCTTATGATGTCGTGGCTACTAACTAAGCAATAATTTTTTATTATTTTCGATTTTTTGCTTTGTTTTGATTTCTTAATATGATAATTAATGAATAATACTAAAAATTATTTTGGGTTAATATTCGTTTTAAAGTCCGATCGGAGTAAAAATAGTAGGTACAATTCGGAGGAAAAGTGCATTCCCTCACTCCCGTGGTTGCCACTTTCCACTATCGTCCGGGAATGCAGTACTTTTCCTCCTAATTATACAATATACTATTTTATAACGTCGGTATATTTCAGGTCGTTAAATGTTTGTTTTATGGATGAATATCTTTTTCTTTTTTATGGTATAGCGACATCAGTGAATAAATAGCTACAGTTTCAACAGAAAATTCCCTTCGGCGCCGGATAGTGCTCCAATACTAAAACTCGGCTAAAGAGATGCTATTAGTAACAACAAATATATGCGAAAACCGTTTCAGGAAATGACAATTTTTTCGAGCTATTCGCTGTCAAACTCTAAATATGTAACTTTACGTCATCAAATTTGATGCTGCAAAATTACACAACAAATCTTTCGTTTATAGAGCCGAGTTACATTTTATGTGAATTATAATGCGAATGTTATGTTTAGTTAATAAAACGAAATAAGAGAGCTTTAAAACCCGACATTATTCAATGTAAAATTATATATTTAAGTGAAATAACAAAAAATTTTGTTGCGAAACCTAACACTGGTAAACTTATAAACCTTGTAAAGTTTTAAATAAAAATTATAAACCAGTAGTTTTGTGAATTTAGAATTTTATCGCATATACGCAAATTATAAGTTTCTTTGTGGCGAACATTCTACGGTGAAATATAGTGGCACGAGTTAAAGTTCGGTTTGTACGAATTACTTATACGTACACAACTCGTGCCACTATATTTCACCGTAGAATTCATACTAAATACTAAAAGGGTATGAATGAATTAAATTCGAATTACCCGTTCGAATATTATTATATTGTATATTAAAAAAAATGATTATTATAAACATTACAGTGCTTCCATAAAATTGTGATATACAAACATTTTACAGTGGATACAAAAAATTGTGGTACCGTAAAATTGCAAGCCATGTGATTTAATTAAGTTATCCTAGAAAGATTCAACATTCAATAATTAATAATAATTAATAAATTAATAAATAGTTAACAAATTTATAATCAAAATAATAAATTACTATATTATTACAATTAAATAAATCAATATAGAATTTTTGGGAATTATTATATTCTTAAATGTCGGAAAAGTTGTACTCATTATTTAAAGATAAATTCAAGTACATTCTGAAGAACTTTAACGTACCGTACCAATGGTATCGTTAATCAAACGCCGATTATTTGAAAGACAGATAGGATAAAATCTGTCGCTTAATCCGGATACTACGTTAACCTCGCACCAAAGGTTGCAAATAGGGGAAGGTATTTCACATCATCCATAATATAAAAACATATAGGTTAGGTTTCAGTGGTTGCTTACTGCACACTTAGGCCAATTTTTAGGCCCATTGTGATACCACTCATTCACTCCACATCATTAACCCACCTACTTCACCTACTCACACAACTACAGTATACCCCCCACCTGCACATTGCAAGCTCCACGTCAACCTGTACATTGACATGGAAGGTGGATCGGCGCGTGACACGGAATTCTGCACTCCATCAGAGGGTCTTAGTTGTATTTATTAGCATCACCGATCGTAATCGATGATGAAAATTCGATTTGCATCTAGACTCTGATGGGATTCGAACCCAGCACCTCCCGGTCCAAGTGCCGAAGCTTTAACCACTGCACCACTTGTCCGGTAACGGTTGATTGGAGTTAAAGTCGATTCGTCAAACGCCGATTATTTGAAAGATAGATAGGATAAAATCTGTCGCTTAATCCGGACACTACATTAACCTCGCACCAAAGGTCACAAATAGGGGAAGGTATTTCACATCATCCATAATATAAAAACATATAACTATCGCTTAATAATAATTTTGTTTCTTTCTAAAAATAATAATTCTTCTTAAATTTTTGATATAAAATAATTCTTAATTTTAGTTTCCTCATTAATTAATTGTTTTTCCTTTATTAATATAATTGAATTTAATTTTGAATTTCTATATTACGTATTTATTATCAATTGGATAATATCTACCATATTTACGCATAATTATTATCAATTGGATAATGATATTGTTATTAAAAATATTGGATTTTCGAATTATTATTACATATTACTTTTTTTAATTTAATTACTAACCCTTACTTAGTGGTACGAGCCCTTACGAGTATAAACATAATTATTTATCATATTATATTTCAAATAAAATATTATCGTGGATTTAATGAATTTAATGAATCTAAAAATCAAAACTCAATTTTCTTATTTTTCTCTGGCGTTCCAACCTTTGATTGGAATAGTTGTGTTTAATGGAATGGTTTGTCTTTTTGCTGATGAAAGTGAGTGAAATAAATTAAATATGAGATAAATATTATTAGTGATTTTGGAGAATGTAGTGAAACGTGTAAGTACGGACAGTGAAAATCTATAGTAACTTATATCATTGCCTGGCCTAATTTTCCATCCTAAATTTCCATTCTTACATCTGATTTTTCCTATGGTTGTCATACTCTGAGCTATAACTGGCAAAGACCAACCGCCTTGCAACCCCTTAATAATCGTATTACTTGTTAATTCTGATAACGATCGAGTATTTTCAGGAGGGAAACATGGTTTACATAATTCCTAACCAATTCATACTACCGCGTGGTTGTTACAACCGTTTAATCGATTAATTTATATGGAGAGCGGCAATTTGAATTTTCGTTTGCAGAAATTTATAATTCGGAAATATTTTAAGGAAGCACCAGCTTTCGTAACGGTTAATCTATAGAGATTTTTTTTTAAATTAAGGTTTTTGCCATTCCAGCTTTTATTTAGTTTGAGACGCCCTCTATATTAAAAAGACATTCCTAAATTGTGTCAAATGTATGGTAATTTGTCAAATCTCTATTGTAACAAATATGTACTCGCAGCAGGTATTAATTGTTATTGTTATTTCATTCATGCTCATGTTATTATTACTTCATACAATAAGCCCCAAGTGATCTAAAATAAAATTCATCAATTAGTTTTTATTATAGGCTAACATTTGTATAGAACATAATTTATTTTATTTAAATAAATACTCTAGCAGCATCGTTTGGTTTTGAATAATTCTAATGATTTTGATATAGAGTAAATTTTGTTTATGGACAGTTGTGTGGGTTAGTTAAAATAAAACAAACTAAATAAATGAATTGATGAAGGTAAACATGTCATTTGATGTGATAAGAAGGTTAAACTCAGTGTAATGATTTTATTTTACCAAAATAAAACAACGTCAACGAGTTTCTGTAAAATTGACAATATTACCTTAATCATGTATTTACGAGGAGTTTGAAAAATTTGGAAAATATTAATGATCTTTCGCCAAGTCAACGAACCGCCATAAAAAGATTTTTTTAACACTGTTCTCTTACCGTACCTGACTTCAGTATTGTAAAATTTACCTTAATAATGAAATAAATACAGAAATCAATATCTAATCAAAGCATATACAGTCCTTGCGAAAAGTATTGAGCACGATATAAATTTCGGGCGTACACGATAAGAATAGCAGAAAACAACCCCTATTGTTTATTGATTATATTTTCGACATCTAAAAAGGGGTAAAAACAATGCCAAACTCACACCATAAAATTTGTTATTTTTCCATTTTGAATTTATTCATCAGTTCGCTGCTTTCTCTTATTGTTTACACATCCGCGGGTGATCTAGTGCGCTTTTGGTGTTTTGATTTGTTAAACTTAGTGATATTATTGCAATATGCTGAAACAAACGAATTAAGTTTAGAACAACGTGTGCAGCTACAGCTTCTGTGCAAGGGAAATCACAAGTAGAAATTTCTAAAACAATGAAATGGTCACGCCGATCTGTGCAATATACTATTGAGCGATTCTCCGCTAGTTGATCACACAGTAATAGGTACAGAACCGGGCGCAAACGCATCATCACATACCGTGAGGACCGAAAGTTAGTGAAGAGGACCTTTAAAAGATAGGAAAAAAACTTCTTCAGACCTCGCTGCTGAGTTGTCAGTAGAAATTAAAAAACCAATCACTGCTCCCACCACTCGCAGAAGGCTTCAGGAGCCTGGTTTGAAAGGCTGCAAAGCCAGGAAGAATCACATGTCTCCGAAAAACAGAAGGCTCGGTATAAATGGGCCTTAAAACACCAACGTTTCACCGAAGAAGATTGGTCAAATATCACGCGGTCAGACGAATCAAACTTTCAAGTCAGTTGACAATTCTATGCCCTAATAATATTAAATAATATGATTTTAAAATAAAATTCATTGATACAAATATTTTAGTTTTCCAAAGTCTTTTCTTTATTTTAGATTTTTGGTACACAAGGTGTGCCTTTTGTGCGTCGCCGGGTAAGCGTGTTATATATATATATACATATGTGTTATATGTTGTATAAATATATAGATATATATATACCGGTTTCACCGTTGTCAATAATTCGCCAGGAAAACAATATGACTTTTGTTAGTTGTTCATTCAACATATTGTACCGAAGACTTAATCACAAATTCAAATCTGGTTTTATATTTTTTAAATTTATATTTTTATTTTATTTTAATTTTTTTTAACTTTTGTACAATGTTTTTTTTAAACTTGTAGTATACATTTTCGTTTTTGTTAGTTATAAGCCACAATTACGAACAGAAAAAAATCAATCTCTAAATTTTTTATTTAATTTTTTTTTGTTCGCACCGAAAACTATTGTATTGCTTAATGTACCATATATGTAATATGTCCAGATATATATTTTATAATGTTCACCACTATTCTTCGCTTTAATTTCTAAAATAATTACTTCCACACTCAACACAAAAATCATTATTCAATACAAAACTTTGAATCAACACATAAAAAAGAATTAAATTTTAAGTTTTTTATTAAAATTTTCTGCGATCCTTTAACTTTCATAGACATTTTTCGAATCCCAATTTTCGCAAAAACAATTTTGTTTTTCCAAAAATTGGGATCCCACTGATCGTGGGAATTCCCGGTATTTAAATTTGATTGCGCGTCTTATGATATTTTTCGTATTCGAACCGATACATTATCCGTGTCACGTATATTCGAATAGCGGGAACTCCCACGACTAACGGAATAGCCAGAGATAGATAGATCTTTGTGAGAGATCGGTCGACCCTCTTTAGATTTTAACAGTACAATTTGTTTCTTCCAAGGAGTTCATGTATAAAAATTTAACTATCAAATAAAATATTACTATGAGTAAAAACAAAAAGTATGGGAAAAATTCGTGGGATGAGAAATACGTATTATGTATATACTCGTAAAATGTAAAAAGTCTGGGATGAGTTTGTAACACTTGTGCTGCTAGTGGTATTTTTAAAAAAAAAATCGTAGGATGAAAGTATGGGATAACTTCAAGGCGGTGTATTTTGTTAATTTAGTTTCGAAATTGTATGCACTAAAATTTTTTCATTTTTTTCACAAGTTTCCATTGAAATTTATTTTTTTCAAAACAACCATCACAGTTTTTATTCACTTATTGTACCCAACCGAAATTATTTTTATGAGTATCAGTAAGTATAAAACAAACAAAAAACCATGCGCATATAAACAAACAGCAAGCCATGAGTATAAATTCAATTATGTTAAAATAACATTCCTCTTACCAACAATTTCAAATTTCTTTTCGTTAACAAAAAAACAAAGTAAAAAGTGATTAATTTTTTTTATTATATAGAATAACACAAGATGAAAATTATTTTTTGTTAATTATAAATTTTGCAAACAAAAAAAATTATGAAAACAAATGAAGACAACAAAACAGTTTTCTGCTCCTGGATGTTTTCCTGCCCATTCTCAAGCATTATTTTACGTACAGAGTACATACAACATACATTGCTTGGTGGTCGTTTAATCTTAATTTTTAATAATTGTGGTATTTTACTATTAATTTATAAATTTAATTAATACATCGGTTTAATACCACCTAATTTACATTATCCAATGTATAAACAATGTGAACGTTTTTTTATCTTGATATGCGGTAATTATTCATAGAATTATTATTATAAATTGTGTTTCATTAGTTTTTAATTTTGTTTAACAATAGAATTAAATTTTACTTGCTCGTATTTCAAATTGAAAAGCGGGACGTAAAACAAAACAAATTTTTTTTAATGTTACGTGAAATACTCGTGATGATGAAAAATAATTAAATTTTCTCAAAAATATTTGTATATTTATTTATTCAAGGTTAATTATTTCAAATAGGTAATACCAATAATAATATCCTAGAGCACAAAACATGATACCTTGTTTTTTTCTGTTCAGTTTACCCAAGATTGGTAAACTAATGAAAATTAAGATGGTTTTGAAACTTTCTGATAGGGTTGAAATTTTCTTTTTACAATTTGAAACCTACTATTTTCAAATATGTATAATAAAGTTAAATTATACGCTATTGCGAAGCAAATATTTACAATGCATGAATGTTTACTTAAAGTTAAACCTTAACTAAATTGAAGGCATATGCGATAAGTAAATTGTAAATTTTTTGACTCGTTTTTGTTAAGGCAAAGTATTATTTATGATTTTAATTTAGTTATGCTTGCACCTCTATTAAGGCGTGGAGGAAATGGATGCTTTAGATTTGTGTAGCGCATATACTACACATTGTTCATCTGTGTGAATAAAATTACTGTAAGAAAAACACATTTTAAGGAAATCGCTTGTATTACACAATACAATGCTTAAAAACATTTAAAAAAATTGTATGCGTTGGTTCATCCTACTGTTGGGATAAGAATATCCAGTACTGGTGAGTTGATTGATTACTTACATTAACTGACTACTTGAAGTTACAATTATAAGAAGGATTATCCTACTGAATTATTATATCAGAGGCGAGGCGGGTATTTGTGGCGCACATTTTAGTCAATTCAAGAGTATACGAATTTAATATATATATTGATATACTCTTGATTTGACTATTTATATATAGCGAGGTGGACAATTTTAAATTTGTTCTTTACCCATAGTGCGAGTGTCTTTCATTTAGTCGAAACGTGGATGCTATTTATGTTGAACTGAAATTTACAAACTAAAAGTTGCAGCGAATTTTATTTCGATTTTAATGCGAAACAAGATTTAAATTTTCTTTGAAATAAAAACGAAATAATTTATTTACACAGCAATGTTCGATAGTGACAATACAGCGGAAATTGTTATTTAAATTATAATCAATATTAATTTATATAATTAAATCTATTTGTTTTAAATTTATTTAAAGTTTCGAATTTATTTAATTTAAATTAATTAAAATTTATTTATTCAAATTAATTAATGAATTTTTAATAATTAAAAATAAGAGAATTTATAACTTTTGTTTATATGTTTGCTATAATTTGTTTTGTCATAAATAACTGAAATGTCCTTAATCAATGCATAATTTTATAATTACATAAATAATCTTTTATAAATATTAGAAACTTTAAACTAACGTGTGCACTAAAACTAACTTTTTTGGTTTTCGTTTATTTTTTCAATATTTAGCATAAACATAAAAAACATTCTATATAAATTTAATTTGTTATTTTAAATAGTTAATAATAACTAATTTTGATAATAAAAGGAATTGTAGCAAAATGTTTTTTATACTATTTTTATTTGTGTACTTTTTATAATTTTAACTGCAATAAAATGAAAGATTAATGAGTTCCTTCAGAGCTATCCCAACCACCACATACATGAAGATCTTGTTTACGCACGATTCGAATCCACGCGTAATGGACTGAGTCCGGAAATTATTAATTCCAGAATCTATGACCGAAGAGCTAATACGGCAAGAGATGATGATTGCAATTGCATCTTATGGCGGTTTCAAAAAACACTCGAAAGACTTAGACGTTTATATTTTTGGCCAGGTATGCGTAAGCAAGTTCGGCGGCACATTAAATTTTGGGATGAAACATCCAAAACTCAACGAATGGCCATTTCCAAAAAAATTATATAGATCGTTTTGACCCATGGCCCAAAGTTGGCAAAACTATAATTTTAATCATATTAGACCGTTGACGAAGTATTGTATCCTAAAATCGCTGATCAAGGGAATTTCCAGCAGTCCTTCGATTATTGAAGTCCTTCGTGATGATGTTTTTTTGTTTATGGTGGGCCTGGAGTAATCCATAATTATAACGGGGTAAGTTCACCAGTAAAGAATTCCAAAAGTTCCTTACTAATTTCGGAGTATCGCACTTAAAACAGGCGTCTACTCGCCTTAGTCAGCTGCTGAACTCGTGAACCGGTTTATAGTAGCACTAGCAGCTATTAGAGCTTATATCAACACGGACAATCGCACTTGGGACCAACATTTGGGTGCGATTGCTGGTGTACTCTGCATTGAACGAAATCCAAGTTATAGCACTACCCGAACAAATTCGAGAATTGTATGAATTGGATCGGAAAAATCTGACTGTAGGCTACAATAAATATTCCTCATACTATAATTTGCGCTCTAGAAACATGCATTTCGAACCAGTTGAAGTAGTGTTTGTTGGAGAACATTCCCAAAGCGATATTGGGAGAATTTCGTAAAGCGCGAATTAGAAATATTATTGGTAACGGCAAGCCAACCGAATGCCTTTCCCTCACAGCATTGATTCCCTTGGAAACGTTTATTTGCCAAGTGTAACAAGGTTGTGCTGTAACGTCCGACTGACAGTAATAATTTGAATTTTAAATATAATGCCTAAATGTTGTTGTTTATTTATTTTGCTAGCCTGCTGACTACTGTGTTGATAGCTGCTAACTGTGTTCCGCGGAGGAGATAATTTTACTTAGCGTAATTTAGAAAAACCAAACTAAATCAAAGGGTACTTGATCATTTCGATCAGGTAATTGAAGCGAGTGGACCAATTTATTTATTAATTGATTAGTAATAATTAAAACACATCGATTGGTAAGATTTTTGTCTAATTTTGCTTTCGATAACAAATTAATTCTTGTGCTTGGTACAATTTGGCTTAGGGTTTTAAATAATCTGCTGGTGAAATTGATCACCATATTCACAGATGTTGTTTTGAAATTGGATATCGCAAAATCACGATAATTTTGGGTATGTATTTAAAACGAAAAGATTTTAACGAAAAAAAAACAAATTATGAAATTCAATATAATTTGTCCACAGCCACATCATATACATCACTTATCGGTCCACGTTGTGACCTTGGACCAGCTGGAATACAATTTCATCTTGTCTCCAATTTTTATTTAACAAAATCCAACAAAACGTATACAAACGAACGTAGTATCGCATATAACTTATTTACGTCGGCTGAAATGCATGCTCGGCGTGTATAACATTAAACCGCTAGCTGACGAACTAATAAAATCATCTCAAATTGTCGGCAAATGTTAGTTGTCCAATTATTTTTACCATGTTAGAATCAGGTTCAGCGTAGATTGTCGAATCCACAATAAAAAGATAAAAAATTACATAAATATATGTAACTGTGTGTGTAAATATAGATATTTTTATTTCTGTTCTTGTGTTAAAATTCTAATCGAAAAAAAATTCGTACGTAGAGGCAAATAATAGGTAGGGGAAAAAGTTCGTGGTCATTTTCCCGATAGATGGCTTTACGTTCATATATCTCAGTAATCATTGATCGTATCGGGCAATTCTTGTGTTTGAAAGGTGACATTTTAACTTGTACTTGATATACAAAACATTAAAATCGGTAAAGTGAATAAAAAGTTACAACATTTAAAACATGGAGATAAATAATGAAAAAATTCGATATATTTTACAATTTTATTACGACAAAGGTAAAAACGCGACTCAGGCTTGCGAAAAAATTTGTGCTATTTATGGAGAAGGTGATTTATCAAAATCAGCAGCAAAGAAATGGTTCAAGCGCTTTCGTTCTGGAAATATGGATGTTAAAGATGCACCTCGCTCTAGTCGACCCCCCAAATCATGCAGAAAATTGAAGAAGACTGGCATATAAGCAGCCATCCAATTGGTAAAGAACTAAATATTGATCACAAAACAGTTTACATCCTTTGAAAATGGTTGGATACAAAAAAAGCTTGACGTTTGCGTACCACGTGTATTAACAGTTAACAATTTAATGGACCGGATTTCTATCCTCGAAACGCTGCTGAAACGGAACGAAATCGAGCCATTTCGAAAGCGAATGATTACTGGTGATGAAAAGTGGATAAGATACGACAACGTTGTGCGAAAAAGATCATGGACGAAACGAGGTGAAGCTTCCCAAATTGTATCAAAGGCAGGATTGACGCCAAGAAAGGTAATGCTGTGGGTTTTGTGAGATTGGAAAGGAATCGTGCATTATGAGGTGCTGCCACCGGGCCAACCGATTGATTCTAATCTTTACTGTCAGCAACTAACGCGTTTAAGGCAAGCAATTCAGGCAAGCAAAACGTCCAGAACTGATCAGCAGAAAGGGCGTTGTGTTCCATCATGATAACGCAAGACCACACACATCATTGATGACCTGGCAGAAACTGAGAGAGCTTGGTTGGAAAGTTTCGATGCACCATTTGTTCCGATCCATGCAGAACCATCTTAATGGCTTTAGATTAAATTCAAAGATTATCGCCTCTAAACTACAGAAGTTCTACAGTGATGGGATCATGGCTCTACCAGAAAAATGGCAAAAGGCCATCGATCAAAATGGCACATATTTGGTTTAATAAAGTTCATTTTAAATAAGAAAATTCTTTGTTTCAATGTCATTCTCTCAAAAAAGGCCTCGAACTTTTTCTCTAACCATTTATATAAAGCAAAATGGAGTAAAATAAGTTAAAGAAAAATGAAGTTCATAATAAAAAGTGTTCAAATTATAAAGAAATAAAATAAAACGGAAACTAAATAATTAGTGCAAATGTAAAACACAGGGACCAAATAGTTAAAGACGCGAATTTTCATATTCGGCAATCCGCAATTATCCCCTGTGTACCTGGCGGTCACAGAGCTCTGGAGACTACGGGTAAGATTTTATATTATTTCTGTTACCATTATACTGTTACTATCCTTAGAAGTTCTTTCTTTAACTAAATATTCGTATATACTTAGGGTGTGCGAATATGATTGCGCCTTTTTTTATTAAAACGAATTTGCTTGTTTAGAAAATGCAAGAATTATTTATTGAAAGTATGCTCCATTTGCAGCTACAACTTTCCCCCATCTTTCAGGCAATTTACGGATTGCCTCTCTGAAGAAATCCTCGTCTTTGGAGGCGATCCAATTAATAAGCCAATACTCGATCTCTGCGCGAGAACTGAACCGCTGTTGAGATAGAGACGACTGTATCGACCGGAATAAGTAGTAATCTGAAGGAGTTACGTCTGGCGAACACGGGGGGTGGAGTAGAATTTAGAACTTCCCAGTTCTGTCCTTTTAAATAATATTTCACAACGTTTGCAACATGTGTACAGAGCATAACCTTATTGCAATGAATATCTCGCTTTGGTTGCAATGGACCAGCTACACCAGGCCTCTCATAATAAATCCATTTTCATATCCAGTAACTCTTCGATGCAAAAAACCTTTTCTGTGTTGTCTTTGAAACAGTATTTCACAAATGGTTTTTCGACGTTCGAGGTCTCGTTCTTTTAATTCATGTGAAACCCAGTTGCTAACTTTTTGAACCATTCGAATATAGTTTGTAATCGTTTTGCAACAGTTGGTCGATCAACGTTTAATGCTACAGCCAATTCTGTTTGTGTTTGAGAAGAATCTTCAGCTAATAACGTTTCCAATTCAGCATCTTCAAATTTTTTGGGTGGTTTACCATGGATGCTTTGTCTTCAATGCCAAAATCATCATTTTTAAATCGCCGAAACCATTCTTTGTACGTTGTATTCGATGGAGCATGCTCACCGTAAATTTCTATAAGCAAACGATAAGTTTCCGCTGCACTTTTCTTTGCAATAAAATAACGATAAAACTTCCCACAATTGATGTTTATTTGAAATAAAATTCGACATTTTCAACTAGTTAAAAATACTAGTTGTTTACACTTCAACCAAATGTCGCATATTCCGTTTGACAGCTGACATCAAGTACTATAGAATACCAGTATTGCCCTTGTATAGTACAGTGAAAAAAAACCGTATTACAATATTATTTAGAAAATCACCTTTGTAAATTAAAAATTGTGGTATTTATTTAATGTTACTTAACAAAACTAATATTTCATAATTAATTATACATATCCGAGTTAACATTTAAAAATGCTGTTTTGTTAAATTATAAGTTTGTTTTAAGTTAGTGTTTCAGTGAGCACAAAATAACCTTTAGTAATAATCACTAAATTTTATTACAAAGACGAAATTCTATTTAACAAATTCGATTTTTGCTATTTAAAATTGTTTGTTAAAATTACTAAACATTTGTTTCTTAAATACAAATTGTTTTGTATTATTTACAAAAAAGGACAAAAGAACAAACAAATTAAAAAATATTTATTCATATTAAAAACTTGTACGTGTACTTTTATGTTCGTTTATCCTTAATTGTGAACGGCAACGCGTACATTTATATACAAGCGTTTTTTATAGTAGTAAATAGGAAAAGTGGTATTATTTAATCATAATTTAATAAACAATTAATTGATAATGTTATATACGACAAGCTTCTAAAATCAGGTATATGATCTCTCGACTTAATATCGAGTGTTGTGCAAAGCCATATTTTTTACAGCATTCTATAATTGTATACGACCATCTTGGCTTAACCTCTTCTTTAAGTGATTTACAACAATAAAATTGTGAAATGAATTGTGTTTGAAAGTTAGTTGTGCGTGCTATCGTGTCTTGGTTACTAGAAAATAAGCAAGAAAATTGTTCTTGCTTAAGAAAATTATGGCCACATCAAAGCTTTGATAGTTTACCTCCAGAACATTTCAAAATGTCAGATAGTTTCAAAGACATGTGCTTATGAAACAACTTGAAGACAGTTATGATAATTTCGTACCTTTAACTGAGTATTAATCGTCTTCATTTTGTGAACTAAATGTAGCTTTTGCAACGAACTGAAAGGACACTTCTATTCATAAACTTACTGAGAAAACGATTGTGGACCGAAGTAAGACTAATGAAGATCACATAAGAGCTTTAATGTATTAAACTTTTGCTTCTGTGGAATTGATGATTCATTGGAAGGGCACTATGAGTGTGAGATTAAGCCAAATTAGTTCTGCGACTTCTATTAAAGATATTATGGGAACATGGCCAAACTATAAGAATGTAGATGGTTATAAACTGGTACATACAAATCTAATATTTAATTTTGAAGAAAATGTTATGAATTTTTTATATATTGTAGATCGATATAGATTTTAGTGGTATTTCATGGGGAATTCTAAATGAAATTTTGACGCAAAAGAACAATGTTAATGAAAGTAGGTTCAATACATGATTTTTTACGGATATGTTTTAATTTTATTTAGATAATACTGTTATTGAATCCTGAATAATAAACCACATATATGGTATTAAAATAACTGAAAAAATTTCGAGATACTAGATTTACAGTAAAACCTCACTTATATGAAGTAAGTATAATGTCTAGATATGTCTATAAAACAGTTATATCTATAAATTCGAGTAACCAGTAT
Organism: Nephrotoma guestfalica; assembly: GCA_963691935.1. NCBI lineage: Eukaryota > Metazoa > Arthropoda > Insecta > Diptera > Tipulidae > Nephrotoma > Nephrotoma guestfalica. The sequence goes on from OY829913.1 coordinate 177,252,673, forward strand.
TTCGCACAACACTCCTGTCTCGATCAAATCAACATTGAATCAGATATCAAAAAAATTTAGGCTGTCACCGTACCATTTCATTTAAATGAATGGACTAATGGACTTATTTCATATTTAAAGTTGACATATTTTAAAGTTGTCATTCATTTATTTTATTATTCATCAAGTTGTTTTACATCAATCTACAAAGTTACAAAATTTAGATAGATATATAAATATTATACAAATTAAAGATAACGGAAATTTAGTTCCAAAATAATAAGATATTCGATTTAAAATAATTTTTAATATTTTTTTTGTAAATTGTAAGTAGTTTTCAGATTTCTTTATAAATTCAGGTACTTGATTATAAATAAATGGGCCCATAAACGTGATCGATTTTCTTCCAAATTCAGTTCTAATATGATGCGAATCAATTATGTTACAATTTCGAGTTGAATACACATGATGAGCGTAATTAAAGTTTATATTAGACATAAATGAAGATACATTTAGGCTTTTGTACATTTTAGTTATATTTATGAAGCTAGATACGGAATGATCTAAAATATTGTCACTTGCAGAACGAGTTGCATACGTATTTGTGGTGATCAAATCATGGGTCATCAACAAATTATTATAATCAATGACATTACCATCTGTTTTATTAACGGGAATATTTATATCCCCAAGTAATATGTTGTCAGTACAGCGATTTCCAGATAGGAGATTATCCAACCAATTGAAAAAACAATCAACATCAGAACTTGGCAGTCGATAGATACCACATATTTTTGTATTATTAAGACGAGGAAGCTGAATTTGAATAAAATGAAATGGGTATAAGCCGTTATCCATGTTCAAGATGCAATACTCGATATCTTTTTTAATGTATAATGCAAGACCACCTCCAGTTCGATCATCTCTACAAGAAAAGCAACTATTAAAATTGTTGATAGGATAGGCTATCGAATTATGACTCTGAATAAAATTATCAGAAATAACTAAAATATCAACATCCGATTGTAGACTATCTATGAATTCTAACATATTATCAAATTTAACAAAATCATTCATGCCACGAATATTTATTTGTAATGTTTCAACTGTCGAGCATTAGTCACAAAATAACAGTTAGGATTCATTTTATAGTCATCAACAGTATCAAACTATTGATTATAATAGCGAGCTTTTAAACCATTTCTTAACCTATTCATTAAACAATAAATGTCATGACATATAGTTATTAGAAAAATGAAGCATGCAAATTTGCGAAAGTGAAATATGAATTTTATATTTATCTTTTTTTGTTGGTTTAATGTGATAACAACAAATTAAAAATTTGTAAAATTTAAATAATATAAATTTCGACCACGCCAATTTTACAATTTATTATTATTTATGACGTCATCAATAAAATTTACCACTATAAATTTAAAGAAATTTTGTGGTATTAGGAACATTTTAGTTATTTCATAATAAGTCGAATGCCAAATAAAGTACGTTTCTTAATATGTGTTCTCTCATCCAAATTTATGTTAGTATTAAACACAATTTTTGTTACCATTACCGATTTTTTTTTTTCAGTGTACACGTAAGCAGTACTAGTAACGACACCTATTGAGAGAGAGTGGAGTCATATTCACACCCTATAAAGGGTGTTTTTTAAGAGCTTGAAACTTGAACTCGATAGAACTTGAAGTTGTAAAAAATAACACAAAAAATTAAATTGTAATCAAAATCTTTTCTTTTATTCGAAAGATCAATACATGGCATTAATATTTGAAAATGATTTCAGGCATATGGGCACCGCGGCTGTTCTTGACGAAACGCATTTTGGGCCACTTTTCGAGCACTGCTGGCCATATGTCACGAATAACACGAACAATGCTGGCCTCCAAGGCGTCAATTGTTGCTGGTAGCATAAACCAGTGACTTCACGTAGCTCTACAGGAAATAATCGAGAGGTGTCAAATTGCACGACCTTGGAGGCCAATTGACAGGTCCATTTCTCGAAATCAACTTATCGCCAAATTTTGATTTTAGTAAGTCGATGCTTGTGGTCGCCGTATGGTACGCCATCCTGTTAAAACCACATCTCGTCCGGATCAATGTCATCCATATTTTGAAACAAAAAATAATTGATCATGGTGCGGTAACGATCTCCATTGACCGTAACGAGATCCCCGGCCTGATTTTCAAAGTAAATTTTAATAATTTCGTAGCGTTGTTCAAGCGTGAGTCTATTCATGATGATTTGCCCGAGTATACTGAGATCTGCCAGAGTATATTTTTCATAAAATTTTAAATTTGTTTTATTTTTTACAATTTCAAGTTCTATCAGGCTTGAAAAAACACCCTTTATAAATGTAATTTTGATTACCACGCGATTTAGTTTTGGATTTATAATTTTCCAAATCAATAGCCATTTTCGGATTTAGTTTTTGTTTTTAATGCTGGTAGCATAAAAAATTATCTGTCAATTGGATTAAAGTTTGTTTATTCGATGTGTTGTATAATTTTTAAAGTTAATTAGCAAAATTAAATAAATAAATTCGACTGTGTTAATATATGTGTTAATTTCCATATTGATTATGCCAACGGCATCGGGAAAAACAATGCAAGTAAGTCGTTTATATATATTACTTTGTTAACAAAATAAAATGAAAGATGTATGAACTAAAGATTATTGATTGTTAATTGAATGTAATTAGAAAACAGGCTTGGAGTATAGTGGGAACGAGTGTCGATTTTGTACCAAAAACAGTGCGAGATGGCGAGGTGAGCATTAATTTTGTGTACATATACATTGTATAATATACAATTTTATATTTGTATTGTATTTTTTTCTCATGTGTCTGTGCCTTCTGTATGTCAATTTTCCGATAGCAAGTATCAAAATAAATAGTTCCGGTTGAACCGATTGAATATGTATGATGCTGACGTCTACCTCACCTCTTCTATTCGCTTGCTTTTGAGCAGTGGAACCGATTGTTTACTATGATTTTGATTTTTCTTTTTCAAATATTTAAACAATACGAAACCGCATTTGACACATCAAATAAAAAATATATATAAACAAGATAAAGCCTCAGACAAACCAATATAAATAAAAAAACCGCGCTGTCATTTTTGGCACAAAATCGACACTCAGAACACTTCTGGCCTTTGCTATACATCGCAAATTCGAATTTGACCACATTACCAAAAATTAACATGTTTATAAAAATTTGGATGAAGACATGATTGGATGAAAAGTATCGGTATGTATATTGTATTAATTTGCATTTAATTAAATTTAAATAAAAAATAAATTTATTTGCAGCCTGTTCCGTATGATAAAGCAGCACTTAAAATTAAAATAATAAATCTGAGGTGTGCTTATCGGGAATCCGTCAATAATAATGCAAGAACCGGATCCTGTTATGCGTTCTCGTGATCCAGCGATGGTTTTTCGCAATAATCTGAAATGTTTTTTAAAATTAGCATCACTTTATCCATCAACAATTTCCATAACATTGCAAATTCTTGCTTGCTTCGGTGGTTGATTACTCGAGGAGTCACTCGAACTGGTGTAACTAAATGACCGCTCATCACAGTTGCTCATATTATTTTCAATAATTGTCTAATAAAATAAATAATTATAACAAGGATAAAATGGCTGTTCAAAAACTATTGAGATCGCTTTATTGTGGGTGGTTTACACAGAATATAAAATTAAAATTAAGTTTGTATAACACAATATTGAAAAGTATAGGTGCGGTTGTAAAATTCCCAAATATGTATAAATTTATATTTGCCTGAATTACGATTGATATTCCATTATTAATAAATTTAGTTTATGTTATGTATTTATTTTATGTATTCATATTCTTCAGACACAGAGAATAGAAATTATTCAAAAAAAAATGTCACACGAAATGTCACTTTAAAGTTTTAGTACAAACCTTTTAAAATAAAATAATTAAAATAAATTTATTGCGGTAAAAACCAAAACTAAAATTGGATTGGATTTACGTAAATCTAAAATCATTTTGGATTTAAAGAAATCCATTTGGGTTAACTTTTAATGCGATTGTTGCTGTAAATGATAATGCAGGACAATTGGTGAGCTCCGGCACTTGGACCGGGTGGTACTGGGTTCGAATCCCACCAGATGCTGAATGCAAGCGAATTATCGTCATCAATTACGATCGGTGATGTTAATAAACATAACTAAGACCCTCTGTTGGAGTGCAGAAATCAGCGCCGAAATACCGCCCATATCTCTGTACAGGTTGTCATAGAGCTTGCAAAGTGCAGAGTGCAGGTGCTATACAGTAAGTGTGTGTGTAAGTGAATCAGTGCGTGTGTGTGCAATACGTTTAATGTTTGCACCGGTCGGCGATTGATCGTAGATGGAGAAAGACGTGTTTGGGCTTTCTTCTTACTAAATAATATTGTAAATTAAATAAATTGTGTGTGTTTTGTTTAAGTTTTAATAATAATAAAAAATAAATAAATAATTTATAAAAAAAGTGAAACGTATTGGAAATTAATTGTTAACTATTATTTACAAGGATGCAATTACATACTTACGATAAATTTTTTTGTTTTATATTCATTTTACATGTACATTTTTTCATTATATTAGATTTTTTTGTATAAGAAATGTATGTGTGTGAAAATGGTCAAGCGAGACTTTATTTAGATGAGAATCAAACACCAGATATAACGTGATAAACCAAAAGTGGAAGCGTAAGTGCGGCGGAGCACTTTGTAAATAAATTATAAATAAATAAAACAGAACGTAAGTATTACGCTAAATGTGAGTGATCGAACACAATTAGGGGGTAGATGCGATCCAGACCAAATTTGAGGGTGTAGATTTGATTAGAACTTCATGATTCGGCTTGAGTGAACAGGTTTTACCATTATCTAATTGTGCTATCAAGGAAACCGATGATAAAAAACTGGAAATGTGTTTAGTATTACACTATATTTGAGTGATCGAACAAAATTAGGGGGTAGATGCGATCCAGGCCAAATTTGGGAGTGTAGATTTTATTAGAACTTCATGATTCGGCTTGAGTGAACAGAAGTTACTTTTACTAATAGTTATCGGGAAAACAAATAGAAAAATGTGGATCTGTGTGTAGTATTTTTCAATTGTTAGTGAGAGAGGGGCATTTTTATTCTATTCTAAATTTGAAGGAGTATTTTTCCAGTTTATTAGAACTTATGAATCTAGCTATTTAAGCATGTCATACAAATACTCAGTTGTTCGCAAATATTAGATAGTTTTTATTTTTTAAAATCGCCTAAATGTTTGCAATTCACTAATACTTTCTCACTTTTTTTTGGTATTTTTTTATTTAGTATAAACTTCACATCTCTATATAAGCGTGTGAAATTTTTCCTAAAATAGTACTAAACGCTATTTTTTTTAAATCTAGTAGAAAATTAGGATAAACTTCACATGCATTTAAAATCTCCAAAACCGTATTTTATTTTTTATGAAATTGATTTTTACATGCACCAAAATGATTTTGGTGCACCCAGTAGTTTGTGATTTGCGTAGTTTTATATTCGTACTTGTTTCGACGATAGGAAATGATTAATTGATTGTAAAGTGTTCGTTCAAAATCCGAGAATTGACGAAAAAATAACCGCAAGTATATGTATAGTATTATAGTAGTGGTATGTGTGTTTGTGTTAGTGCGAATGCGCGTTATTTAAATTTTTTGGATATAACATTTCTAGATAACATTTCCATTTATAATTTAAAATTTGTAAATACAAATATGCTTTAAATAAAATTAAATTTATTTAATTTTAGTTTTAAAATAACTGCTAAGTGTTTCTGCGAAAAAAAAACATTTATTCACATTGATGTACACTTTCTAAATGATGTGTGCTACTCAGAAACACACATTTGATAACCTTTGTAATTGCAATGATATTGTCGCAGAAAGAAATATATTGTTGAGAAATGATAAATATGCCAAGTTATTCCTTAAAAAATGAAAGTTGTTTGCGCGAACGTGTTAAAAAACGAAAAAGTTGTATGTCTCCTATAGCTGTCGTTTGCGCGAACGTGTTAACTCGCCTTTTCAAAAGCAAGGGAGATGTCAAAAAAGTGAGAGAACAAAACGACATAAGCACCAAAAAACTGAACCGATTTGTACCGATTCAGAACTTTTGTTGCTTGCACAGAAAAATTACGCACACTAATCTAAAAGTGTATACTATACTCCTTATACGTATAAGAATACCTTATATCTCGTGTCTCGGATTTTTAACAAAATCGACCCCTAGGAACAGCGACAGAACTTCGATAGGATCCCCATCCATACAGTGGGTAAATATGTACATAAGTATGCATTGATCCAGAATATGTCATGTGCGCATGCGAGTATATGTGTATGTATGGTGGTATGATGTAGGTATGTGTAGAGTGGTGATATATGTAGATAAGTGTGTATATTTGTATGTAGATAGCTAAGTAAGTGTATACATATATATTTGTTTGAATCTGCGAATGTGTATGCATATGTGTACGCATGTATATTTCTATACATATGCATGTGTATGTGTATGTATATGTAGATATTTATACATACATGTATATGGGGAACTGTATTGAAATAAATTTTTCCTAGACATTTAGAATACTTTGAATGGGTTTTCGTTCATTATGAGTAATAGGTTGGTGTCTGCAGTTGTGATGGTTGTTCACTGAACATTATGTTTCTCAACGTACGGAAGGTTGTGTTCACATATGCTCTATCGTTAGCTATATTTATAAGCTACTTTTGGCTATTTAAAGTTGTTTTGTTTAGGAGTTGATGTAGTTATTAATATAAGGCACATTTGCAGTTTTATATAGAACCATTGCCTGAGGTTTAGAATTGTATGTCCAAATTAGTATTTTTACTGAAAACATATAAAATATATCTCGTTTCGGGACAAGAATATTTTATATCTGTAAAAACCAAAAATATATCTAATTTTTTATAACGTTTAGAGACATAAACATATCTCTCTTAGCTCGGTATATACTCCTCAAAGTTAAAACAAATACTAAATTCGCAATAAAATATATCGTTATCAAATATATGAAATTCCCCAATTTTACATAATTATAACTGGACAAGGTATTTTACTTGTTAAACAAAGTTTTATATTCATCTTAAATTTAATCATTTAAGATGTCGTACACATTCAGTTTGGATGTTTTTGTACCTCAAATGAATCTGACATTTATCATTTTTAAATTTCTTATGATTAGTTTTAATATTTGTCTATTAATTCATTGGTTCAATCCAAACCAATACAAAAATTTATTGTCTCAGATCGATAAGTAATATCTCTATCTGATCCACCAGAACTCTGGTTCGTATTAAAAAAATTTAAATTCGCGATATATATTTCTCATGTGCATATATTGCGCTAGTGAATTTGATATTAATTACTAAAATTAAAAAATAATATGTAACTTTTAGAAATAGAAATTATTTCCCACATCACAATAAATATGCTTTAAGCCTCAACCAGCGGAAACTTAAGAGCTTAAGCTACGCTCCGTTTAGACCACTTTGGGGAGCGGTACGTCCACCAAAATATTAGAGGTTCGTTGCTTATTTGTGACGATAAGCCAAACAAATTTTGGTGATTGTAGCGCTAACCGAAATGGTACAAACAGCGTGTAACTTAAGCTCTTAAGTGTTCGTCATATAAAAAGAACTGTTCATCATATAAAATTAAAATATTTAACCCTTTGAGTGCCAAGGAGCGTGATGGCGCTTTTGCTCCCGCACGAACTAATACGATCTCTATTTCATACTTGTCGATGTGATATATATACATATATGTATATATATATATATAGGGTGGCTGAGACCAAATGTTACTGACTTCACTCTGCTGTCATTTGTGTAGTTGTCATTTTCGCCCGTCAATTTTTTGACAGATTGAAGTTTGGTTAGTTGTTTACATGTGGTCAACAAATAATTGTTCTAAATTAATATCTTCATAAAAAATCCTAATGGAATTCAAACGTAATAGTGTAATTGCACTGTATTTGGGTGGAGATTCACAAACAGCAATAGTTCGTCAGCTCCAGCATTTGAATGTGAACAAAATGTTTGTGTATCGAACCATAACTCGATACAACGAAACTGGTAGCATCGCTAAACGCAACAGAGGCGGTCCTAAAAAGACAGCAACATCAAAAGAAATGATACGAAATGTGAAGAAACGAATCCAACGAAATCCTCGTCAAAGTGCCAATAAATTAGCCGCATGTCTTCATGTTTCACGATACAGCATTCAAACCATATTGAAAAATAAACTACACTTGAAGCCCAACAAGATACAAAAAGTTCAAGATCTTACGGAGGCACAAAAAAAAGTTAGGCTTGAAAGAACACGAGCATTGAAGGCCTTAGCCGAACGTGATGAGATTCCAAAAATTGTCTTTTCTGATGAGAAAATTGTCACCATTCAACAGTATGTGAATAAACAAAATGATCGTGTTTGGTTAGAGCACAAGTCCAACGATAGTTTGGACACAAGAGTTGCCATGCGCAAGCAATCACCAGCTTATGTTATGGTTTGGGCTGCAGTGACTGCAGGTGGACGCACTCCTCTGGTTTTCATCGAACATGGAGTCAAGGTAAACCAAGAGGTGTACCGCCAAAAGATCCTAAACGATGCTTTGCTACCTTGGGCACGTAAACACTTTGGTACGAACCGTTGGACATTCCAACAGGACTCGGCACCGTCACACAAAGCTCGAGCGACACAGCAATTTTTACAAAATTGCGTTCTGCGGCTGATTTGGTCGAAAGAATGGCCACCATATTCACCAGACTTGAATCCCATGGATTTCTCCTTATGGTTTATTTTGGAGAGTAAGGTGTCCACTAAAAAATACGAAAGTGTTGATGCATTGAAGTCAGCTCTTGTTCGAGAATGGAATAAAATTCCGCAAGCTCACGTTCGGTCAGCATGCAATGCTTTCTATGGAAGACTGAATCAAATAATCAGAGCCAAAGGAGGTCATATCGTTACATGTTTTTCATAAAATGTAATATGTTTTCAACATATTCCACGAAATTTCGATAAAAAATAATCAAAATTAAAAAAATTACAGCGTTTTCATTTGGTAACACTTGGTCTCAGCCACCCTATATATATATATATATATATATATATATATATATATATATATATATATATATATATATATATATATATATATATATATATATATATATATATATATATATATATATCTACAATTAAACAAATAAACAATCTCTCTATTTAATAAATACATTTTATACTCGTTAAATATCTATTAAAATCCTTCGTTAAGAGAAATTTATCAGAACGAAATTTTTCGAGATTTACAGATTCAATTATTTAATAGAGTAAAATTTAAGAAAAGTATGTAATGATATACAATAGTAATGACGAAAACCCTACACAATCATTAATAAAGACAGTATTTCCGTCAAACACAAGTAATGATGACTCGAAATCAAAAAAACCGGATTTACATCATTATTAAAAATCATTCTTCAATAACATACATTACGCGATCATTATTAATGTCATTCCCAGAAAGTAATGACATTATTATTGATCGTGTAATGTGCCTGTATTATTGCGGAACAAAATTGAATCTCTAATAACAAAATTTTAGAAGAAAATTTCGAGAAAAGGAAAAAGGTAAGCACAAGTTTTCTATAATCAAAAAACTCTGGAAGAAGATGCTTATCGAACCTGCACAATTTACCCTTAGTTTAGTAAAGAGCACTTTAAAATGATACTGATTTTGATCTACCAATAAATTTATAAAAAAAAATTAAATTCGCAATAAACTAATACGAATTATTTCGAAATCAATAATAAATAAGGAAATCAAATCTGCCTTGTTTTATTATAAATTTTTTTGTATAAAATGCAAATCAGTTTTCGTCAAAACAAGTAAAAATATAATTTATATTCAATTCAACGAACCGTAATTTTCACAGTAATAAAAAACTTTCATAAATGGAATGAGGAAGTTTCTCCTTCTGATTGATTTAAATTATCTGTTTAACTCTATATGTATACCCATAAATACGATCATCAAACGAGGGAATCTTATAAAAGGAAATCAGAATGATGCAAACAGAAAATATATCTTGTTGTACTCGTACATAGCTTGTAATATATTTATGTTTTTCAGTAAATAAATTTAAAATTTTTGGTATGTTGTTTAAAAAAATATCAATATTTTTGTGTTGGAAAATGGAAAATGCTGTATTCCCATTTTCTTTAATATACGTTATCTTTATTTTCGAAAGTATGTATCAAGCAGTTTTTGGTATCAGTCTGTCTCTGTCGTATGTATGTATTTATATATATATATATATACTAAGATTTTCATGTTTTCAGATTGTTTGGTATTATCAAGAATTTTTACATTTCTATTTAATTTTAGTAACATGTATACCTTCTCGTGCTATTTTGGTAACTTTAACAACAGGTAGATTTGATTTGATTATAATTAGCAACAAAGATAAACTGATTAAAATCTTTGCCATACTCTCAACTAGTATTAATGTAGTGTTTGACATTGAATATATAAAGCAAAAATATTCAACTTTGATTAGGCTTTGTAACTATGAATAGAATTGTACTAAATTGGTTTCTTTAAAGTCAAATTCATTGTAAATAATTATATAAAAATAATACGTTTACCAAATATTGTATCTGCAGAATCGGTTTTTTGATGTAAACCATAATGAAGTGAATCCATTTTTTATACTCGTAAAGTTACTAAAAACTTCATTCATATAATATTTTGGTTTTTAATTAAGCTTTGATCCCAAATTATCTCTTCATTTGGAAACTTTATACCATCATGATAACGAAAGCGCAAAAAGCATTAACGATAAATTTTTGTTAATTGTAAAACACACAAGATTTTATACATACATAAGCCTCTTCAAATAAGGTACGGCGTATGTAATTAAAATTGGTTTAATTAAATTCGACTAACACTGGAATTTTATTATGGGGTGCAATCTTAAATATACAATTCTATAACAAGGACTCCCCACTTGCAATTATCATATAGTTGTGCCATTAATTTTCGACCAAATTTAAAGTGGAGACTCACATAATATACAGTGCTGGGGAAAATAATTGGACAAACATATTTTATTGCAAATTGGAGTATTTTTCTGCTAAAATTACAAAACTTTTGAAAGCAATTGGCTTATTGTTTCATTTTAAATACATGTGTGACGTAATTTTTTGACAAAAAATTTACCTACAATTTAGGGGCAAAACCCCGATAAATTCCAAAATATTCAAAATACGTTGATTGGAGTTAAAGTAACGGAATAAATTAAACACCTATTTTTTAATTTTCTGTTTGTTTTTTATTGATTTATAGAAGTTCTATCTTTAATATTAATATTTTGTTGGACCACCTTTTGTTTTAATTACACCGGTACAACCCCGCAACTGATGTGCAAGAAAATTGGTCAAGCAATTATTTTATTTTACGCCTACCGTTCTTGGCCGTCATTAGGGTGCAGATGTTTTATTGCCTGTAATTTTTTTTTTGAGTATTAATTGTGCATATTTTGTAAGATTAAGTTATTCTGTAAGTGATCCTAGTCAACTAAAGAATAAAGTGCAATTTTAGTTTAAAAAAATGGGAGAAGTTAGTAAACAGTGTAAAAGCAATATGTTGATTTTGGCGCGAGAAAATTTAACCACGAGTGAAATAGCAGAAAGATTAAACATTCCTAAAAGTACTGTCGCATGGAATATTAAAAAAATGCGAGACATGGGCAGTACACAAAGAAAGAAAGGCTCTTGAAGGCCCAGAAAGACAACGCCAGTGGAAGAGCGTTTCATAATATTACAATGTCGTCGGAACCGTTTTACAATTTCATCGGACATAAGACGGGATGTTGAGCGAGCAACGGGAAAACAAATTTCAGCCAGCTTAGTGAGAAAAAGACTTGATAAAGCTGGTTTGAGAGCACTTAAACCAGTCCAGAAGCCTAAGTTCACATTACTAGTGAAAAAAAACGTTTGCTATGGGCCCAGGTGCATGTGTCTTGGACACCAGAGATGTGGAATGATGTGATTTTCTCCGATGAATCAAAATTCAAGCTGTATGTTGGAGATGGAAGAATTCGTAAGAAGAAAACCGGGCGAGAGGCTTAGCAACGAATGTCGTTTAAGACTTCCTCCGAAAAATAAAGGAGTTCTGGTCTGGGGATGCTTTTCTGGAAATGAAACCGGTCGATTGTGCTTCCTTAGTTCCAGCATTACAGCAGTTGTTTATCTGCAGGTCCTACACAACGAATTTGAGCCTTCTGTGTTAAAGCTTTTTGGCGAGACTTGCAAATTTATTTTTCAACAGGACAACGCTCCGTGCCATACCGCCAAAGTTGTGAGTTAATAATTTTGAATTGTAAATAGAAAAATTGCCTTTCAGATAAACATAAATAATCTGTTAAAAACTTGTTTTTTTCTGATCTCTTCATTTAAATGTAAAAAAGTACTTCAGAGATAGAAGTATCGATGTGTTGATCTGGCCCCCGTATAGTCCAGACTTAAATACCAGTAAAAATATTTGGCCTATAATGAAGCTAGAAGTAGCAAGAAGCGCCCAGAATCGATTCAAGCGTTTGTTGATGACGATTTGGGAATCCATACCTCCTACGACTTTGAAAAATTTATCAAATTCAATGAATCGGAGGTGTACCGCTGTAATAAAAGCAAATGGCGGTCAAACAAAATATTAATATTAAAGATAGAACTTCTATAAAACAATAAAAAACAAAACAACAATTAAAAAATAAGTGTTTAATTTATTCCATTACTTTAACTCCGATCAACATATTTGAATATTTTGGCATTTTTCGGGGTTTTGTCCCTAAATTGCAGGTAAATTTTTTTTGTCAAAAAATTAGGTCATACATGTATTTAAAATGAAACAATAAGCCAATTGCTTTCGAAAGTTTTGTAATTTTAGCAAAAAAGACTCCAATTTGCAATAAAATATGTTTGCCCAATTTTTTTCCCCAGCACTGTATATTCGCCATATAAATATTAAGTCTTCGTACAATGTCCGCATAACTAAATTGTATGCGAGAATTTTAAATTTTTTCATTATTTTATTATGTTTTGTACTGACATCTTGCGATACAATATTTTATTTCACAACTTTTATCACATAATTATATTAAAAAATAAACTTGTTAATAATAAATAATAGACTTTTTGTGATGATATATATTTTATTTAAAAATGATTAGTTTCGAGCATTATCCTCGAGCATCTCAAACTTACACGAAAATATGATGCATAAAAAAATGCTAAACGCATATGGTTAAAGAAATTCACACAAAAGTTACATACCATCAAAGGTAAACTGACGCTGCTATTATATAAATTCGCAATTATAACAAAATAATGGGACTAGAACAAGATAGAGCAACATTGAGAATGTCATTTTAAACACCAAAAATGAAGATCAAGATCGTATAAGAAATGCTACCATGGAAAATAAATAAAGTTGCAAGAAACCCACAACACAACTAAACAACCTAAACATATTAGTAAAGTTTGATATGTTATACTTATTCAATATCTATACTAAATAATAAATATTCTTAACGATGGTGAACCACGTCTCGGTATTGTCGTTTTCTTAGTGAGATATGTCACTGGAATGGTGTTGGTAAAGTTGGCCCCTCGCGCCCTGTATTTATAAGTACGAGTACTATATAAGATGGAGGTGTGAGATTTTACAATCTCAACATTTTCATGTTTGGAAAAGAAAGATAATAAGCTAGTCGATTGTGCTAGTTGCAACATGCAACTGCGATATTTAGCAATTGAATAGCAATTTTACTACATACAATTCAAAATTCTGTTTAATGCAATAATTCATATATAAAAAATTAATAAAAATTGTTTGAAACAAGATCTTTCTGTTTATGCCATTTTTACCACAAAACGCAGGAATTTTGTCACAGAATGCAACGTTTTCGATTCCACAATTTTACCAATTTAAAAGCTGCTGCTATTTCTGACTATTTCATATTCACATTTTTTCTATATTTTTCACTCTAAATTAAAAATCTAAATAAACTTGATTGTTGCGTAGATGTACGTTAGAGAAGGTGAATCTATGTTTCGATATGAGTCTAATCTTTATGGTAAATAAGTTCGTACTTACGTGCAATGTCTACTGAAACGTACTTTTCGTTGCAATATTGAGTAGTTGTTTTTCTTTGCTCATAAATTGCAATTAATTAATTGGCAAACGAAAATTGTGGATTGGATGGGACCAGTTGTGTGTATGTTTTAATGTTAATAAGGTGCATGTTACTTAATTAAGCCGATCATTTTCTGAAGTGTTTGAATGCTTGGGGTAGCTGATTGGATATAACAGTCTTTATCTGTCACATCTCTGTACTCCAATTTTATTCTGGTCCAGTTTTATTCTTCGCAATTGTTTGATTTAAGTAACTAACGTAGTTGAGTGTCGATTCCTTGCAACATGATTGAGTTTTGGCATTAAAGGATTATATTTGTTTCTGTGGTTACGAAAAGTAGCTTCTATTTAGTTCATTTTACCTTTTCGGTTGTGCAATATGAATTTGGGTATAGTCGAAATTAGGCTTGCCTTCTGGGCTCAAATGATATAAATACAATAATCCTTAATAATTATACTTACATTGATCCAGATGTTAATAATTTAAAGGTTTGTTTAAGGAGGGCTGGTTAAGAGTTTTAAAAACAATATGGTTTTGTTAAATTTCATATACAAATAATTAAAAATGTTTTAATTGTATCTTTTGAACTAATTTTGCAAATTTTATGGAATGAGCATTCTACCCATTAATTAGGTTACCATGTTAGGTGCTTTAGCTTAAAATGTGTGTACACTCTAAACTTAGTTTAAGCGTAATAATAAATATTTCGTATTTAAGAATTTCGTACCAACATGCAGAATGGTAACACTCCATAATAATTAAGCACTCTACGAGAAAAATTTCCATATTATCAAAATTTAATCAACCCGGGGGACATACATTAGTGCTAAAATTAGTACCCCGCCTGCCCTTGTTGTAGGTGGGGCAGGGGGTAATTTTGAAATTAAAATAGGAACCCCTATTTTTATTGCAGATTCGTACTCCACGGCTTAATGCCAGCCATCAAGATCAGTTGCAAAAATGGATATTCATGCCAAGAAAGTGTTATTGTGTGTCTGGTGAGATTGGAAAGGAATCATTTACTACGAGCTTCTGGAACCTGTACACACTGTTACAGCTGAGCGTTACCAGGCCCAATTGATCTAATTAAGTGATGCTCTGAATGGAAAAAAGATCTTTTACGGGCCAAGGAAAGGTCACGGTGGTGAATCACGAAATGGCTCGAGGATTATTTGCTTCTAAACCTCCAAGTTTCTATCGCGAAGGCATTCATCATCTACCTGATAAATGGCAAAAGATCATAGATAGTAATGGCGAATATTTCGAAAATTAATCTTTGTGACAATTATATTTTCAATAAAGTTGAATTTGACCAAAACAAAACAGAGTTTCTAGTTGTCTAACACCTAATGTTAATTTAGAATTAAATTTCGAAAAATTGCCAGATGCATATGCAATAAAAACCATTTTTTCTTAGGTGCTGATTTAAAGAAGCCATTATTGCTGAAGAACTATACCATATCGTTTACTATTAAACCTATTAAACCTTTATCCTTTCTTCTAGTAGATTAGAATTGTGTTGTCTTATGTCGTGCGATCGTTGGGTATCTACAGCAAAAAAATAACATACCTTCCCCATCCTTCCTTCTTGTTAAAACAGGCTGTAGAAGTCACATCTTGTCCAGTACTTGGTTCTCCGATCAATCAATCAAACGATCAATATAATTCAAAATGCTGTTTAAAATTCACCAACACTAATTAAACGTTTTGTCTATGTCTAAAATTTTCTCGAAGCAAAAAGTTGTGTGTTTCCGCAATCTATTAAACGCAGTATCGTTTTTTACAAGCAGGCTCAAAAGATTTATGTTTTTAGAAAACAATTGCAAACATACACTAATAAAGAGCCTATTCCATGGAAAAGTTTACTGGCAGTACAAATAAAAGCGAGAAAAAAATATAGATTTACTGAGAAAATAATTATCATGGTGTTAGTGTGCTGCCATAACGTGCTATAAAAAAAATTTAAACTGAAGTATTTTTTATGGCAACATTGTTAACACATCTACTCTTAAAGATAAGAAATTTTTCTCACACTCATACAAAATAAATCGTTCGCCATTTTTATAGTCAAATCTCAGTTTGTTTTTTTATTTGAAGTTTAGCTTTGTTAACGTTCTGATATTTAGTGGTTTTATATGGTGTTAAAATATATAAAAAAATCTAAATACTGGTCACTGCCAATCTTAAAATGGGGTTCATGGATATTCTCACCACAGTTTCTTTTGAAATCAGGGGCCCAACCATCGCCAGTAACTAGTCAAATTCGTTCACAGTCAACGAGGATAATTATAAAATAATTTTGGATCTTGCTGCAACTCTTTAAAAATACAATTGTATCGCCCGGTTCGATCCCGCTCTAAATTATAAAGACGTACCCAACATTTTGGTTTCTTTTTTGGCGTATTTTGGATATTATTCAGAACCATAATATTTGATGGATCTAAATAATCCCAATCTTCCAAATCCATATTGGTTATATTAATAAAAATTATAAAATTAAATTATAAATGATGTACGAATTACAACTTTTATGAAAATTTTAGGCTATGAAAAAATGTAATTGTCAAAATTAAACCATACAATTTTGCTATAAAAATGAAATAAAAGATATTTCTTTTCTTTGTCACTCTTATAGAATTTTAAAATTTTTTTGTTTTCTTTTTTTCAGTAAAAAACTGTCAGTACATTTTTTCCATGGAATAGGCGCTTAATTGATTTCGGTTTTGATGGGATTAGTCCATAATATAATATAGTTTTCGATTGAAAGATACATTATTTAAACTTCCAAATAAATATAATATTATAAAACTATTACACCTCAGTATTACTCCTCATTTTAGAGATATATCAGTCTCTTTAACATAGGGTACATCATTGGGAATAGTTACTTTATGGTGTTACCAAAGACAACGATCTGTAAGAATGTGAACAACCCATCAAATCAAATCCCTGTTATACTAAGTGACATAGTTAAAAATCGTTTAATTGGCATCTCATTTCAATGTTACGTATGTAACGTGTGAATGTATGTATGTATGTGTTTCAATGTTATATATGTGTTTTAGAAGCATTACGAAGTAACACCTGTAACGCCGAATTAAACATTTTAATGTTTTGTTTAATGTTTTTTCCACTACTAGTCGTAGAAGGCATCATTATTATGTGTTTTAGTAGCCTGAGAAACAAAATTTCTCGGCTAGTGGTTAATAATATTTGATTATTGACCACTAGATGTAATACGGTTAAATAAATAGGGAGATTATGATTATTCCTCATATTGATAAAGTAGATTTTGCTAAAAAAAGGTCCAAATAAAATTTACGAGATACCACGTAATACATAAACGTATAAATTAGTGTAATACTAATAATATAGAGACAAATATATTTTTGACCAAAAATGAACAAACTTTATTAAATATTTATTAAATAATCATTCTCCATTTTTTTTAGTTGACTAGTTTAGACTCAACAAAATTAAAACTTCAAACAACAAAACAAAATGCAGTGTCATTTTAAATTTACGCTTACTACAATTCAGTAAAAAATTCGGGCTACTTCAACATAGTTAATTTTATTCTTTCTTATCAACAAAAAACCTTAATGGTTGGTGTGCCTTCTACGACTAGTAAGAAGTGCTATTATATCTCTCGCTTATTATAAAATCGCTCGGGCTATAATAGTATACTTCTCAATCTTGGTGCAGCAAATTTAATGAAATTCTTAACAATAATTCATAAAAATTTATTAACTGTAATTTCTCAAACTGGAATGTTTTTTATTATTCAAGTAACATCTTTAGCTATTTGGGGTTCAGTTACGGTATGGTAATAAATTTTTATTTGGATTGAATAAGATAATAAGATTATACAATGTTGCTTATGCTGGGGTAGTCTTAGTACAAAACACTAAAAAACTGTGTTTTCTTTACTTTCATGCAAATAAAAAAATTGTGCTGTAAATGTGAATGTTGTTTGTTTATTAGTTTCGTGCAGTCGGATCTCTCAATCCATTATACCTACTGGTCCTTTTGTCTCAAATTTAAGCATCCAGATTCTGCTAAATGAAAGAGCTGGAGCTATGAATTGCTTTTTTACGTATTCCTCTCTGATATGTACAACTAGCAAGAACATTTTGTTTTTGTATTATTGTTTATTAATTGGTTTTAAGTTATTTAATTTTGTATAGATGTACTCGGATTGAGAATACACGTGAACATACAAGATTAGGAGCCTCAATCTTAAAAACAAACTTTACGACAAATGTTTAAGAGTCAAAACAATTCCCATTTTAAGCTGAGCTTTTCTTCTTATAAAATATTAACTTCTTTTGAAAAGAAATTTGAAGTTTTTTTATCGAATTTCTTTTTGATTTAAATTTATATCCATTCTATGTTACACACATTTTTATTTGGTTTTATGTCATTTCTTACAACATGAAATTCGTTATAAAAAGTATTTCAACTACATACTTCTGAGTAAAAGAAACAAAAATAAAACTCTTTATATTAAAAATATTAGGCGCAAAAAGGTATTATTCCTATACCTCTAAGGTTTTCTATAATTATTATTTTTGGAAGCTACCTAAAAAGATGAAAATATAGATTTTAGACAGGATGGTACTTTTATGATTTTATTTTACCTTTTCCAAAAAATTTGTTAGTGTTGCTATACGTGCCTTTATTGATGGATATAAGAAAAAGTTTTCGAATGATTGATCAAATAGATTAGCCAACGATGATAAAAATAAAATCAGTTTTAAAATCGATATTTAATTAGACGTTCCAAAAATGAGTTTTTTTTGGAAACAGTTCATTCAATTCGTTTTGAATTTTAAATTAAGTTTCGTAAATATATTTTGATTTGGTTTGTCAAGTTTTGGGAGGGCTGAAGGAAACTATTGAAATAATAGAATTTACGAAACTTGAATACAAAATTAAACTGTATCATAACATAATTACACGTAAAATAATTTCCAATAAATATTGGATTGAGTCGAAAAATTCGGTAGCTCTTTTTTAATTAAAAAGTTCAATTTTCTAGGGTAGGAAACAAAAGAAGTACAGTATGTCCGTTTTCAGAGATATTCTAACAATCAATTTAATATTCTAATCTTGTCAGTGAAGATTCTACCTTGTGTAAAGGGGTCTAGTATTATTATTGTGAACAATATAATAGCGAGCAGCATAAAATACCGAATGAAACGCCAAGCTTTACCCGCTCAGTATCTCGTTTATTTGTTGTTGGAAAGTTATATTCCAGTCTTTAAACTATACAATTTGAGTTTTTATGTTTGATATTTTGTCATATGAATTTTATTTTAAATTAAGGTGTACACCAGGAATTTTTGTGAACCCAAAGTTCGAGAGTTCTTCGAACCCAGTTTGAAGATTATAATTTTCTTAAGCGAGAATTTTCTTCATATCATCGATGTTACCGCAACAAGTATTCTCCAATACTGTTTGGGAATTAGATTTTAGAATAGCATTCCAAGAGGAGGGGAATATGGAGATAATGAAAGCAATTGTAAACGGCGGCGACAGTCATCATGGAAAATGCTGGAATTAACTAACACCGGCGTTAATCATCAAGGCAGAGAGTAATTGATGATCTGGCACGTTCGCAAATACAATTACATGAAAGTGATTTACAATTGCAATACACATACATCTCCAGATGCCAATAAAAGAAATAATATCGAACAGCGATACAAGAAAGTACGTAAGTGTACGAAAGTTACATAAGTGCGAGCAATTTTTGGGACGCACTGACAGTTGTAATTTAACCAGTGAAACAAAAATTTTAAAAAACTACAAGTTTCACTAACTTAACCTTTTCTTAGTACACATATGCTATTAGTAATAACCTAGTTATGCAAAATTTTTTTCATAAAATGATAATTTTGATCGCTCTAAAAATTACGATGCTTTACGCCAACAATTTCGTTTTGTAAAGTTATTGAACAAAGTTTACTTTTAAAGAGCCGATTGACAATTTGCGGAATACTAGTTTAGTATTTCTCGAAAATTTTATGATTACAGAACTTATATACAGTAAGTTAGTGAATTAGACCCTTAATTTCAAAAGTGTTTTATGGTAGGTCTTTTTGTAATTGACATTAGATATTACTCTTACGATTCACCAAAATATTAAGTATGATCCATAAAATGTCCATTCAAGAATATCTGAAAATTTATTTTAGAAAGCTAATTCTAACATTGAACGAAGCAGGTTAAATAATTGCTTAGTTTACTGAATATGCGCTTAATAAACACTTTTGTTTTAATCATTTGTTTTTATGTCTCGCAAAAATAAATTTTTGAATATTTAAGAAAAGTTTCAAAAAGTTTAAAATATCACTCGATTAATTTCAGCTTGTTGGCCATCATCATTAGTATCTACTGATATGTAAAAATAAAAATTTAGTTATATACAGTAGGAAAGCAATAAAAGAAATAAAAGACGAAGAGATAAATGTAGACAATAAAAATTAATCTATTGATCATCCCAACTTTCTGCTGTTTATACGGAAAAATTAATAATAGAAAAGTGGGGAGGGAAGAGTAGCAGGTAATAAGTCGCTAAATAATTTAATCGGGTGTAATTGCATTTTATTAAATCAATTAATTTATATCTCGCAAATACTGCAGAAAACATGTTTTTGAACATGTTAGCAATTTATAAATGTATATAAACTACATACTATTATATTTGTTAATCAGTCTTTACTTATGTAGTGGTGAGAGATTCGTAATTGGGCGGGAAGTGCCAGAAATAATGTCACTTTAACAGGGTGGTGTAGGAATCGAGGTCTACTTATTTTTACATCCCTACGCATCACATACGTGGTCCAACTATCATCGGTGAACAAAAGCCCCCCTACGACTGCTACTCTAGCGGGCATAGTGCTGCTGTCGCCGAAACAGGTAGTTGGAGAAAACAAAATTTTCATATTGTCAATGCTTGATACTTTTGAGACCATGCCGAGTCTATCGGCATGCTCTCAAGGGTACCAAGGATGTCACATAAGAAAATAGCTGCGATTGAATTTTTTTTTATGAATTTTTGGTTCGGAAATTTTGGTTTTGGAAATAATATTGTGAAATTTAATAAATTCACAAATTATGTACCTAACATATTATTTCGTGTTCTAAGTGACGTCAAAAACACAAAACTCGCACCTTAATACGTACACCACTACAATGACGTTCCGGTAAATTCCCAGTGGAATAGAAAAAGCATACAAAACCGGAGCTCAGGACATCGAGCATTTTCATTTAGAATTTTACCCTTTTCCGCTATGATGTCTTCAGTTTGATGATCGCCGTATATAGAGCAAAGTTTGTGTGCATGTATGAAGAATCAATGGGTGACATAAAGAAGAGAAACGAAATAAATAACTGCTCTTAATGCATACGCACAAACTATGTTCTACATATATATTTTATATGACGATCATCGAATTAAAGACATCATAGCGGAAACTGGTAAAATTGTAAATGGAAATTATATTAAAAATAATGCTCAGGAGAATCAACATTTATTTTGCTGCCACATTTACGAAATATAAATAAATAAATTCAAAAAAAACTTTTCAAAAACTAATTCCATATGGATTTCCATCCATAGCATTTGTATGAAAGTGTTTTCTCGTGTTTAGATTATTTGGGGCAACATACATACAAAGTCCATATATTGCAAGACGGCCGTATACACATAAATAGGTTCTTATAAGAAAATAAACTGTAAACCTGTTAGTAACTAGCTAAAGAATAATTCGTTCTTTGTGGTAGTTAGTACAAAGTTCATGATCTAAAAAGCGCACAATATTCGAACTCAGCCTGGACTGAAAAGATGTCGAATTTTCTTGAAATAGTGTGTTATTATGAAAATTTTTCATCTGAATAATTTACAAATTTTTCGTTCTTAATCGGTTTTTCGTAAATGCTTGATAACTTCAAAATATTTGCAAAAAACGAAAAAGCACCTATGACAGCTGCCACTTCCATTGTGCCGATTTCGGCCAGACATCATTAGGAACTCTCAATTTATGGAAACATCTTAAGTACCAAGATTCGTTTCGATTAGTCAATCCGTCTGGGAATTCGACCCCTGGAAATTTTATTCAAAAACAGTTTTTGTCAAAAAGAGGGGGCAAATTGCTAGATTCATACCTCCTCGCGCTGCTCTCTGGATAACTCGAAATGAATCAGGTAGTGTAGTGTACACCAGCAGGTGGCTCGCTGTAGAAGTGTGTCCAACCAAGGTGGGACTGGATGCCTTGAAATTCTAACCAATGCGTGACCCCCATACGTGAAAAGCGGGCTAAGCGGCAGGCCAACAATCTTCTCTCCTAAAAACAGTTGGGTTGTGAACCCTAGTCAGGGGCCTCGGATTGCAATATCGGATTAGTTACGGGCTCGATATCGGAAGTTGTACACGGGCAACGCTTTGGGAATGGGAGACCTGGAGATCTGCAGAACCTTTCGAACCGAGCCGGGAGTTGCACGTAGGACGTGCCTACACTACAGGAGCGTGAATGGTCTGGAAGTGGGATTTATGATACCACAAATGGTTGCACTCTTCATTGCAGCGGCCGTCAGAGTGAAGGAGAGTTTGGAGTTGGCTTCCTCATCCATCGGCGTATGAAACGTCATATCATCTACTTCCGCCCTATCAACGTGAGGATATGCACGGTCGAACCTCGCACTAAGCAGTCCAACATCGCGATCGTTTATGTCCATGCACACACCAAAGATGGATCGGATGACGTGAAGGATCTGTTCAGAGCATGCACTTAACTAGTAACAAAAACGGCCTACGCGTTACCAACTTGGCAATAATGTACATCTTAGTTGTGTCAAGTAAATTTTCCTATACATAAGAGAATCTACAAAGTAACATGGAGATCAAATAATGGAAAAACGGGGGCTGAATCGATCACCTCATGGTGTCTAAGAGGAGCTCCTCGTTGTATTTTTCCGGTCAGCTGTCGCTAGCTATTTGGAGCGGCGCAGTGGCAACGAGTAGGCTCTTCCTAGCATCCAGGAGCAGTGGTGCGTTGTACAGTCGGCCATAGACAGCGCGGCGCATCGTACCGTCGGAAGGCAACCTCTGGGGTCGCACGATGATTGGTTAGGTGACCATTGCCGCCTGGTAGTTGAAAAACGCGGGCTTCGTGAAAAACGGTTGTCTCGCGATACTGGGGGCACTCTGGCCTCCGCACTGGGAAGGCCACGACTTGGTGTCTTCCACCAAAGAACCGCGATGATATTGGTTCATGGGTTGTGGTGGGGTGTATTACAGTGTTGTACACCTTAAAAGCTGTATTTAAAGGAAATTTGATCTTTTTTTATAAAATTTTGCATTTATCAGCGAGTTCGGATAGTGTGTGGACGACTTAGGTTTGAGCTTGAATATGTGCGTAGATATCACATTATGTCAACACGGATGAGGTTAGTTCCAGCCAGAACGCGTCTGGGGTGAGGATCGATGGATGAAGCTAAATCCCTGTAAGTGTGGTGCATTTCACTGGATTTGGCTCTCAGCTGAGATTAAATCTCCAAGAATGGGTTGAATTGTGGTGGTGTCTCGGGTAATCGGAATTATATCATGAGTGTCTCAGTGAGTCAGTGGTGGTGGTTGTAATTCTTGTTGTTGTTCGAATTTTGGTTCAGGGTTTGAGTCTGATACGGTGTAAACCTTGATAGTTATACGTATTTCCGGTTAATGGTTGGTAGTTTGGGGTTTGTGGGGGGGGGGGGAGGGTTGGTTAAGGGTTTTAATTAAGGGTATTTTGGTAGAATCTTTTGAACTTATTTTGCAAATTTTTTAGAATAGGCACTCTGCCCAATGGTTGTTTTCGATTTGCCATATTAGGGGCTTGGGCGTAACTTTACTCTAGATTTAGTTTAGGCATTATAGTAGTAGTTTAACAGGCCAACATGCACACCTACTGTACACTAATTAACCAAATAATTAGTGCACAGTAAGTGTTTTCATTGATTGTTTTCATTGCTGTAACGTGTACCATTGCAGCAAATAACATGTATTCACTGGCAGCATACAATGGATTTAATGATTTACTAATTTCAGGAAGTTTTCGAGCTACAGGTGCATCTAATAATGGACTCACTATTGAATTGTTATGTTGCGTTGATTATTATTGGTTATTTATTTAAATTAAATGGATTTCTATATTGTTTAAGAGGCTCATGGGTGTTAATTTGGAGTTAAATTTCATGAAATTTCCAGATGCCTGTGCTATAATAATAATTTTTTCTTCGGCAATTGTTGAGAACCAATGTCATTGTTAACCATTAAACCTATTTAACCTTTATCCTACATTCTAGTAGATTGGAGTTGTGTTGTCTTGTGTCGCATGATCGCTGGGTGTTTGAAATCGGATCGTTCCGTCCTTCGAAGAAACAAAGAGAACCTTTCCTATCTTTTCCTCTTGTTATGCGTAGAAGCCTGTATAAATAGGACCGGCGTTGCCCGGTACACCCTGCCTGTTACTTGGTTCTACTGTTCAATCAATCACTCAATCAATCATAATAATGAAGTTTTATTTCCGGAAATTTACCATTATAATGGTAACATAATCACTTAATTAATTTTTAGGATGCTGATTATTTATATCCAACAAAACGAAAAATAATTGTGCTGTTTTGTGCTAACCGCCTTACATTATATTTTCAACTAATAATTTACTAACTATTCACTACTAAGGTGCCTGTAACTGGGTCATATCTATCATATTTAACAACCTCTCCTATCCCTCCATCTTATTGTTATATGTAAAAGTGGATACGGTAGGCCCGGCGTATCCGGGGTCCCTGCTTAGTCCTGGTCGTACATTTTAATCAATCAATCAAAAACAGTTTTTGTCAAAAATCGTCATTCCCGTCATAATTTAGAATGTTTTAGTCCATAGTGGTTTTGCCCATGAAAAAAATTCTCACGAAATTTTTACGGTATCCCGATTTCGTCCAAACATCACTTGGATCTCCCAATATATGAAAAATGCTTAATTTAGAACTCTAGTTCATAGTTTAGTTTTAAAACCACCTATGAAATCAGTCACTTCCGGTAGAACCATTTCGTCCAAACGAAACTTCGTTGTGGAAAAAACTTATGTATGAAGTTTCACTACGATCAGTCGGATTCTGGGCTATAAAGAGACCAAGTTTTTGATAAACACAGTTGTTTGTCAAAATTCGTCATTTTCGCTTAAATTTTGAAATACTGATGTGGGTGGAGCAATATTGTTGCAAATTTAATTAAGAACCGTTTAGTACTTATTCATTTTTCTCATAAATGATATACTTTACAAAATATTTGCAAAAACGGAAAAGCTCTTATGGCAGCTGCCACTTCTGTACACTTATGTTAGTATGAAGTTTCATCCCTATAAATCATTCCGTCTGTACATGTGATGAACATTTGAATAAAGACCCAATACTAGAGGTAAAACCATGAATCTAGCACTAGCGATGGCTTTAGATATGATGCAGCCATATCAAGTTTAGCCACAGACACAGTAAAGTTGCGCAAGCTGAATTCGGAGAATATCATGCAGACAAAGGCGATAATAATAGGGAAGTTTAGGTAACTAACACAAAGCTATTGGAGCCACAGAAAATTTCAAGAGTTCAGCCACGTGTCATCAAAAGTCGAAGAAGATGTTGCAGTTGTATATTGGAGTTTTTTATTTTACGTTCATTCGCATGAACAATTCGTCGCATTGCTGTGGCATAAACCTTGACCTCTAATTTGTATTTACTATACGAAATTTTATAATTTTCTTTTGTTGTTGTTGTCGGTTGCAAGCAATGGTATATCATACATAAACATGATTACGACTAGATTTATATGACGTTTTTTTTATTTCATTTGCTTAGGTCAACTAGCACTTATAGTTGTATACGCAAAACATCTAGGTTTTACTCAATTTGACAGATAAAAGTTAACGAGGGGCCGCCGCGGTTAGTTGTGCAATTTAAAATACACATGATAATAATAATAAAATTAATCTAAAGTTCAATTTAGCTGATAGGTAATAAGTTAAATTAAAAATTTGTGCACATAACTAGAGTGTGGCAAGCTAATTTAGTTTGCCAAAAAATACATTATTTTATAAACGCTTATGGGTAAGAACCGTAAGTTATTTGGTTCCCCTAATAAAATATTTCATCAACCGACTTTTATAACAGATATTTGGGACATGTTTTATGGATAGACGTTTCGAGGAGTAATCACTTACTTATATTATTTAGTAACTAAGCAAAAATGACAAAGTTTAGTGTTGTGCAATTTTTAACTTGGAATTTCTTTCAAATTCAATAGGAACTCTGTTCATTTTTTGTGCAAAAAATGCCGTAAGCAAATTTATCATATACAAACGGATGGCTTACTACCGAATCACAAGACTACTGTTTCCTATATAAATCTACGGAATGATATCGTTACGTTTAAAAGGATTTTCTTATGACGCGTGCAGTACATAACATAGTGTTAAATGAATGTTAACTTATTTTGATTAGTTTAATTTAATTTTAATTTACTTCATTAGTTTTAATTTTCTTCTGTGACAAAGTTAGTTAGTATTTCATTTGATAAGTTCAATTAATTTAATTATAATTAAGTAAAGTGAATCGTCGAGGTTTTGTGATAGTGTGGGCGTGTGTAGGCAAGCATTCCTTTTTTAATAATCCAACCGTAGGAGACCAACGAGCGCTCCTTGGGGACCCTCAGGTGAGTTTTTCATTAACATTTATTTTATATAAAAACAGTTGCTTCTTACATACCCATAATAAATATACCATTTTGAATAAAAACAAAACGATTCAATTTTTGGTTCTATTTTCTTATATATAAAGATTTAAACATTATGTATCGAGCATTTTTATGGTGAAAATATAATATATAAATCATGAGATAATTGCTGTTAATTTTGCTGGTGATGAATTTGTCGGTGCAAGAATTTTATGAATTCAGTATTATTCAACACGATATTCTTTTGGGGTGTCTCTTATGGAAAACTCTCCCTACAGACCACTGTAGCCTACCCGATTTAAATCGTGTTGGCCGAGCATTGAGTCACGTAACAAAGATGCTTCAACAATAAAATGATCGTTTTGGAAGGCAGCTTGATTCCCGAGGACCGCAACCAGAAAAGGGCGAGAATACCGGAAACCACAAAGTGTTCAAGAAACGGCTAAGACCAGAGGCAGATGATCAGTCCAATTTCAAAAAATGGAAGGGTGCGAGGAGAGAGTTTGCAACCGGAGAAAAGGACTATCGAATTGGCCTATCAAATGGAGCTAAGTTCTTTGGGGGAGGCCCAGCGAAAGATTCTAGTACGATTGCTATGGGTGTGTCCGGCAGTGAAGTTGATTGCTAATGCGAGAGCAATCCAGAAGGTTGCGACAGAGAGTCGTAGAGAATCGTGCAAAGGGACGCATTTGAGTTGCAAAGGAGGAGTGCTAGAATGTGATGAGGCAGATAAATGATCAGTAACATTATGAGCCAGTAGCGGGAAGCGCCCAGAAAGCGAAAAACAATTGATTTGTCAAGTAGTAAGAGGCCGTAAAAATAACGTAGTTGATCAACAACAAAAAATGTACAAAGATTGATCCGCAGTGGAGAGCAACAGCACGGAAACCAGAAATAAACCGAAGGCGCAACACGATCAATGTGGGAGATTTACCGAGTTTCAAGCAGATTTCAAGATGCACAATGAGGTTGGCAAGGTCCATACAAAATTGTCAAGTGGATCAGCGAAGATGTGTACCGAATAAAAGAAACCGAGACGATTATTATTCTTAACACGCATCGATGTTGCCGATCACGTATTCCTCAAATACTGCAATTTGTAAACGAGGGCGATAGCTGCCATCACATAAAAAATACTGGAATAAACAACGACATTAATTAATCATCATAACAAAGAAATTGGTGACGTGGAATATTCACGAATACAATTCCAGGCAAGTGATTTACAATTACAATACCACCCACCTCCAGATAGATAAGTGTATAAGCGCGAGCAATTCGCGAAACAGATATAGTTGTAATTTATCAAGTGAAGTATGCAAGTTATGAGTAAAAAGTAAACAGTGAACAGTAGTAATTAAGCGTCATTGTTCTAAGTAGTGAAATTTTAACTCATAATAATCAAGTTTTATTTCAGGAAATTTACCATTATAAATATTATTCATAATCTAATTATGAATAATATTTAAAGGGTGGTTAAATTTTAAGGGCCGACGTTGAATGTAAACCACACCTAAACGTCAAGTTTTTTTCTGCATTTAATTTGACATTTCTCAATTTCAGACTAACTCAATTTGAACCATGGAAAGATACACAATCGAGCAACGCGTTAAAGTTATTTAGGCATATTATGAAAATGGGCGTACAAATCAAAATGCATATCGTGCACTTCGTGATTTTTTCGGTCAATTTAATCGTCCAAATGTGCGTACAATCGGAAAAATCGTGCAAAAATTTGAGCAAACCGGGTCTGTAGGAGATTTTAAAACACCAGTGCATGCTCGTACGGCTCGTACAGCAGAAAATATTGCTGCTGTTCACGATAGTGTGGCTGAAGAGCCGTTCACCTCAACTCGTCGTCGTGCCCAACAATTGCACTTCTCACGCTCGTCGTTGATGAACATTATGCATAAAGACTTGCATTTACACGCTTATAAGGTGCAATTAACTCAAGAACTAAAGCCTCTTGACCATTCCAAACGTCGTCAATGGTCAGAATGGTGGCAACAAATGGCAACAGTGGATGATCAATTTTCGAAGAAAACCATCTTCAGTGATGAGGCACATTTTCATCTCAGCGGATTCGTCAATAAGCAGAATTGCTGCATTTGGGCGAATTATAATCCAAGAGTGATTGTCGAAAAACCAATGCACCCACAAAGAGTGACTGTTTGGTGCGGTTTATGGGCTGGCGGCATCATCGGGCCGTATTTTTTCCAAATGAGGCCGGTCAGGCACTTACTGTGAATGGTGTTCGCTATCGTGACGAACTTTTTATGGCCCGAATTGGAAGATATGGATGTGGACGATATGTGGTTTCAACAGGACGGTGCCACTTGCCACACAGCTAACTAAACAATGGCTCTTTTGCGCGACAAATTCAATGGCCGTGTTATCTGGTGTCACGTGGTGGCGATGTCAATTGGCCGCCAAGATCATGTGATTTGACACCGTTGGGCTTCTTTCTTTGGGGTTATTTGAAAGAAAGGGTGTACGTCGATAAGTCAGCAACAATTCAAGAGCTAAAGAATGAGATAATTCGGCACATTAACGGCATAGAAGCTAAATTATGCCTAAGCGTCATTGAAAATTTGGACCATCGGGTGGAGGTGTGCCGCCGAGGTCGCGGCGGTCATTTGGCCGATATTTTATTCTATACATAATTGAACCATACCATAAAAATTGAAGTTTCACACCCTGATTCTGATGCACAGTGACTAACTAAAAAATTATCTTAGGTGAGACTTTTTGATTTTGTTTTGCCATTGGTTTTAAACAAATGTTGTCGGACCAAGTGTCGGTCCAACCAAATTGAATGTTGTAGTCACACTATCCAATTTACCATCCAATTTCTACGAATTTTATTTTAGTTTTCATTCCTTTTTTTTGTTTCTTCTTAATTTGTTTTTGTTTTCAATGCAAATTTTTACATGGGTGACGAAATATCGTCCAACATTACTACAACAATTTGGTTGGTCGGTTGGATGGAAACACGCCCAACTTTATTTTGTTGACCAACTTGTCTACACACCATCCAATTTTGCATCCGATCCAACCAAATTAGACCAACCGCCCGACCAAATTGGGTCCGTCTGTAGCGCTCTTTACATAAGGCATACATATTTGGGGGTCTTATTGATGACAGTTTGGCGTTTCCCATAAACTTGTATTGCGCTATGGCATGTAAATTGAAAGTTGATAATGAATAAACAATTATAAAAATTATTTTCCATATTAAAATACATTTTTTGTAATATTTCTGTAACCTATTAGAAATTAATTTGGCAGAAATTATCTTATAGTTGCCTTTGTAAACCCATTTGTAAGGTTTTTGTGTTGTGATTTGTATTTTGTACTTATTCAAAAAATATGTATTACATAAATTTAACCTTAACATATTACGTAATTAATTATAAATAATTTTATTTTTCATAGGAATAAAATTCGTAAACACTATTTAACAGTTCTCCAATAGTCTTTGAAGAGTTTCCAGAACACAATTTTAAGACTGCTTTATCCGAATACGAATTAAGACTTGTCTTAAAAAAATGATCTTAACAGAAATATTTTTACTAAGCCACTCTTACGAGTCTTAATGCCAGAATAGAGGTGTTAGGGTCAGCCTAAATCAAAACTTATTAAACAATTTACAAGTGCACGCAAAACTTTTATTCGAATTCTGGGGAAACTTTCCAAATATTACTGGATCAAATGGTATTTCAGACAATTGGTAATACTGATTAAGAAATAATGATTTGTGTGGAAAATTCTAATGACGGCTTGACAAATTGTTAAATGTTTGTGAACATGTAATTTTGATCTTTAAATAAATTTGCTTTAAAAAGAATTTTCAACTAATAAACATAATGCAATTTACCAAATTTGTTATAGGGCTTGAAAGAAGTGAAGTTAGAAAGTTTATTAAGGCTGTTAACACACCTGCTTTGTGAGCATCGAATTGGGATTAGAGAAGCCACAATTAACTAAAGTGCTGACTAACCGTAAAGTTAACTACAATAATACTAGTATATTTGTAAGCACTTATCCTTCCTGATATATTCTGGTACCTTAATAATTCCTCAGACTTTCCAATTTAAGTTAAACGACAACCATTTTAGTATGTTTTATCGTATCTTGTTCGCGCTCATCGTATGTTTGGTTCAATGATTGAATACATTTGAGTTACAAAGAATTTTCTCAACGTTTTTTGATTGTGGAATAATATAAAGCAACGTGAACATTTCAAATGATTTTCGAACGTGAATTCTACAAAAATTTAATTTCTATGTGCTGTCAGGTTAACCAAATTAAACAACGTGGATCGTTTCATTAAAATGTAATTAGGATCAAACAATGGGCAAAAAATGGGCGTGGGTTTGTTAAGAAAATGGAAATGTCAAGTTTTTGTTGTTGTCTGTTCTGTTGGAAAGTGCTGTTAGCAAAATGCTAATGTTCGTTTTCTTTAAATTCTGGTGTGTGGTGGTAACAAAGAATATAGAATATAATTTAGTATTGTGCAATATTTTAATAAGTTTGTTTGTTAGGACTACTTGAATTGATTTTTTTAATTTGTCAGTTTTCGCAACAATGTTTTACGTGCAAACACTAATTAGAACGTTTACATATTCTGAGCGTAGATTTTGTTCGAAATCCGAGTATTGACGAAATAATAATGCAAGTATATAGTAGTATGTGTGTTTGTGTTAGTGCAAATGCGCACCATTTGGATGCCATTTCTAGATATGACATTTCCCTTTATAATTTAAAAACTTTTAATGCAAATATACTTTAAATAACATTTAATTTATTTAATTATTTAATTTTAGTTTTAAAATAATTGCAAATTCTGTGTTTTTGCGACAAAAAACATTTGTTCGACATTCGATACAGCTCGATACAACGTTCATTGTTATTATGTTTGCATATAGTTAAACAAAAATTGACTCAACAACTATTTTTACTAATTGCCTGTTCAAAATTGACATTGATTACTTGCTACGAAGGCATCAAATTTATTTATCACCAAACAATATTTCGAAGAAATCGCGGCGTTAATTATTAGACAGGAAGATATTATCTTATATTAGAATTAAGGCAGTAATCATCAAATAGTATCAGTATGACAAAACAATTAATTGGGACTTTATTGACTAGTCGTGAAAAGGTTGAATTATTAAAGTTTGGGCCTTATATTCTGGGTATTTACAAAAGGAATTTATTAAATTTCATGACAGTACGAAATAAATAAATTAAAGTTGTGTGTGTGTCATAGTCCTCTAATGCTCGGTCTTCACTCACCTAATTTTATCATGATCTGACATTACATTACGTTATTTTTTAATGGAGTTTATTCAAAATGAAGAACTATAATTATTAGTATTTTAGTTTGTGTGATAACTTCTAGTTTCACTGTGTATCTTATACTAAACTTGGTATTATAGTCTGTTGTTTAGTCACTAGCTGGAAAAATTTAGTACAGCATATTATACAACTTATTCATATTATTAGAACTGCTTCCGCAATTGCGACTTAACTGCGGCCATTATAAATAACCGAGTAAAATAATAAGAATCGATATCACTAACTTGTTTGCTGTCACTCACCAAACCAAAAACTAATAATTTTGTATTCTAGAAAAGTTTATATATTTATGCAGTTATTACAAGATTGTCGATATATAAAATGGAGGGGTGTATATGGTGTGACCAACACCTGACTTTCTTTTACCGCCAATGTACATAAATCTCGAATACATTACACTGGATTTCGAAGGCGAGAACTACAACTTACCAGCATTTTGATAAAAACTGTCTTGTTTAATCAAAAATTTTCATTACTGAAAAATTTAATCTTTAAATTTATTGAAAACTTATCATTCTTGGTCAGTTTTCGTAAATGTTCTACTGCTTTACAATAACATTGCGAGAACTAAGCAGCCTTCTACGAAAGCTTCCACTGATTTACGTCAAATTTCACGAGGACAGCATTTTCCGCCTCATTGAAAAATATTACAGTTTAAATTTTGGACCAATTCCGTAGCAAATTTTATTTAGAATATTTTTGTTTATAATGGTTTTTAAAATATTTGGGAAAAACTACAATATACAATATAAAAAACGAGAAAGCTTTCCTTAGGAGCTGTTACTTCTGGTACAAAGATTTCCTATACAAAAATCTTAAGATGAAGTTTCATCATGATTATTCAATTCGTCTGAACTTCAGAGGGGCCTCTAAAGTGGGTAAAACACTTGTTTTTATCAAAAATTTCCGCTTAAATTTTGAAAAATATTTTTCAAACTACATTATAATGTAGACCGATATTGTTGCATGTTTAATTTAGAATCTTTTAGTTACTAGAAATTTTTCTCATAAATGATATACCTTACAAAATATTTGTAAACCACGAAAAAGCTCCTATGAAAGCTGCCATTTCCAGTGGACAGATTTTGGATAAAAATCACTGGGTCCTCTCAATTTATGCAGAGAGCTTAAGTCGTTAGACTATTTTATTCCGATTAGTTCGACTTCAATGTAGAGAGGCCACACACTTTTAGTCTTTATAGATCACATATATACACAGACATTTTTTAAAAACTACTTTTAAATCTGCAAAAATCTCGAGTTGCGTCGGTTCAACTAGAGCTGTTTCAAGTTGAGCTATAAACAAATTTGGACAATATTTTCTAGTTGCGCCGCATTTTCGACTCCACTTGAGGGCAATATTTAAAATAAATACAAATAAAACCAAATCGATATGTATGAATTGCGGTTGGCGCAAAATTTGACCCGAATGTGTATTAACTGCAGTAGAAGTTGATTAAGGTTCTTTGGTTCGTAGCGAGATTACTAATTTGGTGTAGGAAGACAACTTCGAGGGCATGGACGAATCCGAAATCGACGAAATCATACAATAAGACGATTTAAGTATGCTAATTGTAGAAGTAATGGAATTGGCCGATAATATCGAAGAATAAACTGACATTTTATTAGAATTTCAAGATTCAAAACATCTTACAACAAAAGTGTCGGCAAAGCAATTAAACTGATAATTTAAGGACTTGCTATTTTAATAAACAAAGAACAAGGTGCCAGAATTCCACCCAAGGTTAGAACAAGCATCAGCTGTTATAACGATATCTCGAAAACAAGAAAGCTACAAGACAGAGTGATAGATAGTTTTCTTCAAAGGTTAACAAAAAAAAGCAATTATTGTACGGTATTGAGTGATTTGAACTAGATTCCTACCAAAGCTTTAGACTAAGTAGCGATCCAACTGGCGTTTCTCTCATTTGGTTTTTAAATATATTATGATTTGTTTAAATGTGCGAATACTATTTTAACGATACCCAATAAATGATGGGTTATTTTTCGATTGGGTTTGTTGAAAGGCCATTGAATGCTGATATTCAGAATTTTGGGTATATCAATGACTCATCAGATGACTCTATTTTACTGCTTAAAAGAAATGAAAAGAATTTCGCCTCCCACGTAGCAACGATTTTTGTGGAGACTTATTTAAATAAGAAGCGTAGTGATCTTAAGTCTTAATCAATCATTACGCTGTGTTGTCTTGATTGATATTAACTGTGAAATAAACTTAAGTAGCTCTAATTTTCAGCAATTTAGTTAATAAAAAGTCAGAAACAACGTGATGAGATCGATTTGAAGATGGAATATTCTTAAATCATATTGAACATTCACCCTTGTATTCAAATAGGTGGGTTCTAAATTAGCATTAGTGTAGTTTCGGTAAGCGATAGTTGAAAACGAGTAGAAATTGAACAGCAATAACAATAATAAGGCTCTCTGCAACTAAACTGACTTATTTGGTGATACAGACTTATTTTGACAAGTGACCTCGCGAAGAGACCGTCACAGAAGTTATAAGATTAAAAAATTAATTTTCTACATTTAGAAAAAGTACTTCTTTTTTTTATGGCCCCACAGTTTAAAAAGTAACAAGCATAATGGTTTTCACTTAAGTTTTGGTGGAAAACTTGGCAACTCATAAACTTTTTATTTGGTCATGCAGAGTACCAATGAAAGAGCCTTATTTTCGGGGTCCTACTCATAAATACAACATTCTGTTATTTTCTGTCGGTTTACAGGATATTTAATAAACGGGTAATTAGAGATTTAAGTGAACTTTACGGGAAAACTGTTGCGGTGATTGCAGACTATAGTTTTTTTTAGAAATTAATCATAAATAATTTTACCACAATTATTTTTTTGGAAGTTATTTTAGTTTTAACTCATATAACTAATTTAGCAGTAACGTTGCCTATGTAGCACGTTCCATCTAGAGTAAGCCAAGTAATAATTTAGCTCATTCCCGAATTTCCATATAAAACATCAAAATGGAAATTGATCAAATTATTTTCGTTTCATGAAACATACCAGATTAAAAAATGATGAATTTTTTTGTTTACAATCTTATAGGATTCCATTTTCTATTAGGCGCTATTCACACTAAACGCAATTAATTTTATTCTTCTATTTAAAAATTAGCGACAAGTTAAACGCACGAACACTTTAGTATTTAGGGCGAATAGCACGATCCGTATAATTTACAATAAATCAATTTTTGAAATAGTGGGTTTAACACAGAATTATAAAAAAAATTCGCGTTTAAACTTGCGAAATTATAGACGAGCCGTTCGTTTAATTTGAAAGTGGCATAAGTCACTTTTTTAAATCGAGATATTTAAGGGTTTGCGTTTTAACATGCTTGGAAATTTTTTTAAAATGAAGAAATTCCGTTAAATTGTAACTAATGTTATCATTATCTTGATTTGTTGAAAAAGTGACTTTGCCACTGTCAAAATAAACGGCTCATATAAAACAGCGAATTTCAAATTCGTTGTGTGTCGAAGATAACCTTGCGAGAATTTTTTTTGTGAATGGTAGATAAAGATTTTATTAAGGTCTCAGCCATTTATATTTTTGCAAATAAAGTTACTCGCGTTCGTAATTTGCGCTTTGGTGTGTGTGAATAACGCCTTATTCGATCACCAAAATTATGTTTCTATTGTTTTAAGCTCAGGTTGATCTTAGCACAGAATATTTACGTATTATAACAGAGTAACAAAACAAAAGGAAAACTTTCATCAAAAACTGCAAGGGCAATCCAATTTAGATATAATTTAGAATACACTTACACAAATTTATCTGATTAAATTTGTATCATTTTCTAAATGTGATAATACGGTACAAATTAATGTAAGTGGTGTTGTGTAAGTGTATTATTATTACACATTTAAATTGCATGGCCGGCAAGTCGTAGCCAAAATAATCGAATGATTTTTTCTTGTTTCGTTACTCTGTTTGACGATAATGATTACTTAGATAAAGGACGTATTTTGACGGAGTAATCGTTATTGTACTTGTCGCGAAATAGATCTTGCAGGTACAATAGGACATTTTTATCAATTCGATTTAGTAAATTTACAGTTAAGATTACAAGACCAGAAATATAACAAAAAGATCGACATAAAATTATGTTTAAAATAATATTTCAACCTCTATTTAAGCAGTTGCCGATGATTTTTCTAGCTGTCCTCTGATTACTTTATAAAGAATTTATGTTGGCCAGCCTATTCAATGAGTTTTATCTCCGTATAATACAATAACCATGATTACGGGTCAGAGACTAATGCTCAGAAGGGCGATGATCAATATGAGGGAGATAAATTTTAGCTGGTTAAAACCCTCACATACATAAATATATTAACGGAATCTGTGCATCTTCACAGTTTGCAATTCACATACAAAATAAAACTTGTTCTAAGAGTATATACTACGGAACCTTTGAAGCGGGAGTTTGATTCACACATGGTTAAATTTTTCTGTTATTACGTTACAAATAATGGTGAATCCAATTGATATTGGAATGTGTTTTATTTTGTTAATTAATATCAGTTACACTTTTTAGAGCTTTTTATACTTTTAATGGTGTTATGGTTGTAATTACGACAGTGTCATTTAAGTTAATATTACTGATCCCATCAGTTTAAATTATCTTAATATCTTCATACTTTTTACACTATTTGCCGTTGTCACTTGACGAAACACACTAACACTTAATAAACACATTTTATTAAACACTTGTTTTTTTATTTCGCAAAAAAAATTAAATTTTTTAATATTTTAATTAAAAAATTTTTCCAAAAAGTTTAAAAAATCACTCGATCGATTTCGACTTGTTACGTCATCATCAGGAGTATCTACTGATTTGTAAAAATAAAAATTAAAAAAAAAAATGACAATTTAGACATATTACATATACTACTCCTTTTGACGTTTAGATACCTTAGAACCTTACATCTTTTGAATATCTTCATTTCAAAATTACAATTTTTCGTCTTATTGGAACCAATATTTTACAATGTGTAACGGAATGAAATCACATTCCGTTCCCAAACTCATCTCATCAAGTTTCCTTTATTTACGTAGCATGTCTTGTGGAATAACATTCCCAAATATATCTAGATTAAATTAAATTAACCGGCATGTCAATTTTCTCACATTGTGTTTACACTTTATCAACTGAAAGCTATTGAACTTATCTACATGAGATACTTTCTATGGGAAATTCGCTCAGATAAAGCATAAACATTATGTGTTATGAGATCTTCTTATGTTTCATAAATTGAAGATAGCAACTTCACTCAAGAAACTTATATTTAGGTTAAATATTCCTCTTTTCACGTATGCTATGCAACATTGTAATGGCTGCATACCATAACGTTTACAAACGTAAAGACTTTTTCTTCTTCTACGAAATTTGATTTGGTGATGCATAATGTTTGTAAAAATATACTTCCTATGTTGATCGTCAAGTAAATTCGTGGAAGTTAATTTTATGTAAGCGATATTTATGCTTATTCAGCACAGACGCGTTGTTTGATTGTGGGAATTTTCTTCTAGTTCGATATCTGTTGTTCTTCTCTTTCCTACAATAATGAATAGCAAAGATGAGTATAAATATCGTGGAAATTGGTAAAGTTTTTTTAGAAATTTTTGGGGAGTGGGGTAGCGTCGTAACATTACGATAGTAAAGTGTTGAAATTCGTTAAGTTGGGTAGAATTTAATAATTTTTGTTTGGTTTAATTGACATATGTTTAACAAGATAAAATCGATATAAAAAAATTCCTTGTAAAATAAAAAATTTAAGTTATAAAAGAATTCATTAAAAGAGTTGAGTGCATTTATTTATAGCGATATCAAGAGAAAAAGTGAAAATTCTATAAAAAATATATTTATTTTGTTTATGGTAAGTAAAAAGGAAAATAACTCACTAACCTAAAACCGGCCCAGGTATTAGGGTGTCCTTCTGGTTGTCTTTCGAGACAGGAATTGTTGTTGTGGTCAACCCCTTTCCTTTCTACCAGTACCACCTTAATACCCCCTAACATACTAACAACGATCATGGGCTCGAGGCCAATATTTTTTTTATATTTTTGAGTAATTAAGATGAAAATTTAAACACCCCAATATACAACCACGGTTGATTCGATCCGCACAATGGATTGATGACACTACCACTAGTTAGGGGTCCGGTACCCCACTCAACCGACCTTCCTTCTTCAATAGCGGTTAACAAGGCCACCATCTGAGCATCCCAACAACCACGCCATTTCCTCTTAACGACTGAGCTGCGGGAACAATTGCCCCATAGAGTGCATGGCGAATAGCTGGTAAATTCTATGAGACCGGGCTGGCCTCAACCAAGTTAGAGGCTAACTCGCTTCAAATGTTTAGTAATAAACATGAAACCATGTTGTTAATTTTAGAATAAAATAGAATTAGAATTAGGCCACACTCCAACTCCATCCAAATTCTCCAAACCCAGATGAATAAAAATTACCAAAATAATTTTGAACCTAATTTTCTGATTCATATTAGGACCCTCAAATTTTGTGCTTTCAGTGAAAATTTCTTAGTTGTAAGTTCATAAATTACTCATAGATTATTTATTGATTTATTGATAGATTGACATAACAATTTTAGTAGAGGAAAGCACATATGGAAGCATAATAAATGAACATCAACAACAAAAAAAAATACTTCCATTAGGCATAAGAAAGTCAGATTTTTTCAAAAAACAAATCCACTCCATGCTAATACCCTCCATGTTGAGCTCAAGCTCATTTGTTACGGAGGATACTGCAAGAAGT
Source organism: Nephrotoma guestfalica (assembly GCA_963691935.1). NCBI lineage: Eukaryota > Metazoa > Arthropoda > Insecta > Diptera > Tipulidae > Nephrotoma > Nephrotoma guestfalica. The sequence continues at coordinate 177,291,886 of OY829913.1, forward strand.
GAATGCTTACAAACTACATACATACAAAAACAATATAAATAAATATAAAAATCTTATTATACAAATGTATTGTCATTCAAGCGCGCCACGCTAAATAACTCGTTTTAAAAGATCTAAGCCACGCTGATCTCTTAATATCTAATGGTATAGAATCCCAAAGAGAAATACCTCTAACAGAAAACGAAGTATTTAGAGACCTACACAAGTTTATAGGGGGAAGTAAACGTAAATTTGAAGAATAGAACCTAATGAACAATAACTTATTAAATAAATAGGGAAGTTGCTTTGTCCTGAGAAGCTTAAAAATAAAAAGACAAACGCGAAGTTCATAAAAATCAACAATTACAACCCAAAATCAAATTCAAAAAGGGCGAAATGTGATCATATTAATATGATGAATATCCTAATACTAAAAACGAAACGAGTACAAGCATTGAAACATCTTTGGAGAACATTCACATTCTCCTGAAGCATACCAAACAAAAGAACATCCCCAAATAGATTATATGGAAGAAGGTGCGAGAGAACATACGCTTTTTAAAATTACTATCAGAAAACCCAACAACTTTATACAAACAACTAAGCATTCCTAAAACCGTTTTGCTAACCTTAATCAAATGATCACTCCAAGTAAGAGTTTTATTGAAAATTAACCCTAAATTTCTAGCTATATTAGAGAATGGAATTAAATAATCACCGAGAAAAATTCCAGGAAAAGAATTGATAGATTTTTTATAAATTATAATAGACTGAGATTTATTAGCATTAAGAGCGAGCCGGTTAGATAGAGACCAATTATAAATTCTTACCAAATCTTCATTAATAAGAGAAATATTAGAGTTAATGGAATCATTATCTAAGCGACTACTCCTATAAATTTGTACATCATCAGCAAAAATATGAAAAGAAGAATGGCGAATCGAACATGCAACGTCATTAATGTACATTGAGAATAGTAAAGGACCAAGAACCGACCCCTGAGGAACGCCAGAAGAGACAGGTAAGAAGTCAGAAAACGAATTGTCAAAAAAGACTGCCTGAAAGCATTCAGCATTCAAGCTGGATGTGTTGCGAGATAAGGCTTATCCATTTAACCGTAGAGGTAATAGTGGTTCGTCTGGTTTCCAATTGCATCCACGTTTTAAACACTTGTCCCCAGTCGGTTTCAGTAGCGCAGAGATTCAAATGCTGAGTAATGGAGTTAATTTTGCTCCTACGCCAAATAAAATCAGCCTTCAGTCATTCGAGAATCTTGCTGTAGATGCTGAAACTACCTTATTTGACCAGCCGACCCAACTAAAATCAGTATGTGCACTACAAATAAAGAAAGGTATTGATAACTCTTCTTCTCCTTCTAACTCTTCTTCTGCTGCTTCTCTCGCTTCTCCTAATACTAACCTCAAAGTGATTAGTGCGATAAAGAAAAAGATAAAGGCAATACAATTACCGTGCTCGAAAAAGTCGATTACTGTAATAAAATTTCTAATTTTATTACAGAAAGCAAAGCAATAGAGCTGGTAAGGATCCAACTAGGTCTTTAAGACTTCTGTCAGTAAGTGTATCAACCAATGCCAAAAGTTATTTAATGGAACTGGTTGGAAGTACTTTGTCATGAATCCATCTGGTCCGATTATTTGTGGTTTACCAAAAATCCAGTATTGCAATGCTCCTGCCTACAAGCTATGTAAGGTTTTCATAAACTTTTTCAATGATCATACTAATTTCTTTTCGGCTTACTCGGTTAAGAACTCGGTAGAATTGATTAGCAAAATTCAAGACGTCGATATTCCACTACATTCAAAACTAGTTTCGTTTGACGTTGCCAGCATTTTCACTTCAATTCCAATTAAAATTTTATCTCAAATAGTTTGTAATTACTTAGATAGAGATGTTGTAGATGAGGGCCTACGTCGTGAACTGAAGTTGGTCTTTGAGACTTGTATTAAACAAAACTATTTCTGTTTTGACAAATTCAAATTACGACATAGAGCTTAATATAATTAATTCTACAAATAGCAACGAATAACGGATATGCAACTAACTATATTAAAGTTATTAAATAAAAGTTATTAAATAAAAGGCTAAAGCGCAAAGCTCTAACGGGTATTTATCCACCGGATAATCCAACGCAGGAAAATTGGCGTCGCTTAGAGTATATAGGAAAAACTAGCAAACGGATTAGTAACATCGTGTCCGATTATACCAATATTAGTTTTGCTTTTTATAATAATAACACAATAAAGAAAATGGTTTTTAACAATAAACCTAGAGTTGATCGCCTTTCCAAGTCTGGTGTTTATAGGATTAATTGCAATGATTGTAGTTTCTCATATATTGGACAGACTGGGCGCAATTTTGGAGTTAGAGCTAAAGAACATTTATCTGGTTGCAATCAATCAACGTTCCATAATCATTTAACTTTAGAAAATCATACAGGTAGCTTAAACAATTTAGACATATTACATATACAACATAAAAGCAGACGTTTAGATACCTTAGAATCTTACGAAATACGAAAATCCATATTCCTTAACCAAAATATCCTTAACGAACAGAGAGAAATCCTTTTCTCACCAATTACAGATCCCGCCCTGTTTTATTCTCACGCTCTTAATAATATGACCAATACGTCGGGTAATTAAATGTAGTTCAATATACCTTTAATTTTGTTACTCAACCGATGACTAATCGCTTACCTGGTAATCTACTCCCCTTTTTTATTAGTAATTTTTCGGTGTAAACAACAGATGGTTGGAACGATCAATAGATTAATTCTAATTGTCTTTTTGTCCCTCCTTCTTTTATTTTCTTGTGCTTATTTCTACTATATATAACTAAATTTTTATTTTTACCAATCAGTAGATACTCCTGATGATGACCTAACAAGTCGAAATCGATCGAGTAATTTTTTTAAACATTTTCAACAAATTTAAAAAAAAAGTTTTTTACGAAATAATAAACAAGTGATATAATGTGTTTATTAAGTGTTAATGTGTTTCGCCAAGTACCTACGGCGCATAGTGTTAAAAGTAGAAATATCAAAATTGAAATCACCCGAAATGAAGACCTCATCATACCGACAGGAAAAATAACTAAAAAGACACTCAATGTCTAAAAGCGATTTTTTAAATTATGCATACGACCTCTTGTTCGTTTTAGGAGGATTATAAACCACACCAAAAAGGAATTTCCCCTTATTGACGAAGACATTTAGAAAAAGAAACTCAAAGTCAGCAACGAGCCCTTGAGAAATTGAGAGGGGTACCGATACAACATTACATTTAATATGCTCGTTAACATAGAGGCATACTCCACCATAATTAACTGGTGGATTAGCTCTATCACGTCTGAACAAATTATAACCACTAATGGCCAACGCGGAATCGGGAATATCGGACGATAGAAACTGGACTGCAAGTTTACCATAATGTCAAGAATCGATTAATTGTTAATTGTTAATATCTGCTGTAGTTAGCTTTATTGTTGGGATACTAACGTAGTTACAACAGAACCTAAATAACTATTATTCATTCATTGCAATTTAATTTTTAATTACAAATAGTATTTATTAATTTTTTTCGAATATTCGTTTCTATTTACTCACTAGTAAAATTTTAAACCTAAATCAATATATATAACGATATGTTGATTCAGCCAAAAAGATTAAAATCCTAGTTCAATTCAATCCTTAAAAAATATACTACCAATAACATTTAGAATACTAGACGCTTACCACATTTCTTAATGGTTTAGTAAAAATCTACATACTTACATGACTACGTTATATATTTATATTTAAAATTTCTATTATTTTAAAACGTGATTTAACTTTGCACCCTACCCACCCGCAGTATACATACATATAAGGTTGAAAATGAGAAATTAGGAATAAATGTAACAGTATACATAAATATTTGTATGTATACATGACTGCATAAATTTATAACTAAAAATGCTGTTTATATGAAAATGCATCATCAACATTGTAACACACTCTGTTTCTAGTTAAATTTTTTTTCTGTATTTAAAAAAAACTGAAAAACTCGATAGAAAAATTTGAAATTTTGCTATGTACGGTTTATGTATATGAATTTCAATAAACATTTATTCGTGTTATATAGCAAGCATAAAATGTAGACGAAAGAGAATTACTTTAGCTTTAAAAATAATATCCTTTTATTCAGTGGTTTACCACTCTTAAACACATGAGACTATTAATCGAAAAACTGGTATCTATCTATGTACTAAGTATGTAGTTTTAATACATAGTAAAATGAAGAATTAGTAATTTAAGTGCTATTATTTATAGTGAAAACAAATGATTTATCCTATTAAATTAGATGTACTCGTTTACGATTTCGTTGTTAATGACACAGAGAATTTTGGTTGATGGAAAATTTGCTTTTGCTTTACATTTAATTACAGTCGATTTCTGTTTTTTCAGATCATTCTGATTGACCTAATTTATTTTCTTAATGTGTTCTGTTTGTAGTTAAAATATAAATAGGCAGAATACTCTTCTAAATCATATTAAATAACATTAAACTCTTAAACTGGCGAGATAAGCTATTTTAAGTGTTTTATTCAATAATATTATTTATTTTATTCCCCAATTTAATTTTCATCTTCGAAGCAATGTCAAAGCAAATACAATCCTACTGCACAATCAACTAAAAAGGAAAAAGTTAAGAAATCAAATTATGTCAATTGAAATATAATTCATCTGAATATAGCAAATTTTTGCAATGTTTATTTATAAACTCGGTATCTAAAACCAGAGATAGAAAAACCAACAAAGTTGGTAAATTATATCAGACTCTTATTCTCTTCGGTATGGTATATTTTTAAAACAATTCAGAATTCAAAGAAAACAATATTTTTCAAGATATAGATAAATCTTAAATTGCCTAAATAATTGTGACATTATTTTGGTATTCTTCTTTTCCATTGCGTTTTGCTATGTATGTATATGTGTTATTGTGATTGTCGCCTCTAAATGATAATAAATTTCCATCAAGACGTCTGAATGTTTGCTTCTGGGGGTGTTGATAAATAAAAGGAACATTATGTTAACTACATCAATTAAAGACGTTGAAATTTTCTGGTGACCTTTCTAATTCATTACACAAACTGGTTGTGGCTTCTAAAAATATAAATAAATTAATTTTGAGAGGAAGTTTTTTCAACCTATAAAATTAAAGTTATTGATAACTGTACGATGACAGCATATGATGAATTTCTAGAATTCTACTGCAGTGCAACAAAATTTAGTAAAAACAATATTTATTTGTGTTAACTTACATAACTTATAACTAAACGGTAAACTTACAGTTGTTTTTATTAAAATTAGTTTATTTTAAATAACGTAACAATAATTGAAAGCCAATGACTTAATCTCAAAATAAATAAAATAAGTATACAAAACGGAGATATACATAAAAAAGAAGCGATAATTAAGCTAATGCACAAAATCAAAACTATCTATAATGGTTTGTCCATTCCATGCGACTTTCTCGCCATATTTGTTATGCAATAGTTTTGCTGATTGAGACTAGTTTAGTGATTTTGAGCCATATGCGGAAATTTTCGGTAGTCTAAAATTACAAAAAATTATCATCAGCGCTTAATTCACAACCAAACAAGGGATATGGTGGAAAATCTTAAAAGACAAATTATACAATAAAATTAGCTGGAATACCAACCAGGCCAATGTTAACTTTAAATCAAGGTCTAAATAAGTTCAAAATCACATTGCACACGAAACAGCACATGTACAACCTAATTTTATTTTTTTCACCAACACTTCCAAGGATATCACAAAATATGTATAAACAAATATCAGAGTAAATCGCATTGTGTAGAAATCTCTGGTGTAGAAAAGGACACAACAAAAACAAGAGACATCTGTTATCATTATTATTACTATTTACTACCATTAGAAATTCTTTTAAAATTTATTTTAGGTTCGACATCACATGATGGTCAAATAAAATAGTATTATTCTCACCAATCATTATTTCTTAAAAACGAATTTTCAATGATACTGTAAATTATAGTTTTTTAATACTAATTATCGATTTTACTAAATGTTGGACCCAACTCCTTCATCTCTTCTTGAAAAATCATCTTCAACTAACTAGAAGAAACCTATAAATATGAATCTTCTTTTGTGACCATGTTCGTGTTAGATAATTTCATACAAAACATGAACTTACCACCAGCTTCAAAGACATACTCTTTTTATGCTCTCACATAACAAACATTTTTTATTTGAAATTGGTCAAAATTTACATTACAAGTTAATACCAAGTTTCCTCAAAATATTACACAGATGAGAAGCTGGGCGAAGTTCCACTTTATGTGGAAGGCGTAAACATGAAATATCCCCCAACCAATTTAAACTAACCTTTGTCAAGAAATATGGCCTAATGGTCATGTCATTTAATGGATTTAAACTCAATATTTTCAAACATGAAGTAAAACATTTGGAAAACTGTTACTGCGGATAGTCGAAAACTGCTTTAAAAATTTATTACAGAAAACTCTTTCGATCGGATAGTTTCTACGGAAAAGCACTTGTTTTACCTTCTTAATTAAGTCATTTGATAGGAAAATAAGTTTGCCATAGATTTCTCATTTTTATAAATCGACAGATAAAAATGAGTTGAGTAACAAACTGCTGATAATTCCAATGTCATGATTGTATTTGTGACTTTACATTGCGCGCAATGTAAAGTCACAAATACCGTATCAATTTAGTTGGAAATGTAAATAAATGGTCAATTTTAAAAATATATCTTTGTAAAGTTAAAAATTAAGGTGGTCCATCTCTGGAAATATCAAGGGAGTAAAATAGGAGATTATAGCTCGAGTGAAGGAGAAATTGGCCTTCGGCCTGGCGTGGTAACTGAACAATAGCAATAATTGATGTTTACTTCCGAGTTACATACGACATTTTTTCTCACACTTCATTTTTAGTAAAAATATTAGGTTTTTACCAACAAGTTTGTAATAAACAAATTTTCTTATATAAAATATACCGACGAAATTTTTTTTAAATTGCTATCGAGTTTCGATATTTAGTAACTCATCTATTTTAGTCCCTAGGGAGCAAAATACATCATTATTTACTTATGTTTGTTTAAACAAATAAATAATACATAATAAATAAAATTTAGTTTATTGAAAATGAAATTATTAAATTATTAGTGTTTAAAATTATTTAAATTTGTATATTGTTCCAATGTGTATGTGAAATATCCCCATGGGGAAATTGAGAAAAGAGTGCAACATAAACTGCATGTCTTGCCATTTAGTAGTGTAGTGCAAAGTGTATTTATTATAGGAAATTAAAAGTTTTAATTAAGGATTTTTATACTTTTTGTTTTAAAGGACATATGTTAGATAAGTCGACTTTTAACTCTTTAACTGTTTAATTTTGTTTCGAAAAACTTTTTCTTCCTGCTTATTTATTTTTCAGCGAAGGCGATAATACAAGTTGTGGTGAATTAAAATAAATAAAGTTAAATTAAAATTGAATAATAATACGAATCTAATTTTTTTATCTTTATGACGAGTATACTCGACATTATGCGAAAATTTTTCGTTTCGTTTCGATATAAACAGTTAAAGTGAACATTTTCTTTTTATAGTGTGTTTAAGTATAAAACGGCTGTTTGTTTTTTCTATAGAGAGAATTTGCATGCGTGAGTGTGCCCGAGTGACACATAGACATTGTACTATTTTTACCCTATTCCTTTTGTATTGGGCCGTTCCATACTTGTTTTCCTAATGACACATATCAACAACACTTTGCGGTTACACTAGTACAACTGTTGTTTCTTTTCAATGTATAAGTAGTAAAAAAAGAAAATTGAATAAAAAATATTCATTTTAACGTAAATTTTTATATGGTTTTATATTTATTTTGTTTTTATTATCTTTGGGTTAGTATGTAACAAGACGAGTAACAAACAAAAAATTTGTTGAAAATTTAACAACGCAAAAATCCCCACCACAAATTTAGTTTGATGGTAAAGAGGAAGAAAATGAGTAAAATCTGATGCAAGAATACAAGTGTGGAAGAGACCATTTTGTTTTCCTCGCAAGTTTGACATTTTGTCCTTTGTTGTATTTGATATCTATGGGGTTTGTATGTTAAGGATTGTTGATCTTGATATTTGAGATAATTTGAAAATTTTTATGTTGGTTCTAGCTTTTCTATTTTGTATGGTTATTTTGTGCAGAAATTTTAAAGAAAATATTAATAAAGCTAAATTCCAGTTTAGTTGGTACAGTAGTCGAAAAAAGATGTATTTAATTTTTTAGTTTGTTTGATTAACTACTGTGTTGTTGATAAGTAATTCATCAGACGAAGTAAGCAGTTTTTGAATAATGTTTAGAAATCGGTTTAACCATAATATTAACTATAAACTGTGGAGATTTAGATTCTAGAAAGGGTCGGATTGCAATTTAAAATTTAACTTAAAACCAAGAAGTTCAGGCATATCCTAAAGCAATTATTGGTTCCTGTAATATTAGTCTAATACTTGTTAATTTCATTGAATTTAAATGTTTCACTATTGTAGGTTTTTATATTCTCTCACTCTTCGCTTTGATTTCGGTAAATCGGTATCGGTAATTGATGAGCTATCATCGAAAGAAGATAGTTATACAGTAAAATTTAAAATTAATAGACGTGACGATAATAGAGTTTGTTCTAGGATAGTGATATCATTATCACTGATTATTCATTACAAGATTAATAATTTCTGTATTCCAAAATAAAACAATACGGCTTAGTATCATATACCCACAAAATAACAGTTTTTAACCATAAAATTGTTAACCCAATGACTTTCTTTTAAGCTCAATAAAAAAATATATTCTACCAATAAAATAAAATAGTTTTATTAATAAATACAGTTATTACAATGACTTATCAAGTGAGTTATCAAGTAAAAACAAACTAAATTTATTGATCGGATAATGTTCGTTATTAAAATAAACATAAGGGCTTGATTGAAGTACTAATTCAATAACTAAAGGTATTACATTTTCAACGTCACTCTTGTCGTTATTTAATCAATAAATTTTATTTATTGAATTTTCATAAAATTTATTGCAATTATATTTCCTCTGTATATTAATTATATAATTATTTAAATAAATCCACCATACGCATAAATCGCATTTATGCGTATCGCATACGCATAAATCGCATGTATGCGTCAAATACGATAAAATTTGAGGTTACGAAGGGGTTGACAATTGCGTAGCGAAACATAGAAATTCGCTAAGGCATTGTGATTATACTTTGTATGTAGTAAGTGCAAAGAATTTTAAATATTTTTGTAGTTTGGTTACTGCAGCCTGATGAGACGACCGAATTTTTTAATTTGAAGAATTCAAGTTTCATTATTTCGAAACCAAGCTTCCAACGCCTTCGTAATCTCACCTAGATGTAAAACCAATATCTGGCTATCACCCAGATAGGGGGGAGGGCCCTACCATCATTTTTACACCAATATTAATTTTTCATTATTTTTATAAACATAGTAAAACAACCCCAATTGTCTAAATACAATTTTTAATTTATTGTGATTATTACGCCATTTCTATAAATTAATTGTTTGAAATAATAAATAAAGAATTTCCAATTTAAAACTTCAGATTATTAAATATTATTTGATTATTAACTAAATATATATTGGTATTACAATAATTGTGTCGATCCAAAAAAGTAAGAAAATCAATAACTAAAAAACTATTAAGGCAAAAATAACTTATGATTTTTATTGATATGAATATGAAAATTGTTAATTCAACAACTTTTTTTTCTGGGTGAAGTTTAATTTGAACTGTTTTCTTTTTAAGGTTCATGTTTAATTAGTTGTTTAATTAAAAGATTGAGCTATATATTAAATTATTTAAGTATTAAGGTCTCTAGAAATGTGCAATAGTTTGTTATTAAGTTTTATCATTTTAAAGATGGCATCAGTGGTTTACCTATGAGGATAAGAATGATCGCCCAATTAAAGTTATGGCTAGAGGACTTCACCCAACCTGTGCAGAAGAGGAAATTATTGAGGATCTCAAGCAAAAGGGTTATCAAATAGAAAATGCCGTAAACATAATTAAGAAAGAAAAAATCGAAACTGAACAAGGAGTTCAAGTTAACAAAAGAGGGCTTCCACTATTTATGCTCACTTTTAATAACAAACAAAAAGTGGAAGATGTGTATAATATCAAGGCAATACTTAGCATGAGAGTTAAAATAGAGCCATTGAAAAAGAATAACGGATTAATACCGCAGTGCAAAAAATGTCAAGGTTTTAATCATACGCAGAAATATTGCCAAAGAGAAATTAGATGCGTGAAATGTGCCGGAAAGCATCATGCCCAGGTATGCCCGGTTAGTAAAAATATTGCTGCAAAATGTGTCAATTGCAATAAGTCACATCCCGCAAACTACCGGGGATGTGAAATAGCTAAGGAGCTACAAAGAATAAGAAATAAAACGCGAAAACAAAGTCCAGGAGTATCGGTAAAAAATTATCAAACTTCCACCAAAGAGGAACCTAAACCTCATGCTAGTAAAACGGGAGAACCAAAACCAAAACTGTACTCGCAAGTAGTCATGACAAAACCAATTATTTCGGAGCACACTACTGAAGGTACAGCAGTGCTCCAAAAGATACTAAGAAGCATGGAAGCTCTTAACATTCGTCTAGCTAAACAAGAGAAATGCCTTCAAGCTCTAAGCAACAGGTTAGATAAGCAAGACTCTCTAAATGAAATGAAATCCATGCTCTATTAAAATGATGCAAACAACAACAAATAAAACATTAAGAATAGTAACCTGGAATGCAAATGGGCTAATGCAACATATTCCAGAATTAGAAATTTTCCTAAATACTGAAAAAATAGATATATGCCTAGTATCGGAAACCCATTTTACTTCAACTTCATATCTTAAAATATATGGATACAATTGTTACCACGCCATTCATCCAGCAGGAAGGGCAAGGGGAGGATCGTCGGTGGTTATAAAAGAAAACATCAAACACTTTATAGTTACCTTAAAAGTATTTATAAATAACAACAAAGAATATAGTGTATCGTGAATATATTGCCCCCCAAGATATAATTTAATTAAACAAGACTATTGCACGTTATTTAAATCACTTGGATCAAGTTTCATAATCGGAGGTGATTTTAATGCAAAAAACACCTACTGGGGATCAAGAGTAACCTCTAAAAAAGGAAGAGAGCTGTTTGCAGCAGGAAGACTATGCAATTGCGATTTTCATTCTGGAGATCAACCAACTTATTGGCCTACGGATAGAAACAAAATATCCGATATCATTGACTTCTTTATCACCAAAGGTATAGACGAAAACTACATATACCTAGAAAGCAGCGAGGGGATTATGTCGGATCATACGCCTGTTATTAAGACAATCAGTGCAACAATTATTAAAAAAACTAGTCCACCTTCGCTAACGAACAAAAAAACCTGCTGGGAGAAATTCCAGAAACTTGTTGAGGATAATATTGATCTTCAGGTGCCAATTAAAAACCCGATAGAGCTAGAAGAAGAACTAGAACAACTCAACAACAGTATACAAGAAGCGGCGTGGAGTAGTACCCCCTCAAGTTCAAAGGAATGTGCCGAAATGCTATTTATCCTCAAGAAGTTAGAGAACTGATTGCAGCAAAACGAAAAGCAAGAAAGGCCTGGCAAAGAAGTCGAGCGCCGGAATATAAAACAACTCTTAATTTTTTATCCAATAAACTAAAGTTGCTAATTAAAGAAATCAAAAACGAATCCATTAATAAATACTTGAGTGGCCTTACTGGGGAAAAAGATACCGAGTAATCCCTTTGGAAAGCGACAAAAAGTTTAAAACGACCTAAACTACAAATTCCACCAGTAAAAAATGAAGATGTCACATGGGCTATAAGTGCAAAGCAAAAATCTTCGTTGTTTGCAACCCACCTCGAGAACACGTTTCAGCCACTACCTAGACAAACCGCAGAGGAAAACATACGACCAGTATATAAAATGGATAACTGCAATATATCTCCTGTCACACTACAAGAATTAAAAGAGGAAATCAATCTCAACCTAAATACAAAGAAATCTCCAGGATATGACTTAATTACAGGACAAATAGTAAAAGCTCTTCCTGAAAAAGGTCTGCGTAAACTACTCCAAATAATTAATGCAGTGTTCAGACTTAAACACGTTCCAAGTCAATGGAAAGTAGCAGAAGTAATTATGATACCTAAACCAAACAAACCACTTAATGACAAAAATTCGTATAGGCCGATTTCCTTACTCCCAATAATTTCAAAATTATTCGAGAAACTACTCCTAAAGAGACTAAAACCAATAATAGCAGAAAGAAATCTTGTTCCTCCACATCAATTTGGCTTCAGAGAAAATCATTCAACAATAGAACAAGTGCACCGAATTACAAACATAATTGAAGACGTACTTGAAAAAAGAAAGTATGTTCAAGCGTCTTCTTGGATGTAGCACAGGCCTTTGACAGAGTATGGCATAAAGGTTTGGAATATAAATTACAAAGAGACTTACCAAAGCAGTTTTATGAAATTCTAAAACCTTACATATCTAACCGACACTTTCGAGTTAAATTAGATGGCGAATACTCAGAAATAAAGAAAATATCAACAGGGGTACCACAAGGTAGCGTTCTGGGACCAACTTTATATGTTCTATACACCTCGGACCTGCCAACGATAGAGGATACTAACATAGTGACGTTTGCGGATGATACGGCCATCTTCAGTTGCTAATTGCATAGAAGAATCTACAAGCAAATTGCAAAGAGCTACTAATATTGTCAGTGCCTGGACCAAGAGATGGCGAATAATACTTAATGAAACAAAATCTGTTCACGTAAACTTTACCAACAAGAAGTCAACTGGATACCAGTAGAACTGAACTCCCAGCAAATTCCCTATGCAAATACGGCAAAATATCTAGGCATGACACTAGACGCGAAACTAAAATGGAAAGAGCATGTGAAAAAGAAAAAAGAAGAGTTAAACATCAAATACAGAAAGATGGATTGGCTCTTAGGAAGAAATTCTGAGCTAACTCTACATAATAAATTGCTACTATACCGGCAAATCCTAAAACCTGTGTGGACTTACGGTATTCAGCTCTGGGGCTGTACAAAGAAAACCAATGTCAAAATCATCCAGTCATTCCAAAGCAAAGTCCTTCGTGGAATAGTTAATGCACCGTGGTACATAAGAAATGACAACCTCCATAGAGATCTGAAGATGGATTTCGTTAGTGAAGAAATAAGCAAACACGCGAGAAAACACATGCAACGTATTAGTCTACACCAAAATGCTGAGATACGTCATGTTGGATGATTCAAACCTAGTAAGACGGCTGCGAAGGAAGAAACCGCATGATCTACAAGATCCAATCAGGATCGACTAAAAATATAATAAAATTGTAATGGGGACTAGCCAAAGGGCTACAACCCTCCAAACAAGAATATAAATTATGAAAGATAAATTACTAGATGATTTGTAAATCAGTTGTAATAAATAAATATATAAAAAAAAAAAAAATTTTAAAGATTCCTGAGTAGCTGTATTTTTGAAGAATAAGAATTTAATTATTATATATACATATATTAACTTATTTATTACTAAAGATTCTAGAATTATAACAATCATTCATTATTGTTAAATTACCTTACAAATCCTGATTAGCTGTTTAATCTTTATGTAAAACGTTATGTAAAATGTTTTATATATAAAATACTAGAAATTGTTTTATTCCTATACATATTTAATATTTATTCCTTTTGATTAATCTCAAATTTAATTCATAACTAACATTCCTTTCCTATCCCTTCGGTTTTGTTAAATGTAAAAAACGTGCACTGTAGAGCTTAGTTTACCGGGAGATCTTAAACACAAGCTTGGTCGTGCGCTTCCCATCGATCAATCAATCCATCTTTGCAAAGTTAAAATTCAGTTATTCAAGCTGCTATTCTGTATATCGATTTTATCTCGTGAGTTACTCATTTAAAATGAGTGAAGCAAAAAATATCGAATACGTATACACTGTATAATACACAATTATGTCTTTGTATTTGTATTTTTCTTTTGTTCGTATTTGTGTCATTTTTATGATGGACAGTACCAAAATAACGCGATCCGGGTGAATCGTTTTAATTGTTATGGTGCTTATTTCCTTTTCTCAACACATTACGTCTGCTCACGAGCTGTGGAGTGTCATTATTTAACATGCTAATGTATTTTATATTTAATATTTTTCTATAATAAATTAATTTTATATGTTTATATGTTATATGTTAATATTTTATAAACAAATTTAATTTAAATTTAATAAATTTTAAAAATAAAATATTAATTATTAAAAAAAAATCGAAAATACAAAAATATTTAAAAAGTAACACTATCTTGTAAAGGCGGATTCAGTGTTGCGTTAATTTGTCTTTTCATTCGTTTAAAGAATTTTTTCGACCAATCATATTGTTCCAAAATGATGAATTTTTCTTAATTTTTTCAAACAACACAATAATATGTCGTTTACAATGGTTAACCCTTTGAGTGCCAAAGAGCGCAATTGCGCTCGTCAATATAGGAATCTAAAATCTCATCAAGGGTTAATAGAGTAAACAAATAAACAAGCCCACGTGGTTTGCATGTGTATAGTAAAGCAAACCAATTATACGCGCGTCACTAACCAACATAAACATAAATACTACTACTATATCTTTCCGGTTACACTCATTTCGTTTCACACATTTTGGGACAAAATCGATACACTGGTTTTTTCGATATCAAACAAACTCCACCGAGACCTTAAAATAGGTAGTCCTTACCAGTTATCTGAGCCGAGGATATAAGCAAATAGATCCACATGCTCTCTGTGTTTTACTATTACCATTTATAAACATATCTCTATTAAAATATCCTATATACATTTAAGAAACACTGTTTCCTTGTTTCTTGTTGTCTTTGTTTCCTTGTGTGACCAAAGAATTTATAGTTATAATTTTTACAATTAGGACGGCTGAATAGCAATTCAATTGCTTGCTATTTTTACACAATAAAACGTACAGGGAGTCAATTTTAATTTTAGACCCACCGCAGTATATAAGTGCCTAGGTGAGGTGCACAAACAGTTGTCAGTTACAACTGGGTTGTTCAACTTTGAGTTTCATGGTCCTGCATTTCTCAGTACATAGCAGTGTACTTTGTCCCTCTCATGAAATTGACAACTGAGCAATTGAACTGGGATTCTAAGTTTATTTTTTGTAGATAACCAGTCACAATTTTTTTATAGTTTTTTTCGTATAGTAAATGGTATATTACCACAATGCCGCATGTTTCAATTTTACGTATGAAATAATCTAATTAATTTAATTTATGTCAAACATTCGCACCCACGCATAATAAATTGATAATTTTATATTCAGTAAAAGTTCTATTACAAAACTGTAATTGAATTAAAATTAAAAGCGGTAACGAAAGCTGCCTTTGTTGTGATTAATGGTTCTAAATAAATTATTGTTTTCCTTGTGACAGCCTCAATATCACCAAAGGCCAGACAAAAATAAATTGTCATGAACATGGTGTGCCACGATTTTAAATATAAAAATTCTAAGAATAAAATAAAATATAGTCGGATTTTTGGTGTTTACCAGTAAATCTCCTAAGGATCCCTCTAACAAATTCACTCCTTTCCAAATTTTGCAACACCCTTTATAAATAAATTTACAATTTGTTTAACACTGTCTATATGACCTGAATATGGAATGAAGGCAAAGATGAAATAATCCATCATTTTTGTAGAACATGAATTCAATTAATATCAAACGAAATTAATAAAGGGTTAAAACGAATTCATCATTTTGTTGTTTTCATTTCAACAGGTGCAAATAAAAAATGTGTGGGGAATACATAAAGGAAATTGACTTGTTGCGCATTTCACTTCCATTCAATTAGTGGTATTTTCGCGTATACTAATGCTTGGTTGGAATGGGTGGTTTAGAGTGTTTTATACCTTTGTAAACGGAAATAAACCGCAATCGACCGATTAGTTTAAATTTTTAATATGTTGTTACATTTTAATAACACGTTGTAGATGAACAATTTTTAAGTAAATATTACATTTCTCATTCTTACTAAAGTATTTAATCGATTTGTAAATTGGACTTCGTAAATTGGTAAACATAATAAAAAAACTTAATAGTTACTTGTATGGCATTGGTTGAGGTGCTTATTCATAATGATTTTTAACTTAATTTTAAATAAATCTCTTAAAAACGCTTGTACATATTGAAGAAAATCTGTACTCAACTTTGTTCCTTGCATACACGCAAGATTCGATCCTGGGGCTATTGAATAATGAACCCAGTCTTAACCATCAACGGATACATAATTTCTTTGAGTGTAAATATCTTATAAATTTTACCCAAATTTAACATTTGGCCATATTGATTTCACAAAAATTTTTATTTGAGAATCCGTGGTCTAGCTAGAAATCTGCATTCAATTTAAAGCGTTTTTTGATGCAAATGTTGCGAAACAAACTAAAAACTAGTAACTAAAAATAAATAAAATACCAAATTTGTGGAGTACAGCCCTGGCTTACAATATTGCAGTGACATGTCAAGGGTTAGAGTAAAATTTGAAATTATGTAAATATTTTATATTGAAATATTATAATCTAATTATTCAAGTATCCATTGCCTCGACACAATGCCTATAAGGCCTAACTAAAATATTTGAGAATCTGCACAATTACTTCAAGACTTCCATTTTGATTATCAAAAATATTTTCTTATATTGCTTTACATCCAAACAAAATAAAATCCAATTATTAATAATGTAGCAAATTTTACAAGACAAACCCCGAGAATCGAGGAAAAGGAGGAAGCTTCTATAAAATTGCACATGCTGTTAAATTATGTTATGTTTTCTAACAAATTCGTATGTATCATAAAAGCTGTTCATTTCAATTTCCCGATATCTTCGGGCTATTACATAATGTGTGCAAGCATACGGCAGCAACGTAATGAAAAATAAAATGGTATAAATTTATGTGTGCACATATTATTGTGAGTATCGTATCGTATATATTGAATTAGGTTGTCAAAAATATATTTTTGTAGATGAATAATTCGATTTTCTCTGCAATAAGCTTCCTTTTTATTATACGTAATCTTGGACTATGTCATCGCGTCACAAAAAACTTTAATATTATTTTAAATGCTATGAATTTAACATTTCGACAGATCTTTTTTGAATTACCTTAATTTATAGTAATCTAACACGTAGTCACAATATTTGAATTAAGCAGGTTGATCAGCAAATTTTAGAAATCCTTAAAGAGTTTTTTGTTACATTTATGTGGAAGGGAAATTTAGTACAAGTTAGTTTTACGTTTTCTGGTCACGTATATACATATTACGAAGGTATATTTTAACGTACTTTTCTATAAAATCGGTTAATAATTTAAGTGTTTTTACAGTAACTATGTAACTGTGGTTTTGCTATGTTGTTATGTAGTTTTATCATACAAAAAGTAGAGGTTGCTCAATACAATAAATTGTTTCATACCGAAATATTTTGTACTGATTTTGCGGCTATCTAACTAAAATAGGATGTACATATACAGGGTGTTTCTAAAGTAGTTGACACGAATGATACCGTTGGATTACTTGATCAAAACGAAGGTGAGGTTACTTCTATCACTTCGCACGTTAATGCCCCCCTTTCAAATTATATACGTTTAACAAGGAGCCTTCCAACACAGCACCTTGTATAAAAGAAACTTAAATATTTTGAGAAATAACAATTTTTATTTTCAAATACTAATATCATTAAAAAACTGATAACATTCTCTTTTAAATAAGGTATAATAATTGTCACTATTTAGTTAAAAAGCATTTCAAATTTAAACAAAACTTTTAGAATTCTATTCTTTTAAGAATTTTTTTTGTTTCTGTACCATTTAACTCTTAACAATTACTCTACGTCAGTAAATATTTTTTGATGGAAACATACTTCAGATTCTTAGCGCTCATAAAAGCTAACTATTTGTCATATTTGCTATATTATGTTATCTAAATAAATTAAAAGTTCACAACACAAATTTTGTATTGCCTTTATTAGACATAAGTAAGTTGGTACAAATATGAACTTTTTTTTCTTCGGATCAGAGCTGCTTTTGGCTCAATCGAATATATGTCACTCTCTCAGTCTCAGTTTTGACATACATGTCAACCGCTTACTGATATGTAAGAAAACGAATGAATTTTTGAAATTGTTACATTTACCTGTTAATGGATTGACACTTTTGATGTTGAAATGGTATTTGTCCTCGCCCTACCAAAAAATTAATTAATGGATATTTTAGCGCATCGTAGGTCCTGTGCGTTTCGGACACGCGTTTCAATTCATTGTTCCGACGATGAAGCACAATATCTCCAGAATGCAAATTTTCTCCGACAAAAACAACAGCCACTTCGTCGATTGTTGGCGAATTGAATCTTCTTGCGTGCTCACCCGCCGGCGTTTTGTCAGCCCCGATAATGATGTTATGGCTGTCGGATTGTATCCGATCCAACGTAATTTTGAACAATGTAATCAATTCGTGTTAAGCGTTTGCAATTCGACAATTGCTCGCTTCGTTGTCAGATTGTGAGTACAACTCTGATTAACTTCAGCAACCGAATTGCCCATGTAATAAATTTGTAAGAATTGATGATTCGCATCCGGTGGAGGCAACAGCGCTCCAACTAAATGATATATTTTCTCTTGAAACTGCAATGGTGATGTGAGATTGACTGTGTCAAATGATTTCAATGTGTTTTCTGATGCAACGGCGAATGATACGGAGGAGAATTGTGTTGTAATTACCTTGAAAGTGGGAATGAAATTGTCCCGTATAATATGCGTTGCGCCAAACGACGCCATTCGTCAAACAGATGTATTTTGGATGTTGGCTAGGAAATTGGTAGAATCACTTCCCGTTCCAGAAACCAATGAGCGTAATGACTCTAATGGCGGGACCAATTGTGGCAATTTCACTTTCCCACCTGCACAACACAATCCAGGAATTTTGCCGCTGATTTTCATCACCTTACAATGTGAACAAACGACTGACATTTCTTCAATCGTTACTGATCTGTCCGCACTGTAATCGATTTCCGAATCGTAATGGTCATGTTCATTGTGTTGTGCTCGCTTGTATTGTGTTTGATGTGTACGAACTTGTTGCATTCTGATTCTATTCGCTTGTCGTTCATCTTCAGTCGCTCGCGAACATAGTTGAGACATGCCAATACGACTATTTTCATTATCCGTCGCGCGCTGGTCATCAGTGCGTTTCGCACGTGCAGTAGATCGCCGCACATTTCACTGACTGCAACGACCTATGTTAGCTTTAGGCACTGTAATGGGCACTGTAAAACGACACGGAATTGTTTTCACAATCACTTGTATACGAACCAAATCTACATTAGAATGAATTTGTGGTTAATTCCAAGCCTCCAAAGTCAACTTACCTTAATAGAATAGCTGAACAAAATGATTGTTCGAAAAATGTAATTAAATTCGCTTTAGCGAAATCTGTTCTCAAAATCCACTATCTTTTTTACGAGAAATCAATTTTAAATTTATTAGATTTCACAAATTCTTGCTGAAATGAGCATTGCCGATAAACATTTCTCATTGTTGGTGTTAAGTGAATTCCCATACAAAATGCAAATTTTCAATTTCCGATTTTTTCCTTTCGGTTTTCCGAATTTTCCTCGATTTTTCTACTTTTCCATTTTTTGGTTTTGCCTTTGGGGAAACGAACAAAACAAAAAAAAAATCATTCAAATCGGTCGAGCCGTTCTCGAGTTTTTGAAAGACGTTACGCATGGCAATTGTTTTTTTATATATAAAGTGGGGGAAAAAGAAATTCATTATTTTCACGTTTATTTCGATTGCTTTATTAAACATGATTTTTTTGGTAGCTCGTTGCCATTTAGAATGACAATTTCATTAAGCCGCTTTTCCAAAACGTGTTGTCCATGAGGTGGATGCATAATCACCTTCGAACCAAGTTCTCGGAGCTTCTGGCGGGTTCTCAGGAACGTGTACGGCCTGACGTTGACCTGGTGGAACACGACACCTCTTCAATTGGGTAATTCTGGCCGCTTCTAGTCAGTTGCTGCCTTCAATCGGTCCAATTGCTGGCAAAAGAGGTCCAAATTGAGCGTTTGGTCATTGAGCAGCAGTTCATAATAGATGATTTCCTCCCAATCCCATCAAACACACAGCTAAACCTTCCTGGTTTATATCGAAACTACCGGAACGGAATCGACAAAACTAAATTTGCCCGTGATTGGCTGTGACAGTATCGGGAGCATAGATACTTTTGACAATTTCAGCCGCCTGACTTGCGTTTTTGACTTTATCGAAGCAAAATTGGAGAGTATAGCGAATTTTGTGTTTGTTTACCTCCATACTTAACACGCTATAACTCACAACTGAATCGATCAATCAAAACCATGACAAAATAATACTTTTCGTACATGAATCCCCTTGCCACTCATATATGCCACTAAAGTCATCTAGCGAAAAAATGATGGATTTATTTTTCTCCAACCCATTATATAGATTATATATGTATATGTATATTTAGTCTGGAAGTGAACATTTGAACTACACGAAGAGTATAATTATTCCTAAACCTACTTTTATTTGGATTGAAATTGTTCCTTCCGGATTGAAATGATATGACATTTTGTACAGTTACCATAGTAAGACGGCTAAAATAAATAGAAGTTAAAAATTAGAATACGAGTAGCTATATACGAGTGTGTGTTGATTTTAATGTTGTGTCAAATACAAAATAAACAGCGAGGAAAAAATCTTCTTAGTAATTTATTACATAACATTATGGATTTTGTTTTACTTGATCTTGCGTGAATAAGGGAATAGTGAAATAATGCCTAAATGTACATTTATTATTATTCAAGTGTAGTGTACTCGTATTATGTGTCTAGTTTTTCATATTACTTGCACGTTAATCTAATGATTCGGGCCAGCCGACCCGTCTAAAAACAGTATGTGCATTACAAATAATGAAAGGTATTGATAACTTCTTCTCCTTCAAACTCTTCGTCTGCTGCTTCTATCGCTCTTACTTCTCCTAATACTAACCTCAAAGTGATAGGTGCGATAAAGAAAAAGTTACGTGATGATGACCTGCTAGTGTGCAAAGCAGATAATGGCAACAAATACTGTGCTCACAAGAATCGTTTACTGTAATAAAATTTCTGATTTTATTGCAGAAAGCAAGGCAATACAGCTTGGAGGGATCTATGTATTTTAATTATTTTCGATGATTATACTAATTTCTTTTCATTTTACTCGGTTAAGAACTCGGTAGAATTGATTAACAAAATTCAAGATGTCGTCATTCCATTACATTCAAAACTAGTTTCGTTTGAAGTTGCCAGTCCTTGCACTTCTATTCCAATTAAAACTTTGTCTCAAATAGTTTTTTTTTAATATCCCTGCAATCTGTTCCGGGGCCAAGGCTCTCCCAACTCTTTCGCGGTTTTGCTTTTTCCGTCCTTCCTTTTGTATGGCAGTGTGAGCCAATTTGAGGACGTACGGTTGGTTATAGGTCCGATTTTATCACCATCTGCACAATGCATAACTCCATGCCAGCATATACTGGCATGGAAGATGGGTCGGCCCATGTGTTTTGCACTTCGACAGGGGGTCATACATGTGTTCCATTTCATCACAGATCGTAATCTGTGAAAATTCCCTTTATATCCCGCCCCTATCGGGATTCGAATCCGGTACCTCCCGATCCAAACGCCAAAGCTTTAACCACTATGCCATTTGGTCGGTTCTCAAATAGTTTGTAATTACTGACGTTGTAGATGAGAGATTACGTCGTGAACTGAAGTTGCTGTCTGAAACTTGTATTAAACAAAATTATTTCTGTTTGCTAATACAAGTTTCAAATTCGCTTACGGTCTATCCATGGGCTCCCCTCTGTCACCTTTGATGCTGAAATTTTCGTGAATTTCTTCGAACAAATGAATATATCAAACAACAATCCTTATTTTCGTCATATAATCTTTTGGTATAGATTTGTTGATGACATACTATGCCTATATAATGGAACTATTAGACTCATTCCTTACTTGGCTAAATTCTCAGTATCCCACGATTGATTTTACGTTGGAAAACAAAGAAAATAGATGTATTAATTTTCTAGATACAACAATAACCAAGATTAATTCTTCTTTAGACCATAGCGAAACATAATATTAAAATGTCAGCTTTCCACTCACTCATAGATAGACTAATAAATACCTCTTTGACAGATACAAATTATAACATGGAGCTAAATATAATTCTACAAATAGCAACGAATAACGGATATGCAACTAAGAGCATGTTGAAGTTATTGAATAAATCGCTAAAGCGTAAAACTCTAACGTGTATTTATCCACCGGACAGTCCAACGCGGAAAATTTGGCTTCGCTTAGAGTATAAAGGAAAAACTAGCAAACGGATTAGCAACAGCGTATCCGATTATACCAATATTAGTTTTGCTTTTTCTAATAATAACACAATAAAGAAAATGGTTTTTAACAATAAACCTAGAATTGATCGCCTTTCCAAGTCTGGTGTTTATAGGATTAATTGTAATGATTATCCTATATAATGGGCGCAATTTTGGAGTTAGAGCTAAATAACATTTATCTGGTTGCAATGAATCAACTTTCCGTAATAATTTAACATTAGGGAATCGTACAGCTAACTTAAACAATTTAGACATTCGCTCATTTGCTGCAACAGCGACACAATCCAAAATTTTTAATTTTTCAGTAGAGCGATTTGAAAATATCACTCAAAATTTTTTGTCAAAGCGGCGCTTTTCAAAAGTAAATAAAAATACATTCTGATTAGTAAAATACATTTTTTCTATTCCTACATCCTCAATCGGATCTTAATTTTTATAATTCTTCTATAGGCTAGATTCCAATATCTTAAAATGTTAATTTCTTTCGCGAATTGAGTGTTTTTTATATTAGGTAAAACCTAATTTACTAGAAATAACTACATAAGAGAGTATGTTTTGATACAAAATACTAAAAATATGAATTATTGTGAATCGTTTGATTCGAATATCTTAGAAATGAGTAAGTTTTGAATTGTGCCACTGTTGCAGCAAATGAGTGATATTACATATGCAACCCAAAAGCAGGCGTTTAGATACCTTAGAATCTAACGAAATTCGAAAATCCATATTTTTTAACCAAAATATTCTTAACGAACAGAGAGAAATCCGCTTCTTACCAAATAAGGATCTCGCCCTGTTCCATTTTCTCACGCTCTTAATAAAATGACCAATACGTCGGATCATTAAATGTACTTCAATATACCGCTCATTTGCTGCAACAGTGTCACTACTCAAAATTCACTCATTTGTAAGATATTCGAAGCAAACGATTCCCAGTAATTCATATTTTTATTAATTTGCATCAAAACATACACTCTTATGTAGTTATTTCGAGCAAATTTTGTAAAACTCCATATAAAAATGACTCAATTCGCGAAAGTAATTAATATTTTAAGATATTGGAAACTATATATTTGAAAGAAATTTACAAACTATTAAAGAAATATAAAAATTAAGATCCGGTTGAGGTTGTAGGAATAGAATCAAATTAATTTTAATTTGATACATTCTGGGTAATGTATTTTTATTTACTTTTGAAAACGCGGTTAATAATTTTGGATTGTGTCACTCTTGCAGCCAATGAGCGATAGCCTGAATTTTGTTGCTCAGCCGACTAATCACTTACCTCCTATTCCCCCTCTTTTTTATTGTTAATTTTTTCCGTATAAACAGTAGAAGGTTGGGACGATTAATAGATTAATTTTTATTACCTAATTTTTGTCTTCTTTTATTTCGTTTTTGCTTTGTATATAACAAAATTTTTATTTTTACAAATTTTTGCGAAACAAAAAACAAACAAATTACTTACTCTATGCTAATAGTCAAGTTTACGAAACCAATAGGTTTTGTATAAATGTAATATGGTATATTACGCAAAATTGGTTGTCTTTCTTGTGTGCAATGGATCGGCAACAGCTTGAATGCATTACAATATGGCTGATTACATGGGCTGTGACTTACTGGATTCTTCTTTACACACTTTTGCTTACGATTCGATTTTAAAGGGCGATAATTTGAGTTCGATGTGTGGAGTGTGCAGAACGTACGTTAGTTTGTTGATTTTTTATTAATCCCACGTATGTAATTATAATCAAATAAATAGTTCTTATCAACATCAAATATGTAGATCACCTATAGTAAATAAATATGTATAATTGTACTTTACGTTATTATACATACTATAGTAGAATAATAAGCTATGTAGTATAAATACAGATATACAGGTACAGTTCTACAGATAACAATTATAATTGTTTAGTAATTTTCAGGAAAATGTTAAAGATTTTTATTGTTATTATTTTCAACAATTTAAGGCAATTTCGAACGATAAGGTTTATAATTATTATTGTGTAGTATTATAAAGGAAAGGGAGATTATATTTTGTGAAGACAATTAAGCTTTAACGAGATAATTTTTTTACAATATGTACACATTTCTTAACTTTCCTATTAATGTCATAAATTTTCTCATGTTTTATTTTAAACTTTAGATAAAATAAAAATTAGTGTTATGATAAAAAAATAGTGAAATGGTAAAATTAGGATAATAATATTTGATGGATTAACCAAAGTGTTATTGTTAATTTTAAAATATTAAAATTCTAATCTGATTTTGAGTATTTAATGGGTATTATTATATATCAGAATGGAAATTCTTCTTTAGATTCGTTCTAAAATGTTATAATTTTGGCTTTTCTTCCACGTCAATTCATTGAAAATAAATTCTCAGAAAGCCACAATGGCGGAACAATTCAACGAAAACCTTAACATACACCTATTATTAAAACCCATAATTTTTGTCGAAATATTTGTCGGGTCGCTCGAAAGAATGAACCAAATTCCATTGTCAAAATGAAAATGCTCAACCGTTCAAATGGATATATTTTATTTAAAATATTTAAAACAGGGAATAAAATAATTCGTGTACCCTGGCTTTAAATGAATAGGTTTAATTTGAGTGAATTGTTGTTTTCGGGCAATTTTATTTTTCGCTGAATTAAAGGTTCATCGAAA
Source organism: Nephrotoma guestfalica (assembly GCA_963691935.1). Lineage (NCBI taxonomy): Eukaryota > Metazoa > Arthropoda > Insecta > Diptera > Tipulidae > Nephrotoma > Nephrotoma guestfalica. The sequence goes on from OY829913.1 coordinate 177,317,188, forward strand.
AACGACAGTTCATCGAAAACGACAATCCGTCGAAAATATAGTGCAAAAGGTTGGTTAATTAAAAATTTGTGTACGGTTCTGCAAAACAGCTAATTTAAATACAGCAATCAGTCGGGAAAAAACTTTTAATTTCATTCAAATTTGTCATTATTAAAATTCAAATTTATAACTCAAGTTGGAATTCATTATTCTTTATATACGCTAAAATTATTCTGAATCAGCTGAGCAAAAGCTTAAAGTTTAAATAAAATTTACTTTCTTCTAGAATCACATCCGGAACTCATGGAATCCCATTTTCTCATACAAACCTAGTACGAAAATTAAATTCTAGTCCGTTCAGTTGAAAAATGGCTTAGATTTGTTCAAATTGACCCTTTTCAATGGAAAACTGAACCTCATATTTACGAAATCTCATTTTTAACATGAAATCAAATACAAATTGCTCAAGCACTGGAAGGGATTAGGCCCATTTAAATTATCAAGTTTTTCAATGGATGAAATGCCTTAGTTCCATTTGAAATGGTCATTTTTCAGAACCAGAAATTATCAAGAATTCCATTCTCATCTTACAAACCGAGTTTAAACATAGTCGTTTCAGAAAAGACTTAAATCTCCATGAGTTGCATCCGAATGTGATGAGAAATAGTAAAATTCAAATTGGTCATGTTCTAAAACATGATCCGGAACCCGTAGGGGAATTTCATTTTTATCATAGATGCGGAGTTGTATTTCAATCAGAGTGAAGTGGTTTGCTTTGAAAAACAATTTTCTATTTAGAAGTCATATGGGAATATCATTTTTATCATTGAAACCGTTCAAACAGTTTTTTCATAAATTTTCAGTAGCATCATCAAAACAAAATACACTAAACCCTAAATAACTACTGATGTGACTCAAGCCAAAACAAATTAATTTTGACAACAATTCTATGTGAATAATTTTGTAAAATCGTTATTTCGTGAATGATGCCACTGATGGTTTTCTATAATGAGCGGGAAGCTAATACCAGTACAAGCAGAAGTACGTAAGATTGATATTACTCCACAGAATTGGAAAGAGAGTTTAACTGACCTAAGAAAACGCAACACAACAACTTTCGAGGAAGCTTCTTTCTCAACAGCACAATGAAATTATGAGCAATGTTCAATCTTAGGTGAATATCACCAACGATGAACAAACATATAACGAATGATAAGCGACCACACGAATACATTTTCGAGCAATGCAATAACCAACGCACTACCAACTCTACTTTTCGGGACATCAAACGCGCATTCCATTCTATAAACAGAAACGCCATCTGAGAAGCACTCTGCAAAAAAGACATTTCAAACAATAATCTAATTCATCAGAGCGATGTATAGGAATGCTGAAAATAATGTTCAATGTAAAGGAAAGTCAGAGACATATGCAAAAACCTACGAGGATTCATATAATGATTTGTGTTATCCACCATTGTTCCTAATAGTTGTGGGTATGAAGTGCAAACTAGATAGTTACTAAATATATTCAAGATGCTTCATATGTTCTGAAATACATCCGTCCTTTGAAGAAACACTAAGCTAAGAATATTCAATGTATGTGTCAAATCATTGCTACCGTAAAGATGTGAACACATGCGGAAGATTACATAGTGAACAAGTACCTTAGATGGCTGATAAAATACTTTTCTTCCAAGCAAACGAGGACCATCTGCGGAAAAGAAAACAGAATGAAATGTACTGAAACTAAAAGCAATAAGCACGCCTCGAATTAGGTAAAATTATACAGTGTAGTATACTTCTTAGGCTTCTAATTCGGAGATAAAAGGAATAAATATATTAGGTACTAAAATTTTGAATTTTTTTAAATGTTTCTATTAGAATGTAACGGTTTTTGGAATATTTAAAATTGCTGTATCCTTAAGTCATACGTTATTTTGTTGTTTTTCAAGAAAGAACTCTCCTCTGGTATATATTAATAAATTATCTAAACTTAATAGTAACTCAATATATATTGAATTTACTTGTATATCCAAACGGTCTATTGAAATTCATTGTTACCAGAAAACAATGAGCTTGGCGAATATTGGATCCTAAGTAATACAAAACAGTTTGTTCAGTTATTAAAACTTGCTCTTATTTACGTAAGGAAATGAATAGTTAATTTTACAGTCTGGATAATTTACTTTAAGTTTTATTTATTGGATTTTACACATATTTTAACCTTAAATAATGTATTCTCAGTTTTTCAGATTCAGAAGCTGGATGCATGCGAATCGCCAAGGGCTGAACGATTTTTGTTGTGGGTGGTCATTAGGACCACCTCGTAGCAGGAGAAATTACTTTTACTGGTGTTTTTTAATAACCTTGAAACTCATTAGTTGTGGAGTTATTGATGAAAGTTATTTTTTTAGAAGCTATATTGTATGATGATTGTAAAGTGTATGATTTCAGAAGCACTTTAAGTTCTAACAAAAGGCGCATCCACCACTTTGAGATGTTCATTGTTTTTAGTGAGGCCTCACCAAATTTTATATGAAACATTCCTTTGTTAATAGTGAGACCTCAGTTTGCTGAAAATAGAGTTTCCAACCGTCCTTTTTGGAAAGAACTGTCCTCCTTTTTTAAAGTATGCCATTTCGTTACTATTTCTGATAAAAAATTCTTTCTTAGACTACAATGTTCTACTTTCATTTTGACTTGCAATTTCGTCAGAGGAAAAGTATAAATCAAATGTTTTGAGAATCTTGATACCCAAGTTTCAAAGTAAACTAGCTCACTTTTTGTTGCAACCGATCCAAATGTCCAGCTACGACGTAAATAAAAAAAATATTCTGATTGCAAATCTCAAATAATAAAACAAAATACAAGCCTCGAATTGTTGAGTATTAAAGCAGAATCAAGTGTGCCGAGTACTTGAAACAAATGCGTTAATTAAAGCTTGGCTCATTCGATTCTATTTTGTTCGGATTTTGATTCTATCAAAATTGATTCTATCAAGATAATTTTGTTCTTTTTTATAGCAATTGCTATGCAAACAAATTTATTTTGATGCCCAAAATATTATAAATAATGGCTCATTCATATATTCAACAAGTTTATAATAGATATACCTATTGTTATAATTGTTAAACGTTTTTGTAATGTAGTTAGTTTTACTATTAAATGCATTTTTTTCCAAATTTTTAATTATTTCCGGTTTCTTGTTTAAAATGTCTTTCCCGCATGGAGTATGAAAAGTTGTGAACCCTGCCCTTTGTGGAAATGCCCACTGTTTAGTTGTATCGTGAAATAAAAATAAATAAAATCAATTCTTCTTTGACTTAGCAGTACCTTAATTAAAAATTAGCTTTTGTGAATGTACAAAAAGAAAATCAATAAAAATTGTCCTTAAAATTTGACAGAAAAACTCAAAAGATTTTTTATGCACATCAATTTTAAAATATGGACATCTTTCATAATTTCGTTTTTTTGATGCAACTAATACAAAAACTAACGTCAATTTTTGTAGAAACGTCAATTGGTGTATTAAATTATAAATAAAATAAAGCGTCTGTTTAAAATTTAATTGAAATATCTTTAATTAAAGTACATCAATTTTGTTTTTTAAAATTAATAAGTCGTAGCAGTTAATAAATCAAATCATTATTTTTATTTGTCGTTACAACGGAACGGTGTTGAACTTAGAGAAAATTGCTTTGCTGTAATCGGTCTATATTCAGGTCAATTTTTGCTTATATTGGGTTTTCCAATGACACTAATTGTTAAGGAAATTGAAATGTTTTTTATTTAATGTGAAGTACAATCGATACAATTAAGTTCTGAATAAAACGTCATTCAAATGGCCTCCACGACTTCTTCTGCAGGAACGAATTCGATGAACCCAATTTTCGAGTACTTTTTCCACTAAATTAAGTCGTATGTCATGAATAGCACGTTCAATATTGACTTGTAAAGCTTAAAGAGAGTTTGGTTTATTGCTAAAGGCCAATGACTTCAAATAACCCCACAAGAAATAGTGTAATGGTGTTAAATCACAACCTCTTGGAAGCCATTCAATATCACAATTTCTTGAAATAATCGAATCTCCAAACTTTTCTCGCAATAATTCAATTGTTGCCCTTGCTGTGTGGCACGTAGCCCCGTCTTGTTGGAACCAAATGTTGTCAAGATCAACTTCTTCCAACTTCGGCCATAAAAAGTTGGTTATCATCGATCTATACCGATCTCCATTGACAGTAACGGTGTTACCAGCTTCATTTCGAAAAAATACGGACCGATGATTCCACCAGACCGAAAACTACACCAAACTGTCAATTTAGGTGAATGTAATGGTTTTTCATGAATAATTTGTGGATTTTCTTCGCACCAGAATCGACAGTTTTGTTTATTTACCGCACCACTCAGATGAAAGTGAGCCTCATCGGAGAAGATGATTTTCTTAAAAAAAGAAACCTTGTTCCAAGGCAAAATCAGCAAATTCACGACGTTTACGGTGGTCCAATGGCTTCAGTTCTTGAGCGAGAACAATTTTATACGGATGCAAACCCAAATCCTTTCTCAAAATCCGCCAGGTTGTGGTTTGAGACAGTCCCAATTCTTGAGAACGTGTTGGAATCGACAAATTGCGGTCTTCAGCAACACTTGCCTGAACGGCAGCAATATTTGCATTACATCGAGCGAATCTTTGTCTTATTGACACTTCAATATTATGTAAAGAAAATGTACACTCAAAATTTTCAACAATTCGACGAATAGCGAGCGCACTTGGACGATTATTACGAGTATAAAAGGGAAAAGCGCACGAAAAGTTTCAATTACAGAACGATTATTTTGATAATAAAACCGAATAATTTGTAAACGTTGTAAACATATTACAAATGGCCGAAACGTCACATAAAAATCATATCATTCCTATTGGGAAACCCTATACATATCTCTGAAACCATACAGTTTACGAAAAATTGTTTATGAACAAAAAATATTTATTTATTTATTTTTAAATGCTTAATCAAAAGGTGCACCCCATAAGAATAGGTACTTTTTAAAAAAGTAACTTCCATCAATATCTCCAGTAACTAATGAGTCTCAAGTTCATTCAAGTACACGACTAAAGTTCCCCTAGACAGTAAACAATTTCCAGTATAATTAATTATAATCTTATTAAAAGACTCACGCCGTGTATATGATTATTAAAATTATCAAAACCGACGTCAACATTTGCACATTTATTTTTTAATACTAAATTAAAAAGGCAATAAATGTAATAATATCTTTTATATTGAACCATTACCAATTAATATACATACGAGATTATAAATGAAATACATTTTGCTAGGATTTACATTTGAATAAGAATTAAAATTAAGATATTAGTATTTAAATTAAATATTTCATAAGAAGTCGTGATGTTTACATGTCATAATTAATTTAACATGCTCATTTAACACACAATAATGGTATCTAAAGACGCAAATAGAAAAGTATTTATTTTGTAGACAAATATAATACAATATGTATGTCTTCTTTACTATGTTTAATTTACAATAGTGTAGATATACTTATACAGTCGATCTAAAATTACATTCGCGCCAATAAATAAAATAAAAAGTAATTGTTAGCAGTTTTGATTGGGTTGTTCCGTGGTAACCATTATTATTTAATTAAAGGTATATAGTTCTAAAATAGTAATAATAAAAATTTTACATTCCCAAAATTGTAAAACTGAGCTTGCAAACTAACAACTGGAACTTCGAAACTTTATCCTACACTATTCTATCCGTAATAGTATTTACATTGAAAAAGTTTCTGTGAAAATACACTGTTGTGTGTGATTTAATTTCTTGTGAAAAATTATTTTGTTGAAATCATATTTTTGTGTACATTATGAAACGGTTATTTTACCGTATTATTTTAACTTTAGGGTTTTTTTTTAGTCAAACTAACACCGTGCTTGTTCTATTTGGAAGACAACAGTTTCGATGTCTAGTGGCAATAGTAAAAGAACGAAAGATCAAAAAGACACATAATTAGAGATCAAATTAATCATTATCAGCATCTCAGTCTTCGTACGTACTATATACTGTTCAACCCGATTTAAATTATATCCCGAATTGTAAATACTATATTATTGTAGATAATCAATATACACTTAATTCCAAAAATGTTTAGCTAATTTAACCAACTTTTGAAGCTAAAAATAACAAAAATGAGCAAATAGACAGATTTCTGGCCAATTAATAAAATCTTTGTAATAGTACTCCCATTCCGCAATATGCATTGAACCTTGAAAGTAAATATATAAATTGTATGCATGTACAATTACATAAAGATAATATTAAGTGTAAGAATACAAAAAATATATAAAAACATGAAAAATATAAAAACAACTTCAACGCCTAGACCGTTCAGAATCATCAATGTTCATACGACTCCGTCAAAATTCACAATACTGATGTTTTATGGTTAATTTTCTTGGAGCAGAATCACCATCACATATCCAAAACCATATTTTAACAACATACGACATTCTCATTTTTCATCTTTCCAAAAATATAAAAAATGGGGAGTGAATATGTTGTGGTCATTACGGGACTTTCTGTTACGACAAATGTACACAGATCTCGAATATACCACACTTAATTTCTAAATCGAAATTTTTTATAAAACCTGTCTTGCAAATTCTTATATAAAATCATTTATCCTGCTTAAATATCAGTAAACCAACAAGGTATTTAATCTTAACCGCAAAAATTTCAAAAAGCTCCTACGGAAGCTTTCACTGCCGCTACACAGATGACCACCACATTTCGCATTGTATCTCTAAGTTATGGAAAAAGCTTTAGTTTGTAGTTTGATTCCGGATAGTAAATCCGCCTGGACTGTAGAGGTTCCAAACTTTGGCGAAATACAATTCGTTTGATCAAAAATCGTCATTTCCTTTAAAATTTAAGAAATAATCTGAACAAATTTTGTTTGAAACTTAACCAATAATTTTTTTGTTTTAATCGTTTGTTTAAAAGTGCTTCATACTCGTACTTTTCAAAATATGTATTAGCAAAAAACGAAAAAGCTCTTATGGGAGCTGCTACTTCCGTTGGACCAATTTCGGACAAAAATCAATGAGATCTCCCAATTTGTGGAAAAAGTACACAGTATCACCCCGATCAGTTGAACCGTCTGTGCTGAAGGGAACCAACAACATTTAGGCTGCACGACTCCACACACACACGAGGCCAAACCTTTTTATGATTCCTATATAGAAAAAAATAGATTTTTATAAAAATCGTCATTTCCGCTTACATTTTGGAAAACTAATTTGAATTGATATTGCTAAAAATTTAATTTAGAATCGTTTAGTTCGTAATCGTTTTTCTTGTAAATGATATAATTTTCAAAATATTAGCAAGAAACGAAAAAAGTTTCAATGGAGGCGGCCACTTCCTGTAACCCGATTTCAAAACTCATTGGGATCTCTCAATTATGCGAGAAGCTTAAATATGAAGTTTCATCCCGATCAGTCATTCTGTGTGATGGGCTGTAGAGAACTAGTTACTCATAGTTACTTTTTCGTTATAAGTTGCATCGCCGTATGTATTGTTCAAGGGTGTGCACATAATTTTGTTGTTTTACGAGACAGCAACATTGAACGGCAAATAAAGAGTTTTTCGGCTGTCTCTCATGTCAATTTCATGTCAGACCACAAAAAATGTACAAATCAAAAATAGATAAAGGATGATACCTTGAAAAGTGAGAAGAATTTCAATGTATTTTCATTAACCTCACGTTACAACTATAAAAAGTGTATGTGTTATAGATAGATATTATTGAGTAAAAATTGAACAGTAAAAAATTCACTAATAAAACTGAATCGTTTACACAAAAGGAAGGGCTGTGGCTCATTGGTTTATATACATTTTCATTACAAACAGAGAAACACTGTGTCAATTTATTAAATTGCGATTAACTTAATTATTAATGTTATAAAGAAAGCAAGTGACAGGTGAACTATAATCCAACCTCTTTTTATTCTAGACTAAATTTTTTATTCGCAAAACATTTTGTCTTGAATTGCCTTGATATTATGCCTTGACATTGCCATTTTTCCAAGCAGCACCAAGTATACACAAAAGAATGTTGAATAATGTTTCTACTACATGTGTGAAATTGAATATGTTTCTGAGTTTAAATATTGATTGAATTTAAAATTGATTAGATTGTGTGTACGATACTCTAAAATGGAATAATATTTTCATCGACCCGAATTGGTATGAAAAATTAATTTCCCTCCATTTCTCAATATTAATCAGTTCGAATTTTAATACGAGTATAAATTTAGTAGATTTAACAGTTGATAAAATTATTCAAGATATTCGTTTACACATCACTATCTGTTTTAAACTATGACACCTAGCCGTTTTCGTATACCTTCCTAGATTGTATTTACTATATGCGTTTCAGGCAAATACATACGTAATACGACGGTTTACCAATATTTAAATATTTGACATTATTAAAATATGTTTGTTAAAATTGTGGCAGGTAAAACAATAATCTCTTTACTGGGGTTGAATTGTATTTTTTTGAGCTTATATTTTCAATGGTTTTACAGCTAAATGAAAATATTTATGCGGTTATTTAAAAAAACGAAATATTTTATCGTAATAAAATAATGCTTAATGGTAGAACCATTGTGGTGTACTTCAAGGTATAAATAACGAAATTATTAGTCAATGTCATTTATCATTAAACGGGAATTTACGCCGAGGAAATCCAAAATACAGTTATGTAATTAAAAAATATGAGAAATACATTTCTCATTCCAGCCAATAACAAACGCTTCTTTCTACTTGTATGGATACATCAGTAATTTTTGTTGCAAACTTGTACCTTAAGCTAACTAACAGTATTATCAAGCCTCGGGCTTGATCTCTATGGTTTGGCCAATCTCTTATATAACATACGTAAATTCAGAAAAATGTTTCTCATTCATTCAGACCCTTCTGAGATTTTAGCAGAACGCCAATGTTTGATGCAATAACATAAATATTAATTAGATTTTACAGTATTTACACAGATCACATTGCGCCGATGTTAAAATTCAAAATTTCTTTTGTATTTTTTGCTTTAATTAAGAGTAACTAAAAATTGATTTCAAATTTATTTATATTATGCTGTTTGTAGTTTTTTGGAGTAAACCAATGATTTTTTTTATTATTCTTGCAATCTGTTTTGTGGCCAAAGCGCTCCCAACTCTTTCGCCCATGAGTTCTGCTTCCGACAGGGAGTCATAGTTGTGTTCCTTTTCATCAAAGATCGCAATCTGATGATAAAAATTCCTTTTTCATCCTATCCCTATCGGGATCGAACCCGACCCATACGCCAAAGCTTTAACCACTATGCCGTTTGGGCGATAACCAATGATTTAACATAACCTCAAAAAATTCAACAGAGTTATATCGCATGATCGTGGTGGTCAGTTCACATCGAAATTTTTGAAGATTACACGACCATTAAAGTTTCTCTCAATACATTGATTGTGTCGTGAAATGTATTGCATGTTGCACCATATTGTTGAAACCGTATATCATTCGAGTCGAAATCATCTAATTCATGGCACAAAAAATCAGTATTAATGTTCTGTAGCGTTCTCCATTGATGGTAACTGCAATGCCATTTTAATTTTCAAAAAAATATGGTCCAATTACTCCTCCATTCCATAAACCACACCAAACTGTTAATTTTTAAAGATGTAAATATGTTTCATGAACAACATGCGGGTTTTTTCACTCCAAATGCGACAATTGTGTTACGAAGCCATATATCCAGAAATGAGCTTCATCGGTGAAGGTTATTTTTGAATGAAATAATGAATCTGTTACAAGTTGCTCTAAAGCTAAATCTGCAAAATTTCTACGTGACAAATGGCAATTTGGTTTAAGTTTTTGAATCATCTGAATTTTCTACACCTCTAAATACAAATCTTTATGAAGAATATTCCATGTGCTGCCTTAAGAAAATCCAATTTCTTGAGAACCACGTATAATTAATTGTTCTCGATTTTCATCACACTTTGGTTCACAGCATCGATATTTTTAGCAGTACATTTACGCTTTCGACGGAATGGGTTCGTAACATCACAAACATTACCATTTGTCTTTAATTTTTTAATTACGTTACGAATAGTAAGCTCTGTAGGTCGATTATGTTGACCATAAGTTTCACGTAACGCGCAAAACGTAGCCCGAATAGATTCATTATGTTTCTAATAAATTTTGACAATTTCTAAACGCTGTGGAACTATGTATCTTTTTATGGTGATTTGCCAACCAATTTTGAACACAAATGTCAATCTTCAAGGGAATTTGAAAAATAATGGCCGCGATAATGTTTATAAAATATATAAGACTAATTTGATAATCCGTTATGTTTATATAGAGCTTTTATACCAAACCAGACAAACCTAGAAGAATGCAGAATATCGCAGATGTTGCAAAATTTTTTGCAAAATCAATGGAACGTCAGCACGTTTTTTTAATGTTGGTTTGTGAGGATTTTTTTTTAATGGAATTATCCGTTATTATTTTTATCGTGAATTATCCGGGTTTCGTTCTTCAAGTATATACATATATTTCCTACGAAATTTTAAGTAAATCAGAACAATTTAAATTTTCTTTTCCATTTTGTATTAGTAGTATTTAAATTGGTCTGATTTTCACGATCAATCAATTTTTATGAAATAAAGAGTTGTCGACCCAGAAAAGTCGTCGAGTTTTGCGACAAGGTTTAGAAATTTGCTTTTTTCTCAAATTGAAAGTGATTTTCCTGGATTTGTCAATTTTCAGACCGAAGTGCTAATTACCTCAAGGCCAATATCATTTTTATGCAAAAATTATTAGAACGTAATAGCATTTGTTCCCACCGTTAATAACTTAGGAATAAAATATTGAATACTAAACTTACACAAAGTGTCCATATTACGTCATTCCGTCAACAAGCCAACTATAAATTTATGTCCGCTAAGATTAATGAAAAAATTGTCTAAATCAGTAGTGGTTACGTTTGAGTAAAAGGTTAGTTATGCCTTTGTTTATATACTGTGATGTGATTTATAGTAGACTGAGATTACTATTTAGAGAAACCATTTAATAATTGTATTCGGATAAGTTTGTGGCCTCAGAAAATTTAATCATATTTCAGATTTTAACACAGCTTTCACATCAAATAAACTTTTTGTTCCATAAACATTTTTTTAACCAAGTAATATTGCAAGATGATTTAAATCTGAATGAAGACGATTTTTTAAAACTGAATTAAAAGTAATTGGGATTTAAATTTTTTTAAAATTCTATTTACTGATTTCTATTTTTAATTCAAAATCTGACAGTTTTACAGTATTCACAATTCATAATAAATATCGCAAGAGTCGTAAACAAACTTTATCGAAATATTTTATGCATATTCGTTTGATGTAAGCCCGTGTTAAATAAATGTAATATCTATTTGCAATGGAAATGGACTGTTAAAATTAAATCGATGAACAATATGTTAGTATTGATTGAATCTATTCATATGTCTATAAATATCTGTCATAGATTTTCGCGAAATATATCGAGATTTTTTTGATTTGTTTATGGCCATAACTGATCCATTCATACAGATCATTTTCATACGCATTGTAAATCAAAATCTATAGTATGAAAATATGTAGTACAAAATATCGTTAATATGTCGAGTAAATAAAAATTCCTGGAGTTTTAAGTAAAAGTGTTAGTCAAAAGTTCTGAGTTCCAAATATTCTAATACATTTACTACATATATGGCGAAACTAGCGGTCTTTCTAAGTAAAAGGATCCAACCGAATAGTTATATAACAATTATTTAATTTAATAAAATAAATGAAAACGGACAGATTTTCGTTTTGGTAAACACAATCATAAAAAAATCTAAATTGAATCAAAACAAAATCTGGTTACCAAATTATTTTAACCGTAGACTTACCCCACTGAATACAATGCAACGATTATTTTATTTAATAGTAACACCTGCCAACCCATTATATTAATTATTTATTAAATTATTGGGTCGTTAACTATCGTAAAATTTAATCATTTAAACGACGATGGGGCCATCATTTGCATGCGGTATCGTATTAACCGAGAATAGACCGTTTTTAATTAATCATATTGTGCGGTGTTTCTTGTAGTTGAAGAAACAAAATACTACAGTTTCTAATAAAGAGACAATTGTCCGTGGCTTTTTGGCATTACAAAACGTTGCCTGAGAAAATCCCCGACTTTAACGAAATGAGATGATACTCGTACTTTCAGCATATTAGTAATTTATTTGAATTGTTTTTTATAGTTACAATTTCCAACCTACAAATTTTATAAATTTTTATTTGAGTACTAATTTTAGAAACAAATTAATGTCTCTGACAAATTTATTGATGGCAATTTTTTACTATTTGTTACACAATTTTTAGCAACGTTCCGGTATCATAATTATTTCATCGCGGACACATTTTTCATGACTCATGACCCAATTGTCATTATAACTTAGTTAACATTTTAGTATACTTAAAGTCACAAAAAATTGTTATTTCTCAACGAAAGGTGAGGCAAAGATTTTCTTTTCTCAAATGTGATTTTTGTATAAATTATCTTTCCCTTTTGGAAGAAAATTTGGAAGGAAATTTGATTTGGGGGTCTTTATTGAGTTAATGGTCATTTAAGCAGAAAAATGAAATGAGTTTTATTTTAAACTTTTAAGGATTTCTCTGCGACATGTGTTGTAGAAGGAAATTTAGTGTCATTATCGTTGCGCTGGTAAAGATCCAAAATCAAGAAATTAAATTTAGATCTAAAAGTTTATGGGATGGATTAACGGATATAATCGAGACAAACAACTTATGACCCTATGATAAAACCAAATTCAATAGAAAATTGTTGTACTGGAAGTTGAACTAAACTAAAAATTGTTTTAATAATAGATAATTAATAAAATAATTATTCATCTAGTAGAATCAACTCGCAATGTAGCGTGATGACAAATAGATCTTGAATTTTGTTTAATTAAACTTTGGTGTTTTAATTTTAAATATAGAAGGACCAAGCCACACACTTGAAAATAGTACATGAATTATTAATGCAAGCATTGCTTTACGTCATATGTAATTCAGAGGTACATCGTAATTTAATTCAAGGCTTACATTACATATTTTACTAAAGGAATTGTTCGATATTTTAATGCAAGGGATAGTGTATTATCATTCAATTCTAGATCTACAAACATCCAAAAATGAGTTATCTCATTACTACAATATCTTACTAAATGATTGTAATAAATGTACCTAATTGTAAAACAAAAGTTATATTTTAACACGTTCACGACCACAGGACGCATATATGCGTCCTATGGTTTTCTCCATAAACCAGGGACGCATATAGGCGTCGTCGTACTGTTGTATGTAAGTAATAAATTATAGTTTCTATATTGGTTTACAGATTCTCTTGAATTTTTTTTCGGTTAAGGGGAAGTACCGAATTATTAGTTTTGTGTGTGGTTTTTCTGTATGTGATACGTAACAAGAAATATATTAGGTCATAAATATATTAATAACCATCACGAAGCAAAACTTCTTTCAACACAACAACCAGTTCTACAACCAGCAAGAAGACCTACCAATGGGGAATCCTCTATCAAGAACACTAGCCGAAATATTCATATCAAAGTTCGAGCAAAAACATGTATTCAACGAAAAGAATAGCTTCAAAACAACATCATTTTTTCTAAAAGTAAAAGAAAGTATTGATTATCCAATGGATTTAATATCCTTTTAAGGTCAATTAATACCCACCTTTTTCATTCACGCACACATCACCCATTCACCCAATTGCAGTATACCACCTGCACATTGCAAGCTCCTTGTCAACCTTTAAACTGACACGGACGGTGGGTCGGCGCTGAATTCTGCACTCCAACAAAAGGTCATGGATGTGTTTATTAACATCACTCATCGTAATCAATAATGAAACTTCGCGTTGCATCCTGCCTCTGATGGGATTCGAACCCAGTACCTCCCGGTCCAAGTGCCGAAGCTGGGTGCCGGTTTACTGGTATCGATACGTTATTGACATCATTACACATGCATAACAGTGGAATGTAACAGTGTTATATCAAAAGAAATTTACATATATATTTCTAAATTGCTGTCATATCCTGTGTACCTGTGCTCAGTGATTCAGATGTTCTGTGTATTTCGATCGTATTATGGTTTTCCCACATCGTTTGCGTGTTCTTTAAAGCGTGTAATAAAACTCCGACCGGTTTTTCCGATGCAGAACGCCTCGTATTCGTTACATTTTAGTTGGTATATGCCTGTATCCATTTCCTAGTTATGGCTGCAAACAAAATAACTGATTCTGAAATAAATGAAAGCGATGAAAGCAGTACATCTGAACCATTTTCTGACACAGGTAGTGAATATTTTTGTTCAAATCTGGGAAGTACTAGTGATGAATCAATATCAATTGAGATAGAAGGCTCAGAAATAATTGAAGATGTTAATGGAGAACCAATAAATACCGATGACTCTGAAAATGATGAAAATTGGACTGATTTAGAATTTGAACCAAAGATTTTTGAATTTATCGGTTTAGAAGGAATTAAAGTTCAATTAGAGAGGAATGTGTCACCAGAAAATTTTTTTTCTATTTTTTGATGAAAATTTGCTTTTAAAAATAACAGAATGGGTCAACTTACGTACGGGCTGCAACCAATTTACAATCAGGAAAATTAAAGCCCAAATCAAATTTATTGAAATGGGAACCTTTATGTATTCCAGAATTCAAGCGGTTTCTTGGATTGTGTATTATAATGGGAAATGTGCATATGCCATATTTACGACACTATTGGAGCAAAAACGAAATGTATCATCATCCAGTTTTTGGAAAAGTTATGAGCAGAAATCGGTTTGAAAATATTCTGCGGTGTTTGTGTTTTTACAATAGCGAGACAAATGACATAAGCCATAGACTTCAGAAAATATCGAACGTTTCTGATCATATACTTGCCAACATAAAAAAAGTGTACTATCCTGCACAACACCTAGCACTGGATGAATTAATGAAGCTGTGGCGTGGACGGCTATCTTTTCGGCAATACATTCCCAATAAAAGGCATACATATGGGATTAAGTTTTACGAACTTTGTACGCACGATGAGTTCCTCCTAAATATGTTGATTTATAGAGGTCAGAATACCGTGGAACCTCGAGACGAAGGTCATGCTTTCAGTGTTGTTAAAGAGCTAATGAAAGGTTACGTTGGAAAATGTCACATATTGTACATGGATAACTATTACAGTAGTGTTATTTTGGCAGAACATCTCTTTGAGCAACGTACACATTTATGTGTGTTTACTTTGAGAGTCAACTGAAAGCAAAATCCGCCAGATGTAATTACCAAAAACCTTAAAAAAATGAAACTATTTGGAGACGAAGAAATAACATAACTGTGCAGAAATGGAAAGATATACGGTATATCTTGATGATATCTTCTTTGCATAAAGCTGAAATGACGGAATATATAAATAAAAGGGGAATTACATCACAAAAACCCGTAATGGTTACAGATTACATTAAACACATGTCAGGAGTAGACCGCAACGACCAGATGTACATAAAAGTTTTCTTCCGTATACTTGATATTTCAGTATGGAACAGCAATTAATTATTATTGAACAAACATAAAGGAAGTAAAACATCATATTTAAGTTTTCTTAAAATGCTTGCAATATCTTTATTGAATACACAAGATCTTTCTGATGTATCGTGTTCATCAACACCGAATCCTTCTAGCTCACAATCGAAAATAACTACACACGAAACAAATTTACAACACTTTGCAATCCGTGTTGATAAGCGTAAAAAGTGCCGACAATGTACAAAACAGAAAAAAAGGACTGATACTCATTTTATTTGTGATACATGTGTAGATAGCATGTGTCAGCCTATTGGATTATGTGTGGATCCATGTTTTAAATTGTGGCACAATTCAACAACACAATTCAATAATTTGCATTATTTTTAATTTTATGCTTGTTTCATTTTGCAATTATTTAATTATCCAATTTATACAACGAAATTTTGTTCCATAAACCGGCGACTCGTATATGCGTCATACTATTAATAGCGTCACAAACCCCATAAAACACATAACTAAAACATTTATTCTACCATTAGGCTTCAATTAGCTCATTTCGTGCAAATTTATTATGTGGTTTGTGGCTATCTCTAGCATAAGCACCTCGGTCGTGAACGTGTTAACAAAAAAAATAATAATCATTTGATAAAAGTTATACTTGCATTACCTACCGACATACCTAATATTTATTTTCAATTGATTGATTGATTTTGAATGTACGACCAAGTTCTTAGGCTTGAGTTCCCGGATGACGCCGGGTCCACCGTACACCCTTTTTTACATGGCTTAATAGGTTAATGGATAACGATGGTATTGGTCTTCAACAATTGCTTCTTTAAAACGGCAACCTAAGAAAAAATATTATTATTTCACATGCATCTGGAATTTTCCTGAAATTTAATTCTATTAATACTTTTCGGCTTCCTAACCAAAATTGGTTGACTCGACCCGTTACAGACACCTATGTAAAGTCGTTAGTAATAAAATGACAACACAATTCTAAACTACACAATCAGCAATTACAATGAAGCATTAATTCACAAGCATCTGTAAATTTCCTGAAATTTAATTCTAAATTCATATTTTCCGGCTTCCTAAATAATTGAAACATTTATTAATTTAATCATTCTGCAACTTCGCAACTTACAGTAGAATTTCCAGTAGACAAAACAAAAAAAAAAAAAAAAAACAGATTAACTAGATTATACATAATATTTATTTTCAATGTTAAAATATTGTTTTGGGTAGTTCGCAGCTCCGTTAGTTTTACATGAATGATTAAGTTCGTAACTTTGATAATTTTTTTCTCAAATTTTTAACCAATGTGTGCAATCCATAAATGGCGTTATATTACCCTGATGTTTTATTATACCGAAATGTGCTGTTTAGTTTTAGAGTGGTTTTGTTACAAAGTGAAGTGTATTAAATGAAAAAATGGTAAACATTTTATTATAACACCAAATTCGTTCGAACTGTCAGATCAAAAAGATTTGATCGGATTCAGCTGTCAGATCAACATTTTTGACATTACAAATTTTTTTCACACAAAAATCATGATCTAACAAATTGCCTAGATCAATTTTAAAAAATCTCGATATTTTGTCAGATTTTTACGCATACATATATACAAAAGTAAACGTCAAAACATAAACATCAAAACAAAGACTCCGCGCCATTTGTACAATTCAATTTTAAATTTATTTTTGCTTTTAATATATTTATTAAAATTGTAAGGATAATTTGTAATTTTGTGCGACGTATTTTCAAAATATCTTGTGTGTTTTTGCTTTTAATAGATTTATTAAAATTGTAAGGATAATTTGTAATTTTGTTTGTGCGACGTATTTTCGAAATATCTTGGGTACTAAAATGTTGTGTTTATGTGCGAAATTATATAATTCCTTATGCTTTTAATTGAAAATTATTGATATTGAGTGGTAAAATAAATTAATAAAATTGAG
Organism: Nephrotoma guestfalica; assembly: GCA_963691935.1. Lineage (NCBI taxonomy): Eukaryota > Metazoa > Arthropoda > Insecta > Diptera > Tipulidae > Nephrotoma > Nephrotoma guestfalica. Next base: position 177,334,834 of record OY829913.1, read on the forward strand.
AAATGGGAGACACTATATTGAACATTTTTATAATTTTTTATTTTACCGATGCTAACAAGCTGAAATGATAAACCCGCCATTTATAATAAACAATTTTTTGTCTTTCTTTTCAGAAATATTACTACAAAAGTCGATCAAATTTCTTTCATATTCGTTTACATAAAATACGGTCAAATTGTTGTTGTAAAAGTAAACGAATTTGGTATTAATAAATTTATTAAAAGCAAAAATAAATTTAAAACTGAATTGTACAAATGGCACGGGGTCTTTGTTTTGATGTTTATGTTTTGACGTTTACTTTTGTATATATGTAAGCGCAAAAATCTGACAAAATATCGAGATTTTTAAAAATTGGTCTAGGCAATTTGTTAGATTAAGATTTTTGTGTGAAAAAAATTTGTAATGTCAAAAATGTTGATCTGACAGCTGAATCCGATCAAATCTTTTTGATCTGACAGTTCAAACGAATTTGGTGTTATAATGATGAAAAACGAAACGATAAACGAATGGATGGAAATATGAATGGAATGGATGAATGTTTTCCATCCAAACGAAACGATAAAGCAGAAACTACAAAATACTGTTTCGTTAAGGGAGCAGGCAATCAAAAACAATAAAATTCAAAAATTTTCTGAGGCGTGTCCATTTTTTTCGTAAACCCTGATTTGGTAATATTTATCACCTGGAATATACTAATTGACATTTATTTGTGACATTTACTAAATACTCATATTTTTTTAACTTTAAGATTAGTTTTGATTTCAACTTAAAATTGCCTGACCGTTCATGGCATTTTACCGAAAATTGGCCGAAAGTGGGAACTGTGATAGAAAAAGTATGGCATAGCTTTAAGGGTACCAAATGCGTGAAACCCCTCGAATTGGACCGTATTATTTAAATGTTGGCAAGATATATATTTGTAATAACTCACGATGGTTTTTTAATTCTAGAATGGCCACCAACGTATCAAACAATTTTGCTGTTACTCAATCTACTACTGAAACAAAGACACTACCATTCAAAAATTGTATAGATCGATTAATTTTATTCAGAATGGTACACACAATTATACATTTACGTTTTTCTAAATCATACATTTTTACAATCTTAATTTTCTAATATCTATTTCTAATATCTATATATTTTCTAATTCTTGTTTAATTTTTGTAGCTTAACTTATGCAATGATGAGCTAAAATCAAGCGAAAATGCCACTCCATATTTGATTTTAAAAGGAGAATCAAAATTAGCTATAAATCAAATATTGTTATGTGTGGAACCAGAAATTATACCCTTACATGCAAATTTTGATATAATTGAGGACATTGACAAATTATTCAAAACCCACTACATCTTTAACCAGCAGTTTAATGAAGGCTTAAATAACTTTTGGACTTTTATATCATTTTATTTCTTCTAACTAGAAACTCGAGTACCAACAAAAATAAAAGATGTCGCAACGAAAGTAAACCTCGAAATTACGTTTTAACAATTATCCGAAAAATTGTTAAAGATATAGTGATTTTGTAATTAGTTTTTTTAGCGTTTAAGGTACAAACATTTTATGGTTCATAATTTTAATATTTCTGGATTTTTTTTTAAAATAATTCAACTGCTTTTTAAGAACAGTTTGATAGTTGAGTAATTGCATTTATTTTTTTGTGTATTCACCTTTTTATATAAAATATGAAGAGCTAAAATATATACAAAAAAAATTATGGAACCATGTTCTGGAATCAAAATAATAGCATTATATAACATTATATAGCACGATGTAATATTAATTTAATTTAAGTTTCCTTAATTTTTACACTAATGAATTTCTTGAAATTTTGTAAATTCTAATAAAATAATTTATTGCTGTAAATATAGTTTTGTGTTTTAATTTAAATACCACAATGAATATTAGAAGTTTCGGTAAGGTAGCCGAAAATTTGGAAATTCCGAACGCGGCAGAGTCATCATTTAGTTTCATAAGTTACTAAATATTTAATGTAAAATCATAATTATTTTATTGCTCATTGTTTTGAAAATTGAAGTTATTTACATTAATTTTTAAAGCTGGGTTGCACATCCGTATATGTATCTTTTTTGCATTATATTTTGAAGTAGCGTAAATTAATTTAGTAGCGTAAATAGATTTCATTACATTATATTTAAACGTAAAATTGCATAAAAATGTGAAGTATTGTTTGGCTTTGATTTTAATGTAATATAATATAAATTTTAATTTAATGTTACATCAAGAATTTTTTAAAGCAAAGCCTTATTTAAATTTTAATTCCACATTGCGCTGGACCTATATACAATACCGGTTTTCATTACATACGAGGGCGGATTGAAAATGAAACTGCCTAGCGCTAGATGGCAGCACAAACACAAAAATTTTTTAGAAATTGCGATCTGTCAAACGTCAGCTGTTAAAATTTCACCCAAATTCATCGATTAGTTTATTTGTTGTAGTCGTTTGAAGTAAGCAACTTTTGTGTTTCTTGAAAAATGGAAAAAAACGAATTTCGTGCAGTGATTAAACACTATTATTTGAAAGGGAAAACGACGAAAGAGACAAAAGAAAAGCTCGATAAACATTACGGTGAGTCTGCTCCGTCAGATTACATGGTAATATATTGGATTGCTGAATTTAAACGCGGCCGAAGAAGCACTACAACAATACCATCAACAGGAAGGCCAAAAGAGGTGGTTACTGAAGAAAATATCAAGAAAATCCTCGATATCGTTATGAATGATCGCTGAGTCAAGTTGCGTGCGATTGTTGAAATGGTAAACATATCATATGAACGTGTGTTCAACATTTTGCATGAACATTTGCATATGAAAAAGCTATCGGCAAGATGGGTGCCGCGTTTGCTCAGTGTCGAACAAAAACGAATTCGACAGACCACTTCACACAGCATTAGATGCGATGCTAAAATTACGTGAAATACACTTCGAATTGGTTGATCATCCACCTTATAGTCCAGATTTAGCTCCTAGTGACTTTTTCCTGTTTTCAAACTTTAAAAAATGGCTCGCAGGACAAAGATTCATCTCAGACGAAGAAGTGATTATCGAAACTAACGCGTATTTTGAGGGGTTCCCGAAATCGTATTATTCAGATGGTATAAAAAAGTAGGAATATCGTCTTACTAACTGTGTCGAACTAAATGGAGACTATGTTGAGAAATAAATGATTTTTGGCAAAAAAAAATTTTGTTTTCCTACTTAGGTAGCTTCATTTTCAATCCGCCCTCGTATTCATTTTTTTCAAGTGTGGCAGTAAGCCAATTTGCGTCTATGAATATGCATGTATGATGTTATTAAAATCGTGTTAATTAATTGCTGTGGCATCACATGACACTCAAAGTATAATAATGCAAAGAGACAAATTTCTTAATTCAATTTGAATGTATCTACACAGTACGTACCGAAAAACACATAAAAAATTAAATCCTAAGAGATTTAACAAAACTTTTAATAAAAAAGATTAAAAACGAAGCTTAAAGCAAATAATTTCCGAAACAAAACAACAGAACCTCCCAAAAAATAAACAAATTTCAACCTTTTTTATCCAGCATTATCCTTTTACAAAAAACACAAAAAATAATGCCAAATGTTGTTTGTCCTTTTTTACGGTTTGGTTTGATCGTTGAAATTCATTTCTACTGCTTTACAAGGTACGATAATATCTTTATTTTATAACTCACTCACCCTCTGCCTGTTTAATACTATTGTTAAGCATCTCTGTATATGGTACATACACAAATAAAAAGTATTTGATTTTGAAATAGTACTCATGATAATCGTTGAAATGAAATTACCGAAACCATTAATGTATCAATGTTTGTTGCTTTTCTAACCGCAGAGAGATTCACATTAAATTCAAAAGTATGTTACATACGTACCCTCATATAACGCTTATTTGATAATTTTTTGGGATCGTAAACATTTATGAGCTTTTTTGCGTATGTGTTATGTTATAGCTTTTGCTCTACGGTGGAAACATGAAAATGTTATATAATTTTTATTTTGTGAACGTAATGAGAAAATCCCCTAGGACATTACTTTGTCCATCATTTACTGGCAAGGAAAGTAACTAGCTTTATGAGAAAATATTCAAAAATTGTTGAGAGCCAGTATACCAAAGATAGTATATCATATAAGTTTAAGAAAACTACTACTATGTCATTAAATGCTATAGTTGGATTATAATAGTTTCAAAGATATATTTTTTTACAAAAGACTAAATGTCGTTTTAGCATTTCTGTTGATAATAAAGTAAACTAAACATAATCACTTGATTTATATTAAAACCAATAAAAGTGAATTAGCCAGAATTTCAAATGCAAATTCGTTTCGATCTCAATAGCCTTGACTACGCACGAGACGAAGATTCTGTATCCAGTCGTAATATGAGCTTTTATAACAGTGGAATATTGCTAGGAGATTATGATTGACGTGAGATATGTAAATTCTTCGAAAAATTCAAAGAACAACCCCCCATAAAGCCCCGGTTTGATCTAGCAATACAAAACTATCTATGGTATCCCTTGGCGTTCGACCAAGAAGCACGGTGCAATCTGCGAATCCAACGCGAGACTTATTGAATATTCACATTCTTGTCATAGGCCGGTTGTTATTTCTAAGGGGTTTACTTTTAGGAATAACACTAAGAACTTGATGATAGCTTCCACGAGATACGTTTTAATGTCATAGAACACGACAGTGAAAATTGGTTCTCGCGATTAATAAATTCAAATGCTTCCTTAGGAATCGATGCAGGCTGATGTATGTTAATATTATACTCCAAATATTTCCAGAACTATTCTTATTGTTAGGCAATGGTTAATGATTGATCAGTTTTGGACGGAATACTAAAATTCACCGATTTCTTCTTCTGCGAAAGGAGCGAGTCTGGCAAGCACAACGCATTTGCAAAAATCATACAGACCGCGCAGATGAGTGCAATCATTTAATATTTCAATATAGCTCGTCCTAAACCCATTTTACAATGATTGGGTCGTACAAATTAGATGCAAGGAGTGCTTCCTCCACAGTACTACCTCTACCTCTACTATGTAAGATTTTTACAACGATTTAATATATTTTAAGAGAACATGTTGCCCGAAGATCTGTGGTATTTTTTAATTAAATTTCTAATAAATAGAAATTAACAATTATAAAAAATGTTACTTCAGTCTTCTTTTGAAGTTGTTGCTAGGTCTAGATAAGTTAAATAGGGCTTTTACTTCATTAAACATTTTTGTCAATTCATTAATTCGTCTACTTTGTGTTGTGGAGTATTCCCGGTAGGAAAATAAATATGTAGGCTTTCAAGAATAAGATGAGTGAGTTTTCCTGCGAGTAATTTGCAATGAACGTTGGTTTATAAGATCTTATAATTTTTACATCTGGGAGTGTGTGCTCGAAGGCTAGCAAAGTTTACGCGGTGAGGTAAATAGTGATCGCCATCTCTATGATCAGTTCGTTTCTTTATTATGTGAGAAAATGTTTCTGAACTCTTTCAATTCTATTCTAGGTCTTTCGCTTTGGAAAAAAGTATATCAATCATTTTTTATCTAAATATTTTGCATCATTTACTCTTTTAATTCGTATGTGCTTGATATTACAGTTATTAAGTGCTGGTGTCTTTTCCGGTGGTTGAGTTCAACCAATCACTAATTCTGTCTATCTCGTCTTGTAATAATTGGAATCGTGTGAGTTTGCAATTCTTTTGAAGATGTTTAGGCCGTCCGCAACTAGAACCACACTGAGTTAAAAGTACGTTAGATATTTCATCGAAAAATATTAGAAATATCCATGAACCCATGTACGCTTGTCTTGTGGAACACCAGAGGAGGCGTTTATAGTATTTGATCTTTGTTCTTCAATTTCAATATATTTTACTTTATCCGAGGATATAAGAAAAAACAATAGAAAAAATTCTCAGAAAAGCCAAAGGAGTTCATACTGGCCAGCGCTTTACAAAGTCGGAGATGGAGTCGTCAAACTAGGTCCACTTAATGATGTTTTTCAATGGCTACTGGTGTAAACCATGTTGGCAATTGGACAGGATGCCGTGCCATGTTGTTTTTCAAACTTTTACGTACAAGCATTGCGAATAAATTCAACATTGTAGTGTTGATTACCCCTCTGTAACATGAAATAGCGCTTCTTTCTCCTGCTTTGAAAATCGATGAGATTTTTGTCGAATCCCATTGGTTGGGGAATAATCCTCTATGCATCGATATATCAAAGAGTATATTAAATACCATAATACATTTATTATCGTGAATTTCATAATATAACCTGGAGTTCCATAAGGACCGCAGTTGTCTCTAAATTCATTAATCGTCATGGCTGATGATTGGCGTATAATTATTTCAGAGTTATTGCAAATTAAATTCATGTTTTTGTAGTGTTAGGTTTCTTCAGGTTTGTAGACTGATTAAAAAACTAAGCAAACCTATACTACTGTGCGCAAAAAGTAGTAAAACTTTTTAATTTAAATTTCGCACGGAAAACCATTCGCCGAAATATTTTTTTTTCTATGTTGGTATGACTGTCAGTCTGTCATCTGTGCCAAATTTCACATCAAAATAATCATTAGTGTTTAGTATACGCTTGTCTTTCTGAAGTACAAAAACTGCATTCGGCGATTTTTACAATGAGTGAAATTATTCAACAAAGAAGTTCCATTAAATTTTGTGTGCGGAATCAATTTTTCAATCATCAATTCGTGGTGCCGACGTTCAGAATGTTGCAAACGGCCTTCGGTGATAATTGTATGTCGCGAGCAAGTGTTTTTGATTGGAACAAATTGTTCAAAGAGGGTCGAGAACGTGTTGACGACGAACCACGTCTAGGACGGCCATCAACATCAACTGATGATCAACACGTTAATAAAATCAAGGAATTGGTGCTCGAGAATCAACGATTAACAGTCAGAGACCTTATTGGCATCGGTGAAATATCGGAAGGATCAGTGAAAACCATTTTGAAAGATCATTTGGGCCTAAGAAAAGTGAAAGCACGATTGGTTCCAGATTTTTTCGCCTAAAATTCCACCCATATCGTTCCGCAACCACCGTGTTCGCCTGATTTAGCTCCGTGTGACTTCTGGCTGTTCAGCAAACTCAAACGACCGCTCCGGGGAAACGTTTTGAGTCAATTGAAGATATTAAACGTGAATCGCTACGCGCATAGGAAGCAATTTTGAAAATTGACTTTAACAACTGTTTCGAGGATTGGAAAAAACGTTGGCACAAGTGTATTGAGGCCGGGGGGGGGGGCTTTGAGGGGGACGAAATAGATTTGGAGAAATAAATAAAGAATTTTAAAATTATGAATAAAGTCTTACTATTTTTTGCACACAGTAGTAAGCCTTTTCTTTAGAATTTGATGATTTTGATGCTCGTGGATGCATTGCTCTCAGTTAACCTTTGAAGTCTTGATTGATTGTAACCTTACAAATATTTTAGATCTAATTTAACAATGTCTTGCATATTTTTGATGCATTTAAGAAAATAGGGTTTGAAATGATTATGAAACTCGGAATTGATCTCGTCAAAACTTACTTCATCTAGAGCTAAGTAATTCTCTTTCATTTTTCTAAAAGCCATACATTTAAAATATTTAATATTCACTAGGCGATTATTGTACAACGCTTAGTTATTGATGTAAAGTCTTTTTGTTAACGAATCAGTTGTTTCAAACCCGCAAAATATCATGTGGTAAAATTTATCAATATTTATGTCAATATTGTCAGATGTTAGCTCTTCTTGCCAATTGATGATGCTCTCAAGATATTGATTATATTTGTTTGTATTTATCTTTCTAAAGTTATAAGTCAGTGATGTTTGTTTGTCAATTGTTATTCTGTGTTAGATCCTCGATATCAGATATAATTTCTGCTGTTCGACATTTAAGACAAATGATGATATTGATTGATATACTAAAGGCAATAGTTCATAAGTGAAAATTAAATCCAAAATTCTTCCACCCTCATTTTCAATGTTATTTATTTGATCCAAGGTGCATCCTAGTATTGTGTCAATGAACAAACCGTTGGTTTCTAGGGTTACATTTTGTGATACAATACAATTGTATTCATCATCATGGGCCCATTGGTTATAAAGTATATTTCAATCCCCAAAAGTAAAAATGATATCCGAGAGTTTGGACTCATTATAAACATCTTCAATTGCATCACGAGAAAATTCTTGTTTACCATCGTGTTCAGTTGAAATTGTAGTAGTTTGGCAGTGTTTGGTCAAGTAAGTAATTCAGTTCGTATTAACTCCTTTTTCATTGAAAATTAATTCCCGAAATAGTGGTAGTGTAACAGTGGTAACCCTGAACCATATTGTTATGATAGAAAGAAAACTCCTCTGAAATAGATCACTTTTTTTTCAGTTTCAAAAGACTGAAACAAAATATTTTTTTCTTATTCCAATGATTCATTAATCTATGTCTAATGCATGCCAAAATAAAAATTATAATAAAAATACTACGAATGAAAATATTTGTGGTTTCATCTTTATGTTTTAATATTACAATATTCAAAAAATATAAAAATCAGTTCATCATAATACATTATATTATAATAAACATATTTGTCAATATTAATTTAACAAACATTAATTGAGAGTTATTATCTCATAATTAGGTTTTAATCGTTCTCCAACGAGCTTTGCATTTGTTTCAATAAATTTTTGTCATCTTTAGTCATTTTAAAAAATTAATGAAAGCTTATTTCTTTATAGTTGTAAATAATAGTTATACTTCCGTTGATAGATGGTAAGGTCATCCTATTCCACTCTTTGGTACATTGTGCTGAGATCATTGAAAAGACCCCCACCCTTCAGTGTTGGAATTTTGCTCAGAAATAACAAAATGACAAATGTTTAAATATTCTTTACTGCAGTTTTCGTAGTTATAATATTGCAAATATAAATCGAAAAAAATTATAAAGTTTATTTACAATTGATGGTAAATCGACTTGCAGTGCATCGAAACCATGTTGTCCGCAATTATGTACAAATATTAAGGGCAGACAATTCCAATGATGTCTGTTTGTACCTTTTTAAGAGAGCATGGACATTGTTACTACCTTAAGAAATTTATTTTATTACAATAAATTCATAAATGATTTTACAAACCTTTTCTTTGTAAAGTTGGTGTTACAGTTGTCGGCAGACAGTGCCTTACATTTATCTATTAATTTAAATTCTGGCAAGGTGTTTTCTAAATAATTTACAATTGTAGCGGCTCTTTCGATTTTTAAAACGCTCAATTTTATCAGCTATGTTACAATCCCTTTTGTAATATTAAAATACTGACTTAATACTGGATATAGTTTTATAGCCCCATGATGACTGAACAAAATGTTCTCTAATTCTGTTTTTATATTTGTCAGTATAAATGGTAATAACACATTCACGATTACTTCGGTCTAAGTTTGAGCTGAAATTATTTTTTTATAATTTCGGAATCGTCAATTATTTTTGTGGTACAATCTGTGAATTTATAGCTGTAATGCTGCAACTGTTGATGAAGCATCTTGGAATGCTGATTTATGTTTCTTTTTTAAATGATTTGTCGAGCTACCTTGCAAATTAAAAGTACATTTTCTTTTTGTCATTTTTTGTAAAATTAAAAGATGAATATCAATTCAAAATGTAAGCCAATAAGCCACTCCTCGATAAAATACCACAATTCAAAATCAAACCAATAAACCATTTTTTCTTAAAATAACAAATTATATCAAATTATTACGTATATCAAATTATTACATCCACTAAACCCAATTAACAAGTATGCTTCAAAATACATTGTGTGTGGGTGTAATTTTGTCTGTTTGTAATATTTGTCGAATCGACACCAATGCTCAAGAGTCGAATTTTCTCAAAACTTTCAGAAAACAATTTTAAACATTTTAAAATTTTAAAATTAAGAGGACATTTCGCAAATTATGGTCGTAATTTTAAATTAAATTCAGTTCGAATTAATAATAAATTTGGTAATTTAAATTTCAGTTTTCATAAACATCATAATATATAATTTTGTAATTACATTATCAATATTATTATGCAATTATAAGAATTTATTGCAGTATAATATGACAATCCATTTACCTGTAATATTAGTCTACATTAGACATTTCAGAATCCTAATTATGTCTTGATTTTTAATTTAATCTAAATTCAATTTATAAATTGTGAGCGTCCTGTGCTAACCGAGTTATTATATTTTTTTCTAACAATTTTACTAACTAATTTCTCTGTCAGGTTTCTGTAACCGGGTCAATTTCTATGCTACTAATCATCCTATCATCCGTGTTATGTGTAAAGAGGATGTATATAGAAGGGACCGACGCCATCCTGACCAGAAATTTTGGCTGTAGATTCCAATCAAACTATCAATCAAATAGTTGCTCAGTTGAAAATAGAGTCAGTTATTCAGCATTACTAAATGATGTTGTGGCTAAGAGAACTCCTCGTCCAGATTTTTTTGTCCTGGTTGCGGCTGAGCGAAAACATCTACAACATAATTGCTTGGGAAAAATTTGAAGCTATGTATTCCTAGATTGAAAGATATTTTAAGAATTGCATAGATGTGATCATTTGTTTTTAAGTCAAAGTCCTGGGCGACCAAAAAATGATCAAACTTAGTAAAATCCAATTGAGGTAAGGAGTCACTATATTCGTTGTAGATTTATTATTACTTTACTAAATTTATTTCCAAACACACTGTTGTCCAACTGTATTCCAAACACACTTTTTCCACAACAATGCGACCTTTGGCGGATTGACTGATCACGATGAAATAATACAGAAAAGCTTTTTCCATAAATTCGAAGGTTGCCGTGATTTTTAAATTTTATGACTTGTAAATATTAACTACATATTTTCGAAAAGTATACTTACGAATACCTATAACAGCTATCTATAGAAACAACTAGATAAAGAAAACTTTTCAAGGGATAACTGTAAATTTCCAAGTTTCTGAAACGCAATATCTAGCTTCTAGAAAAGAAACTAACAATTTTGGATTAAGGATCAGTTTATGCGGTTTCAATCGTAACATTCGTTAAAAATAACGACTGAACATCGAAAACCATGAATTGTATGTTCGTAAAGCTTAAATGTAAAACCCACATCACTTGATAAATCCAATTTTTTGGTATTCTTTGTTTACGCATTATGATCTGTGAAACAGTAGACTTCGACGTTTAACATTTATTAGGATTATTGTGTAATGATCAGTGTTTATAATATGTATTGAATATAAACTTTATCTAGTATTTTGTCTCTACCCTGCTACCCATCTATTATACAAATGCGGTAAGCATAAATGTATAGACGAACTAACTTGGGACACAAAAGTATTTCTATAAATTTTTTCAATCATGACGTCATATGCATATATAAATCTATATCCCTATATTAATCTATTTATATCTATTCAACTATAATTATATTCTCATAAAAGAAAATTTTTTCGATTTGGATGTGGGTCACATTCACATATTACAAAAAAAACCTTTAGAGAGAAGCACACACGTAATATTGTGCACTCTATAAAATTTACATCCCAAATAAAAGAAAACTACAACAACAAAATGTTTATCACCAATTTCATCTGTTGGGTTACATTTTATTTTTTAAATTGAATTTAAATTTTATTTTGACCTATAACAAAAACAATTTCCACATCTATTTAATTTACATACATATTTCCTTCTGTTGTAATATACGTACATACAAAATCCATTTTATCATATTTTAAAAATTATAAAGAATTGAGCGGTCAAAGACTTCTACTCTGCAGGATGTTATAGTTCGTCCTATATAGTCTTTAAACGAAACTTTATGCGCAGCCGTGGGTTAACTTGTGTTACTCTTATAACCATATGGCAGCCCTGCGAATCTAAAGCACGAGCTTAATTCTTTTTTAACTTGTGTTGTTGAATAGGCAAAATTGGAAGATAATAGTATAGACATGTTTTTGTAGTTAGATAGTATATAGATATAATAGATTTTGAATAATAAACGTATGTTTTCGTATAATCTGCATAATTGGTTGAGGTTCTGTAAATTGAAGAAATTTAGAATTGGATTTAAAATTAGCTATCCGTGTTGTTTGAAAAAATAGTTGCTCGTAAGAGATGTTAGATAGATCAAAGGGTTTTTCAAAAATGATTTAAAATCCATAAATATGGAACAGTTACATCATTAGTATATTACGTTGTTGAATATCTTAGTTACGTTGAAATTAGACTCTCTGGAGTACTGAAATTTAAAGTTTTACTCATAAAGTTCGCCGGATTCCATTGGCGTTACCAAAGTACTTGCAAGTACTCGTGCGGGGATGTTTAATGTAACGCGTATTTGTTAGTTAAAAGTAAAACATAAGGAAACAAAATATTTGTTTGAGTAATTGTGAGTAGCTAGAATTAGTGGTGAGTACTTTGCTAACGCCAATGAAACCCGGTTATCTGAAAGCTATGAGAAGTTCGTAAATTTCAAATTAATCAAAATTGGAGATAAATATTTGGGCCCGATAATATGAAGAACGGCAGATATAATTTATAGGAGAATATAATTTTCTACGTGTAAACAAATTTTAGCATTGCCTTATCTTCTGATTTATTGCAGTTTTTATAGCAGTTTTCTTTTATAACGTTAGTAACATTTCTTTGTTTTTATACATATACATAAAAATATATTATTAACAAATTAAATTAATTTGCATTAGTATTTTTAAATTGTATTTTATTAAAAAATTAACGAATTTTAATTGTAAAATAAATAATTAAAATTTTACTAGTAATATCCTGTCTCCGATGTTAGGGAGAACGTAAATTTGTATAGTCTAGTAAAGTCAGCCATATTATTTTGTTCCATCTCAATTAATATTACCATCCCAAATTACGAGTTGAACCAGCAGGCCTAACTGATACCATTCTCGAGGATGGAATTTGATTTTTTCTTTTTCCTAAGGAATGATCCACGTCATACTCCATATGCATGTGTGCTAGCTCGAGAAATTTGTGGTCGATCATTTTTACATTGCCGCTATATTGCGAAACGTTTTGAACATCGTTGTGACTTGGGCATTTTTATTTTGGCCGGCACACCAGTTACTATACAGTAAGATGTGTTCATACCTGTTGACTCACTCATAAAATGTCTAAACAGGAAAAAAGCAATTTCGTCCCCCATCTTTTTTTTATAATCCTTTCATATCACTTGTAGCAAAAGGTTTCATTTGTTACACAATTTTGAATAGTTAACTTTAAGTCCAGAATTATCGTTTGTAAAATCTTACATTTGATTTCTTCAATTTTTTATCATCCTGCATCGTAGTAAAAGCAAAATCAGCTGCTTCATGATGCTGTGATTACATTCCAATTCAATTCTTCATTTCATCATCAGATTTAACTAGGCTTACTTACATTTTGAACTTATCGCATTTCGAACCTGTAACCGAATTTCCCTTTTTGAATTTTAATCCGTTTTGTAGAATATATAATTATAAATTATTAATAATCAATATAATTAAAAACGAATTAAAATGTTCTTATCAAACCTCTAAATGCTTCTGCGTATTTGGTTCTTCATACAGGGTTAGCTTATGTAGAACTGTATAACTTATACATTAGCGAAATATTCAAGTCTGATTGCACATAACTTTTGCTCGTAAGTCGGCAAGTGTAACGACTTTCGTACACTGGAAATTGATTAATAAGAGTAATTCATTCATAAATTTTTTCTTCCGGAAGTTTATTAATTGAAGTTCTCTTTCCGCGTTGCGTTGGTTCTAAAGCAATTTTGAAAAGAAGATAACTATTTTTGTTCAAATGGTTTTAAAATACAGTGTGTTGCAAAAGTATATCTACCACAGCGTGTTTTTTTTTCAATACAGAATAAGATATCAAACTTCTTGACGACTCACTGCATTTTTGTGCTTTTCTTCTATTCGTTTATAGTTTTCTAATTTAAATAATCCTTAACATCCTTTCTATAACTCTTTTCGCACCGGAACAAAAATTCCATATGAAAATGCAATAGAGAATAAGACAAAAAATAGCTAAACAAGAGTAAGCAAATTATTTAAGATGTGCGGTAGTCGTATTGTGTCCTCGTAGGAAGTAGAACGGTGTTAAAAAGTAAGTTGTGTTTATTAATTGTAGAAATAATAGAAAAACTAAACAGAATTTGTGACCAACAACACAATAAGATAAGTGAATACTTGTTATTATAATATCGATAATGTTAAAGGAAAAAGAACTTTCGTCTGAGGAATACAGATTCATAAAAGAGTTGAAGAAGCGTGGCTAATCGAACATTTTCATTGCTCAGGCTCTTGGAAAAACAAAGTCAGTAATTGGAAAGTTTTAAAAAAGAAGTGAAGAGCGAGGAAATAAAAATATGTAAATGAATGAATGAAAATATTCATCGAGAAAATCGGCCAAAATGTACTAGCGTCGACAAAAAAATTCAGATGCTACCTGAACAAAATAATCGAATTTCATTGAGTGAAATAAAAATCAGTTGAAAGTACTAGTATCGAAAGCGACTTTTTGCAGTAGGATATACTCCACTGGTCTAAAAGCATACTCTCCACGAAAATTATCGTACGTGAAAATATTCATCGAGAAAATCGACCAAAATGTACTAGCGTCGACAAAAAAATTCAGATGCTACCTGAACAAAATAATCGAATTTCATTGAGTGAAATAAAAATCAGTTGAAAGTACTAGTATCGAAAGCGACTTTTTGCAGTAGGATATACTCCACTGGTCTAAAAGCATACTCTCCACGAAAATTATCGTACGTTCCTGAAGTAAACAAAGAGGAAGCGTTTGCGATTTGATGAAAAACATGCTTCTAAAATTTAAGTTATTAGCATAAAGTGTTATGGTTCGATAAAACTCGAATCACTATGCATTATTCACACGGTAAACTGCATGCTTGGCAAAAACAAGGGGAAGCATTAAAATCCAACATTTAAAGGTCAAAAACAAGGTATCACGAGTTGAGCTTGTATATTCTCGGCTGCTGTTGGAATTGTTTTCACCATAGAAGAAACGATGAATTCCGAAATGCTCCTGGAAATTCTAAAAACATGTTTAAAAAAAGATGAAAGACGTTTGATTGGCAAACATTTCACACTTCAACAAAACAGTGCACCTATTCATACAGCTGATATCATCAATAAATACCTCAAAGATACCAAAATACCGATTTTAGAGTGGCCGCCACAAAGTCCTGATCTGTCACCGATCGAAAATCTTTGGGACCACCTAAAACCTAAGATTGCTGAGAGGCGCCGAACAATGAAACGAAATTAGCGCAGACTATTGGATGAAGTTAGTTGACAGTGTACCTCATCAACTAAGTTTACTTAAAGCGGCAAATCGTGGTTACACCGGTTATTAATTCAATAAGGTTATATTGGGTAGATATGCATTTGCAACACAAGTAAATTGAATTACATTATTATTATTATTTTGTCTGGTAATCTAATATGTGAATTTTTATTTTATGTGTGTTAAAAAAACTATATCTGCCGTAAAAAAAACTGCGGTAGATATAGTTTTGCATCACATTGTATTTTAAATACTTTTGATTAAAATTTCACAGAACTAAGCTTCTATGATGCCGTGTATATCAGTGCAGTTTTCGTGAGACGTTTTCCTCATTCAATATAAGTGAGAGTTTGACCAGCCATTATCTATAGCTTTTTTGTTTTTATGCAAAGCTTCCCTACCCGAGCTACTGAGTAGAAAGTATGAGTTTTTCGATCTGTGTATGATGGAATAAAAGTTTTCTCTACAGTAAAACTGCTGAACTGATGTAAATGTAAACTTATATTTCCTCCATTTTTGAATTACAGATCATATCCCCTAAGCTATTTAGATTGCTTATGACTTCCGCCAGAAGATCTGTTGTGGATCAAGTTTCACGAAAGTTATATAAAATTTTTCATTTTTTGTCAATTATTTTATTTGTTCTAAAATATTTCTATGTTTAATATACTGCGTGAAATTTCACATGATGGTCAAAATTTAATTCTGTTAAATGCTGTGGCCTGTTTAATTCTTTGAGTCTTGATTTCTGCCAACTTTATCCAAGTTGGAAGATTACTCAAAGTTTAACGTTAAGATATTTAATATTTATTTTGCCTGTAAATAATCACCGTTACTGTAAATTTTAATGATGGAATACGGATATATTACAAATGATTGCAACCGATGTATAATTTCTACACAGCATCGCGGTTTTCCGTGCAGACATAAAATATAAAATTTTTGAGAGGTGTAAAAAAATAATAGGACCTCAATCAAAATCTCTTACGGCTACGGCCCAAACAATTTAACCAACGGTCAGATTCAAGAATCAAGAAAGGTAATTTTAAAAATCGCTCTATGGACGTGGATAATGAATAATATAATATTTAACCTAAGAATATTTAGATTTCGTATTCATTTTTGGTTTAAAATTTGTAAATTTCAAGTTTATGAATATTGTACTACATTATGTGTATTAATTGGGTACTAATATTTTTATTTGATTATGTATTGTAATATTTAGAATATTACAGATTTAACAAATTTTGTTTGGGTAATCACACACAACGTTATAAAAAATCGAATTGTAACTAAAAAAATTTATTTTTCACAAATTATGTGCGGATTACCTAATCACAAGCTGTATGTAAGCTGTGCTAAAATGTTATTCATAAAATGTAACTCGGCTCTATAAACGGAAGGTTTGTTCTGGAATTTTGCAGCACCAAATTTGATGGCGTAAAGTAACATATCACTCAATCGTTACATATCGATCAACAGCATCTTTATACCAACAAAAGTTGAAGCTAATAGCAATTGTGGTTTTCGAGCGTTTAGATAAAATTTATTTGTTTAAATTTTATAACTTTTTTGTTTACACCTACCTGCGATATACACAGAAAAAATCTTGTTCTGAAGGTATGCAAACGAAAGACACTAATTGTACTAATATGTTGGTTGACAATTAATTTACGTAAAATTCATTATTTTTATGATATACAAAGCAAATTTTATTTAAAACGCGAATATTTGATTTATGGAATATTTTAAAATGTAATGTTTGGCCCGATTCTGAAAATGTAAAAATTCTATGGTTGCAACTTTATAGAAATTGCTTACAGAGAAAAAGAAACAATGTTCTAAAACATGTATTTACAAACTGTAGATTTTCGCCGCTGTAAATCAATACGAACTAAATTTGCCGCTGTAACTAAATCATAGTTTATTTTAAACTATTCTATCAAATTCGGTGGCGGCACTCGAATATTGACATAAACTCGCGTTATAAATAAAATTTGCTTTGTATATCATAAAAATGTTGAATTTTATGTAAATTAATTTAGAACTAAATTAAAATAAGAATGTATTGTATAGCTGTCAAACAACATATTAGTACAGTTGGTGTCGTTTCGTTTGTATACAGTATTTTTCGGTCGCAGATAAACTATTTGTTTCGACTGTACGTGTCTGTATTGCATTATCAACATTTAGGCGTATATAAGAAAAGTAATAAATCTTCAACAAATAAATTTTATCTAAAAGCTCAAAACCTACAATTGTCATAAGCTTCAACTTTTGTTGATATCAAGATGCTATTGGTAACAACATATATATGCAAAAAACGTTTCAAAAATGACAAATTTTTCGAGTTATTCACTATTGAAATCGTGATATGTAACTGTACGCCATCAATCATGGCGGTAAGTCATACATTTTTTGGAACACTGTATCTTTTTCTCTGTAAGCAATTTTTATAAAGTTGCAGCTATAGAATTTTTACGGAATCGGGTCATTCATTAGGAATTTGTCTCAAACTAATCTTACAAAAACAACAAATCTTAAAAATACGAATCTGCTACAAAATTGTCGTATGTTTTCGAGTTTTTTTATAATTTTTTTGTTTTCTGTATCTTCTATTTGTTTTTTGTATAACCTTCACATGAAAATTTAAAGTTATAATCAGAGCCATTTTTTGATCTAGGTGGCTCTGATATAATCGTATATGCAATAAAATATCACAATGAATGTATGAAATTGGAATTATCAAAAGTTTTTAATTCTTTCATTTTTGGCTCGCTGTGTGGATTAAAGAAAAATCTAATTTCGGTTACCTCTGGTTATACTGAAATAACTTTTAAACCACATTAAGCTTACACTGCGCATCAATTCCTTTTTAATTTGATTGTAACCCTACTGGAAGGTAATAGATGAACTCACTGATGAGTTCATCATAAATTTTTCAATGAAGTCTTACATGAACTTTCTTGCGTCTGGGACCAAAATCATTTATGTATTTAATGAAGTTTTAGGTGATCTAACGTATGATCTTCATAAAGAATTTACTGCATAATGCATCGATGAATTCATCGATGGTTTTTGTAAAGAAGTCATTTAGATAGTAATAAGGCAGTTCTTACGAAAATTCATGTAAGTAATGTGCTGTCATCTATTAAGGGGCATTTTGAATGGTTCTTTATAATTTGTGATTAGATAATTTATTTTTAAATATAAAATAATACACGTTTTCACTTTTATAAGAATTACCAAAAGTGAATTTTCTTTTTATGTGTTTAATCATTTTTAAAAATTTTACTAGAATAACATGTTTATGTAACTTTTCATAAATAAATTGTTTCTCTGAGCGCAACCTTATTATACCGTTAGAGAAGTAATAATAGCACTAATGACACTAATGAATTTTATGAACATATTCATTAGTTTATTCCCCAGAACGCCCAAACCAAAGTATAATGTTTATTTCTCACGGAGAGAAAATTCAATAAAATATAGCGTTTATTCATAATATCATGGAGAAATTTTCTTATGTTGTCATCATTTGCTTTACTATCACAAAAATCGAACACATACCACCAAATAACATCTGAAGATTTTATAATTAAGTCAAAAATCTATGTAATTCGTATGGTTCTGAGAGTTTTTGCATTACTGTGTTTGAGACCTGATGAAGATTTTCCGGTAGGGGCACACTGGAAGTGTAGAATTAGAATTTAGAATTTAAAATTGGAACAGTACATCCACTTCATTTTAATATTTATTTAGATTGTTCTTATGCAAAGTAACATATTAACATATAAAAATCACAAATTTTCTACACCACTAATGCCAACAAGTTTATATCGAACAAAGAATAAAATATGAATGGAAGGGTTTACTTACATTTGTAAATTTGTTTAGTTAAGAAAATCAAACATAATAAAAACATATTTCTTTCATATTTCATTCAGTTAAACATACAAAATAATAAATTCATAAAAAGGGGAAATGGATCTTCTTTAATATGGTAAATATTTACTTTAATACCATGCAGTAGAAAATCATTCATCAAAATTTCAATCAAGAAAGGATTAATCAAGTTTATGTTTTTTATTTTTATTAAAGTCTACATCAAAAATTTGATGTGCGAATTATTTTGCCATAAATAAACCAGCACATTAAACTTTTCGAGGTTATTTAAAGTTACATATACGAGACTTAATATATGCACGTTTTATGTACAATACGGGATACAAAATGAATGATGTTGGGGTTTTTGAGTAAATTTAACTAATTCCGTACTACCGGTTCTTAATTCTTAATCTTAAATAAGGTTGTAGCGGAGTACCGAAAATGAAGTATCGAGTTAATCTCGATTAACCCTACTTTTTGGGCGTTGTAATATAAATGAAGCCTCATTTATAAACATATTTAAAAAGTAGACGCATGGACCATCATTGATACTCGTACAGCAACCGAAATATTACATTAAAAAAGCATTGCATACATAATATTTTTTTATTTATACGAATACATGTTATATTAAAAGTTTCTGAAATACGAAATTAAATAAAGCACGAAAAAATGGTCAAACTTGATTTTATAAGCAAACCATTTCTAACGAATTTTATGCATGTTTATGGCACTCCTCCTGTTTATGACACAATAAGTCGTCCATCGTATTTCATATGGTTAGAAATTTATACTTTATGGCGATTTTAGAAAATATAACAGCAATAAACCTGGTTTATAGCTTTTATAAGAATATATGTATGACGTCAACTCGAATCATGGTAGATCGTAACACATTTTAATATAAATAAAATAATTTAAATAACACATAGTAACCAATAGAACAATAAAAGGTTTAAGGCTGGCTAACTCTAAACAGCAGATTTTTACATACACAAAATGTATTCAAAAATTCTAAAGTTGGTTGTAAAGGTTAAATTAAAAATTACCTGTCGAATTAGCCTGGATCAGTTCAGGAAAACAAGTTGATATTTAACATAATTTCCTTCTAGAGCGATACAATAAATCAGTCCAATGCCTCTCTAACATTTCGATGCCTTTTTTGTAGAATAATTTATCTTTGTATTCAAAATAAGCTTCAATTTCGACAATCACTTCTTCATTGGAGCAAAATATCTTTCCTTGGAGCTTTTTTTGAGGTCTACAAATAAGTAATAATCGCTGGGGGTCAAATCTGGCGAAAAAGCTGGATGCGGAAGCAATTCAATGGGCAATTCGAGAAATTTTGCCATTATTGCGATCGACTTGTGACATGGTGCATTGTCTTAGTGATAGAGAAATTTTTTCATGGACAAATGATTGTGCAAAATATTACGTTCCATTGATATCTTTACAATGTCAGCTATCTCATGCAACTTTACTTCTCGGTCTTTCAAAACAATTTCGTAGATTTTTTTATGTTTTCTGGAGTCACGGATTGATTTTCCTGGTGCAGAATCCGGCTAACCCTTATCAAGCCACTGCTTTGCTTGAACGGTATTTTTTGCCATCAAAAAAGTGTTTAATCAACACACGAAATTCTTTTTTTCCCTTGTTTTGAATTAACAAAAGTAGCGCCACTAAATCAACTATAACTTGTAAACTAATGATCGCAATGCAAGGTTTGTAGAATTTAAAAATCATGTGTTAGACCGGGAACTTTTCATGCGATACAATATTATGACTTCCTCGTTGCCAGAGTAACTAGAACGCTCTCTCTGAGATACAGTTTACTATAGTTTTTGCGTGTGTGCCAAAAGC
Source organism: Nephrotoma guestfalica (assembly GCA_963691935.1). Taxonomy (NCBI): domain Eukaryota; kingdom Metazoa; phylum Arthropoda; class Insecta; order Diptera; family Tipulidae; genus Nephrotoma; species Nephrotoma guestfalica. Next base: position 177,355,954 of record OY829913.1, read on the forward strand.
ATATGAAGCAAAGGCACACTTCAAAAACTACATATGATGTACCATTTATGCGAAATATTCTCTTTGGTATCAATTTATTTTCTTATTAAATAGTTTTTTTAAAGTGGCCAATTTTTAATTAATTTAATGATTATATATAATGGCATTATAGATTAATCCAAAAAGTGCATTTAAACTGCCATTTCGAATGCACCATATGTCCGTGGCTGCACAACATCTCAGAGAGATAAACCGATCGGGGTGAAAGTTTTCCATAAAGCGGACGGCTCCAGTAAACTCAACTTAGCTGAAAATTAATATCATCACATACATGATATTTGTTACACCGCTTGGCGGATAGAACAAATTCCGCTGAACCTGTGCCTAAAGTTAATATATCCGGCCCCTGTTATATAAGGTTAACAAATTTCTAAGAATTCACATATCATATTTGGGTTATTCCATAAAAATAACTTTTCTGTAATTAATCAAATCTGTTTAAAAATTGCATCGTGTGTTGTACTCTGTGGTTAAAGTAACCTGATTTTTAGGGATTAATTACAATCTCATTTCAGTTTAATTTAGAAGTGTGAATTCCAATGATGCACACAAGAATTTACAATAATTTTTGAACTATAATCATATCATCAGCTTGATAACCATCAACTTTGTTCTGGCCACCTCCAAAAGCGCGTTCAATCCAATATCATCGCATCATGTTCAAGATGAACATTTTGAAACGGAAACTTTTGTAATGTTTGTACTGAAAATAATATCGCGGGGTTTCGTGCACTTATTGGAAGCCGAAAACATTTATGGTCTATTTTAATTTCTTTATAGGTATAGTAATCATGAAAATTGTTGACTTCGAGATGTGTCGGTTCGCTACGAGTATATCACCGAAGTCAGGAATGTACTCCAAACTAAAATCCTGTGACCTCTCTGTAGCCCAGACCGAGCGACTGATCGGGGTGAAACATTAGACTAAAGGTTTTTCCCTAAACTGGGAAATACCAGTGATTTTGACAGAACTTGGTCCACCGAAATTGGCAGATTCCACAGGATCATTTTTGTCTTTTGCAAATATTTTGAAAAGTATATTACTTTTGAGAGAAACGACTATAAACTATAAGATTCTAAATTAAATTTGCAACTATCGGTCCACATCACTTTTCCAAAATAAAAAAGAGAAATTACAATTTTTGCAAAAATTTTTGGTCCCATTGATGTTTGTCGGAAATTGGTTCTTAGGAAGTGGCTCGTATTTTCTAAACAGTTTGAAAAGTGCATAGTATTTACGAAAAACGATTAAAAATAAAACGATTGTAAATAAAATTTCAAACAAAATTAGTTCAGAATATTTAATAAATAAACCGGAAATAGCGCGTTTTGATAAAAAAACTTTATTCCACAAAACATTGGCATCTCTACATTCCAGGCGGATTAGCTGGAAATTTGGCGGAGATCTGTATACCTGTATTGGAGCTTCCATAGGAGCTATTCCAATTTTTGGAATGGTGTTGAAAAGTTTAACATTTTCAATGTTTCGCAATCGATGAAACGTAGTTAAAATTATATTTGTATTATTAAATAAATTATTTATTTACACACAATCAGCATTTTCAACATTACAAAAATTCTAACTTTATGTTAAACAGCCTAATCGCACCTATTTAACAGATTTTAATTTAGGTAAATAGCTTTCAACGAAACTCTTAATTAATCTGTATGCACACCATCGCCAAATAACCGTAAGTAAGAGAATTCAGCTAATTAAAAGAAATATCGTCAACTGTGTATCACACGAGACTAGAATTGCATAGTGTTGATGATAGCTGCTGTAATTACCATGTTCTAAATACCAAAATTGCTCATAACCGAATATATATTGGGTTAAGCCGAGATTAGGTAGAAATTCGGAAATATAAGTTGAAAATTTCATTGACAAAGTTAAAAAACTCAACTTAAAAACTAAGCACTGCGGTGTTGCCAAAATAAAAATTGGCTTAATAATATAGGAATCTACTATTATATAATTATATTCTATAGTATTTTATTATTATATTTTTATTATTTATAAATTGGTAACCGCGGTATTTATGTTTTCAGTTGAATTATTTTCAAGCATTGGTCAATATTTCCGAATTTCTAGCTAAACTCTGCCTTAACTTTAACAAAAAAGATTTTTCAAATTTAAAACTCTTACGAGTGCGATTGTCGATATTGCCTCTACCGATAATACTCTGGAAAGCGAAGTCCAAGACTCATACCCACTCGTGGTGCTCTCTAGGTGAAATTAATCGTGTAACCGACGCAGCAGAAATTCTGTTTTTGGTCATTGACACTACATGTCATGGTTAGTTTTTGACGAAATAAAATCAATAACAAATCAGCCCCTGTTCCCCAGGTTAGGCGTAGCTGAAGCGGATGTCTGTTTTGTATCAAGCGGCTCGCTATACAGGTGTGCTCAAGGCAGGGCTGCCTTAAGATGTTTCACCAGTGCGTGACCCATACATGCAACCAGCGGATTGAGCTGCAGGCTAACAACCTTCTCTCAAAAGACAACTGAGTTATGAACCCTACAAAAAGGCCCCAGATTACCACATCGAATTCATCACAACACACAATCTCGGAAACTGTTCACGGACAACGCTTTAAAAATGGGAACATGGAACTTGCTTATATTCTTAAGACAAGAAGATCATCAAATCCTTTCGAAATAGGTAAATAGTTACACATTACATATACTTGCACTATAACAGCTTAGATTGTCTTGAAGGAGAATCCATGACAGCATGGTTATACTCTTCAGTACAGCATCAGTGTCATTTAGTGACCATTCAGTTAATCTTTAATATGGGCTCTATATGTATATTACATGTGCGAGGACAAACTCTGCTTTTTTGGTTAAATTTATTTTTATTGAAAATGTAATTGTTACAAAGATTAATTATCGAAATATTCGCCATTACTATCTATGGTCTTTTTTATCAGGTAGATGATGAATGTCTTCTCAATAGAAACTTGGTGGTTTCGAAGCAAAATAGTCATCGAGTCATTTTTACACATCATCAACTTTCGTGAATCGCTGGTCTTTGAAATATGGCAGCGATCTTAATAAATGATAATAAGAGCGAGTTAAGTCTGGAGAATACGCCGCATGCTCTAAAACTTCTCAGTCTAAGGAGAAGATGCGTTCCCGGGTTGATTTTGCTGTATGTGGATGAGCATTGTCATGCACCAATATCATCTTGCGTCTTCTTTGACGCGTAAATAATGGTTTTGTTTTCTACATAACATCACTTAGTTTTATCAATTTGATCCGGTATCGTTCCTCAAACAGTTTGACCATAGATTCCAGAAGCTCGAAGTAAATGCCTCCTTTCCAATCCCACCAGACACAAAGTAACACTTTCTTGTCATGACTATTCATTTTTGCATCTGATGTTGATGGCTGACCTGAATCAATATATAGGTTTTCACCATTTAGGATTATCGTATCAAATCCACATTTCATCACCCGTAATGATTTTGTGGAAAAAATTTTTTCTTTTGTACCAAGAAACCAAATTCATGCAAATGTCAACTCTTCGGTTTTTGTTTTATTCGGTCAGTTTAAGAGGAAGCCATTTTCCTTCCTTCTGTATTTTTCCAAGCAGTCGAAGTGACATTACTTGCTGAGTAGCTAGCTCCTAACTGTTCTGCAAGCTCTTTTTGAGTTTGACCCGGATTTTCATCCAGTAAAACTTTAAGTTCTACGTCTTCAAATTATTTAACTGTACCTGGGCGTAAATCGTCCTCAAGACGAAAATTGTCATCACGACATCTTGCAAACCAGACTTTTACTGTAGAATGATACAGAATGTTCACTCAAAGTTGAATTAATCACTTCCATAGCATGTGCAGTATTTTTTTCATTTGAAAACAGAATAGAATGCAATGAGGCAAATGCACACGGAACGAGAGCCTGTAAATGACTGAAACTTATGTCATAAAAACAGCAATGACTAAGCTACATATGTATATCCAACGGCTGGAGATTCGAATGCGTTCAAGTATATTTTAATTGAACCAACTTCAGAGCCGAGTTTCTACTTTCACACCTAATACAAATCACATTTAAATTTGACGTGTTAAAAAGTTTTCAGTTATTATGTCATGTCGCTCAAATTAGTAAATATTCTTTTAGCAGCAGCGTGACATTTTGTAAACTTAGCAAGACTTCTATCAGTTTCATTAAATTTGGACATATATTCGTTCATAATTCTTACAATTTAAATATGTTCTCCTTACACTCTTGTATAAAAGAAAAATTTATTAAGAGTTTCAATGGTTCCAAAAACCTTTCAAAGCTTCAATTGAAAGCAAAAGCTCCGCTTTCGGAAGCACTGATACGCCTTAATGCGCTTCAATTTTGAAGAACGACCTTTCTACAAAGATTCTATGCGTAATAAACAAATTTTGTTTTGATGATGTAAGATTATTTGGTACAATAAACTTAAAAATAATTATATAATGGAATGTCATCAAAAATCACTTGAACACTTCATTTTATCAATTAATGTAGATTAACACATGTTCTTTTAGCTTCTTGACATTTAAATTAGTTTGCAGATGTTTTTCACAAATTGGAATTGTTTATTGTGGGCTTAGTAAAAATACACAGTTACTTCATTGGGTATATTTTTTCTGTTCATCAGACGACCAAAGAAGAACGTGTTAAAACTAATTGGCTAAAGTGGTCTAAACGAAACTCATTCCTCAATATCTGCATTTATCTTATTTTTTGATATTCGGGCAAAAATAATTCGTGACATTGAGCATGCCTATAACGTAAGTTTAAATGATAATTTTTCATGTAACGACCCGTTTGATAAATATTTGTCGTATTTTGGCGCCATTTGAAGCCACGCCTCAAGCTATTGTCTCATTAGCTTGCTATCAGAGCCGGGCCTGGCACTCTTAATATGCAGATATACACGGTCAGACTATACTCACTAAGAAATTTAATATGACGAATGTTATTATACATGCACCCACCGAAGATAAATCAGATCGAGTTGGAGGAAGTCATCAATCACATATCGCACTACGACCTTAAAATCATAAATGAATTTAATATATTTGGGTTCATCTTAAAATATATATTTCATACATGTTCCTGACGTCATATAGGATAAGAGTTGGTTATGGTATAAATTTATTTTTTTTCATTGAATATTCTTTATTGTCGAATATGCAAATACAATTTCTATTTGTACATAATTCCAATACGTCCATAAGCAGATTAATTACCTATTATGTGTTTTCAAAATTTTTCATCTTCTTGCTTGTTTTTCCCATGGTTTTAAGTGCTTTTATTGAGTTTTCGTATTTTTCTCCTTTTCTTCTTCATTCGTAAGTGATAAATGTTTATTTAAGATGAGCAGCTAAAAGTTTTATTATTGAGGACGAAGTGGTAAGTTCCATCAAAAATGAATAGGGTATGTGGATTATTGTCTTTGTTCCCTTTTATAAACCGGTCCCGTTTTCCTTTAACTTCTACTTTTCATTCAGCAGTCTAGCTAGATTCTCTTTGGGTTCTGTAAAGCCCACTCCGATCCGACTTAGCCGTAGTCGGCCATGTATCACTACACGTACACCTAGACCTCAAAATTGGTAAACAAATTTCTCGTAACCGCCCTGCCACATCAGGTGGAGTCGATACCACTATGCTGCACTCATTTATTTAGGAATTCCAAAGAAACTCGTATTCGAAAGGACTGTATAATGCCATAGACAGACTAGCGATTTTATATCTATAGTTTCGAGATTTTGGTTTCCTAAATGAGAACTCAAGACACACTACAATTTCTTTTGTCTTCTCGTTTGGTTTTAAATAGTAATGGAGTAGGGATTGACAAAAATGTCAAGATTTACATTTAATTGAATTTTAAATTGTCAGAAGTGACTTTTATATTGATAGAACAATGTATGATAAACCTAGTTGTAAATTACGGTTAGGCATGACACATTACAACGAAATCATGGTTAACTCGAAACTAGGTATAGTTATGAAACCAGTAGTCTGTCTATGGCATTAGACACCTTTGAAATAACATCGGGTTTTCGACAAGGGCGATGCACTCGCGCCTATGCTGTTTAATTTTACTCTTGAGTACGCCGTAAGGAAAAGCAACGTTGAAACTTCCCGCTGTATATTTAATAAATTAGGCGAAATGCTTGAATATATGATATCGTGCTTTTTAGCAGAAGACCTAGCGATATTCAGCTCGATCGCTACACAAGAAGACCTTGTTTGAAGGGAACAGTAGCAAAACCAAATTATTTCAACGCGCATCTCGCGTGAAATGATATGCGGGCATAATAGAATCCCGGATTGCTACCGGACAACGAGTTTTCTACATACAATCAATGATGGCTTTCGGAAGTGAGGGCTGGACGCTGACTTCTAATGACTGTAGAATGCTATCTGCTTTTGAAAAGAAGGCAATTCGTTCGATGCGCGGGCGTGACGCCCTTGAACAAGACATTCATATAGCAGGAAGTCGAATTGGAAGGGCGAAAGTAAGGGATCGAGACGAATGGAGGTACCACGGTGTAGGCGACAAAATCCCTTCATGGGATGTGAAAGCTATGGTTAAGATTATGGAATTCCCAGAAAAACTTATCGCTTTAAGTAATTCAAGTATATAATCCAACTTTAATACCAAAATTCCTCACATAACTTGTATATCTTTTTCCTAGCTGTCGTACACCCATTTAAAATTTATTTCAAATATTTATTTTAATTTGTTTATGTGTATTATGAATTTTCACGCCATGTTTAACATAAGATAAGCTAAATATTAATTAATTTCTTGAAGATTACTAATTAATTAAAATGAAAAAGCGATAAAGTTACACACACATACACATAATATTCACAAATTTTACATTTATGTATATTTTACGTTATCTGGATTTTGAGAAGCTTTGTATTATTTTCTTTTACCATTATAAAAAACGTGCGTCATATTAATACTCGTAAATCAGTTTCTCACAGCATATTATCTTTCATAATGAAAATAATCACTAATTCTATAGAATAGAAAAGTTTATACAGGGTGTTCGGGGTTGAGAAATATCTTCACGGCTGTACATATTTCAAAATATTACAAATACCGTATTCTCCGATAAATATTTTGGAAGTTCATATTAAAGAATTATTTCTTAACCAAATTTGTTAAACATATTTTAATTCAGAATGAGCCCAGAAATCACCTCGTAATGGATTAGCCTTACAAAACTCGAGTACCCTGTATTTAAGGCAACAATAGAAAGTAGAACTATAATTCAAGCGGTAGCAAATTTGGAAAGATATCGGATTTAAATTTGCTGCTTTTCAGATTTATAATATGTTCACCATCTATTTTTGAAACCTCCAAATCGGATTTAGGGCTGTACTGTTATTTACGGATTTGTTATTTTCATATATTTTCTTCTTATGTTCTAGTGATCTAAAGGGGTTATAAGATTCATAAAACGATTTGCTGATAAAAATTTCTTTATCTTAATGTCTTACATAATTTAATAATTATAGAAACCATGTGTTATATTTACCTTAAACATTAACTCTTTTTGCTACTACATAAATATTTTATTTAATGATTTCTTATAGGGTGTACCGTGAATGATTTTGGGATTTGTATCGGCTTGATGCTGAATAAGTTATTTCAACTGAAAGTTTCCGTTAATTTAAAGGCAACTTACAAAAAATAAAAATATGATAAGCTCGCCTCAATTTATACAGATAATACAAGTTACTGTTTTAGGTAATATTTTTTGAGGCACCCTGAGCCCGAATATGAATACGAGAACGCATATGTAAGGACATTATCTACCATAAAGTTTTGATTGTTTTATTCCGATAATTATGATGCTTTTAACAGAAAATTGTATCTGTAGGTAGATATACTCTTATACATGAGAAGGTGCTTTGTAATGTTCAACAACACAATATAAAGATATGTTCTCCACTCAATAAAATAAAGGAAATTATAACACATCTACATAAAATGCTATATATATATAGGTAATTGCATCTCAATTTAATGAGCATAAGAGATATTTTTATTTGTTTAGTACAATTGTAAATTTAAAGCAGATTTTTATAGAATCTATTGGTTGCTGTATTTACGTAAGAGATGTTGATAATTAGAATTTTTGAAAAATTTTGGTTTTAAATGGTCTCATAGGCGCAGCAAATTGAATAATACAATATAATAACTGAGCAATACATACTGAATACAAAATAGTGAAAGATCATTTTAGATGGAACCATTCTACACCAATCCGGATGAAAATGATTGATTGATGAAATTTTGAAGAAAAATCAAATTAAATTTTGATTTTATACAGGATTTCTTAGTACAATTTTATTATTTTTGTCTATATTCTTTCTAATGTTCCGTACAATAACCTTCTTTAGATACCCATTTTTTAATAAAACATCAATTAATTTTTAATGTGTCTGAAAATTGTTTGTATCCTTTCTGCCAATAAGAAAACTGTAGTATATTTTTACGATCTCGGAAACCCTGAACTATAATTTAAGTATAGATCATGTATTTTCTAAGCCATTATTTTCAATTTCGAACGTAAATTTAATCCACGGTGTAAAACTATGAAAACTGTTCAGAAAATGTTCTTCTTCAGAATTTGGAATTACCCCAATCATATCATCAACATATCTGTAAACAACAAATGTTGATTTCTGTAAGTATTTAGATCAAAATATTTTAAATTCGTCTCAAAATTTGGTAAATGTTCAGGAAGATTTAAACATTTTGTCGAATTATTACTACTAATAGTAGTAGATTATACACCAAGAGAAGAAAATGGGAGACAATTGCTTGAGTGAGGAAATTACCAATCGAGGCCGAAGCCCAAGGGTGGTAACTGAACAAGAGCAATAATTGCCTTTTGCTTCCGAGATAAATACGATATTATTTCTACAACTTATTTTTTTTTTAAATATAATATTTTTATCAAGTGGTTTATAGTAAACACATTTTTCCTTTCTTTTACGTAGTAAAAAAAGAATTTTTCGACGTCGAAATGTTTGCAGATTTACTATACCATTCGCTATATCGCTAAAGTTCGAAAAACTGGTTTTCAAAGCATGTGTGTGCATGTGTGTCTGTGGGTGATCTCATATAGACTAAACAAATGTCTGTGTCCTCTCTACAGCTCAGACGGATTGACTGATCAGGTTGAAACTTCACAATTAAGCTGCTTCATTAATTGTGAGATCAACTTTATTATGTCAATACAACTAGATTGGGATTCTTATGTACATGAATTTGGAGGATTTTCTGGAATTCGTACATGATGTTTTGGAACTATTTTCACATAAATTTTCCATGTTTGACCAGTTTAAAGCAATACTGATTGGATCTAACTCATTTCTTACAACATTATTGGCAAATTTTGTATGCAGCATTGATTTAGGAATTCTTATGTATACATATTGTCAATATAAATCTTTTGAAAATGATTATCAAAAGCCCACTTTTTTATGAATTCGGGAACGGAAAGCGGGATTTTAATAATTGGGATTTTGAAAAAGAGGATTTTTAAGAGTGAGATTTTTAAAAGCGTGATTTTGAAAATCGGAATTTAGGTTTCGGGATTTTTAAAACCGGGCAAACGACCCCAACCCCGTTTCATGAGTTAAGATCGTTTGCCGCGCATTTTTAATTCGAAAATTCAACCAATCATTATAGATCAATAAGTAAAAAATTAGCCTACTACATATTACGCACGGTCAGCACTAATCAGCACTACTGGCCTTCAAATATGCTACTTTGTTGGTTTCGTAGAAAAAATCAATTTGATTTACCGTAATAATAAACAGTAGGAGTTGTTTTATGATCTGTGTTTGCCGCAAACCAATCTTAACTTTCCTAATTAAGCCTTGTGGCTAAATCTGTTTATGTTTTATACAGGTACTGGGAACTAGCGTAATGATTTTCTTTACCTCTCAGAAAAACTGGTGATATTCTTAAAAACCACATAATTTTTCAAATTTGGTTTGTATTGTGCAATACGAATCTTATCAACTTTTGTTACGTGTGTTTTAAAGTACTTAAAAGATTAAAATTTGAAGAGATAAAGAAGAGTGCCAAACAAAATTGTATTGAATTATTAGTTCACAGTTAAGTAAAATAGTTTTTTTTAATTAAAAACTATTGTTTTTACATGCTGAATTAATATTTGATGCAATTTTATAGAAATTCCTTACAGAGAAAAAGGTACAGTGTTCTAAACAGTGATATTTACAAACTGTAAATTTTCCGCTGAAACCAAATCATGTTTTATTTTAAAATATTCTAGCAAATTCGATGGCGTCACGGTATATCATAAAAATATTGAACTTTATGTAAATGAATTAAGAAATAAATTAAAATAAGAATGTATTGTACAATTGTCAAACAACATATTAGTACAGTTGACGTTATCGTTTGTATACCTTAAGAACAATATTTTTTCTGTGTATATCGCAGACAAACTATTTGTTTCGACTGTTCGTGTATCTATTGCATTATCAACATTTAGGTGAATATAACAAAAGTAATAAATCTTCAGCAAATAAATTTTATTAAAAAGCTGAAAAACTGCAATTTTCATTAGCTTCAACTTTTATTGGTATACAGATACTATTGGTAACATCATATATACCATATGAAAAAAACGTTTCATAAAATGACATTTTTTTCGAGTTATTCACTATTGAAATCATGATATGTAACTTTACGTCAACAAATTTGGCGCTGAACAAAACTTCCGTTTATAAATTTGACAGTTACAGAGCTTACATACAACCTATGAATTAGTCCAAATGTGGAAGCAAGTTTTATGTTTGGAAAGATCAGATTGGTAAGTCGAAACAACATTTACTAAAAATAATAATTCTAATTTAAAAATGTTTTTAAGTTCAATTTTTATATATAAATTTATTATTATCTATGCTTGAACATCCAGACTGGCAAATTATTATATGTTCTTGAAAAATAATATAAGTAGGTGCCAGTAAAAATTTTATACTCGACATGACAGATTAAAAAATATTTTTAAGATTCTTGTATATGGTTTATGGTCCTCATATGTCCGTACGCCTTTTTAATAGAGTATTTTAATTGTTGTTACAATGAAACTAATTTGATCTTGTCAATACACATGTTTGCTTTACCTCAAACCTTACACTATACAACAATTGATTGTGATATCTCCAAAACTTTTGAGTTTCAATGTCATCGCCACTATGTCCCCATCGACATTGAACAATTTCATAATAAATATTTTTCACCTATACCTAACACCGTCCTCGAAATATGTTGCTTTATCGCAAATTTAATTTTTTTCGAATCGCGAAATAATATTGACTGCTGACATTATGTAGTCAGGTGGTAAAAAATATACATCGTACATATTAAAAAATTAAATTGTTGGTCTAATCGGAATCAAGTTACGTAGGTAATTAAAAAATTTAGTCGCTTTCAAGATCTCTAGAATCAAGAAGCTTGTCCGAAGATAAATGGAAATCAATTCCGCCAGTAAAAACATACAAAACACAGTAATTTTATAATGCTCTTTTGCTCCTCGAATACACAATATTTCCGTTAAATTAAACCAAAAACGTCATATGGTGTTTATTTGAATTCCCTGACAGATAATTTTAAAAACTAATTAAATGACATAACACCAAAAAGAGTATAATTTATAATCTTATGTAGTTAACATTATAATTATCTAAAAAATCTCACTTGGCACCTGAATACAGCTAGAGAACATTATCTTAAACGTAAGATTATCGAAAGTAGTTTGACCTCTATTACGAAAATTTAAAATATGCTTTTGAATTGGAATTGACGAATGTTATTTATTTCGTTTAGATATTCAATCTAGGTCAAAATGTACTACTTCAAAAAATAAATGTGTAAACTGAAAATTACTTAATTTATCTTTCTTTCCTGTTTTATAGTGTGCGATAAATATACTTATCTCACGTAGGTACCTGTACATACGAGTAAATTATCTCATAAGAAACGTTCCCCTCTCTACTATATTTGCATTCGTATACGAACATGATAAATTGTCACAAGCGAATAAATAACAAATTTGTACAAATCATGTAAACAAAAAGCATTATTTTTATGGAAATCATCGATTATTTTGTCTTTTTAACAAAATTCGTATCTCGATTTAAAATTCCAAGCTTCAACGATGTATTAGTCGAGAATATGTACTGTTCAATGAAACAAATGATATTTAAGATTCTCTAGTGAAAATAAAACAACTGAGAATCAAGTTAAAAAAGAAAATTCTGAGGAAAAACTTTGTTCTTGATTTGAACTTGGGTTTATTAATACAGGATACATTCTTAACAAATCTCTTGGGGAACCGTTTTTCTTACCAAATCAATGAAGGGTATGAAAATTGTTCTCATGTTACTTGAAAAGGATCGCATTACAATAAATAGACTTTGATATAATAGATTACACATAGTGTTACTGTGCACAAAGAATTGTTTGTTTATACATTGCATAAAATATGTGTTATTGAATTGTATATCATCAACAAAAGGATATGAACATCTTATTTAACATGCGAGATTCTTTTTGAATTATTTATGCATACCATCATCAGTGAAAATCAAATATTTTCCACACAGTGTTTTTAGTGGAGAATAGAAGTTAATGTTTTGCCAGGCACGAGGAAATTGATTAATGTTTTTGATGCAATGGGTGGCCCATCTAGCGTTTGTAATTTCAACTACCGGTTGTTTCGAGTGTGGCAACACCTAACGTCATTCGTGTTATGACAGAAAATTAGCTTAATGTTAGACATTTACGATATGGGTCGCTTTACGCTTGAACAAAATTGGGAAATATTGAAAACTTACTTGCAAAGTGGTGAGTCTTCTAACCAACCTGTAAGAAATTTACGTGGAAAATTCAGTAGAAATGAAATGCCTACAAGACAATTTATTGATCGATTTGTGAAGCGAGTTCGTGGAACTGGATTGTTATTGGATAAACCAACACGTGCATGTGCATTTACAGCGCGTACATATTGTGTCTGTGCATCCATCAACATCAATTCGCCATCGTGCTCAAGAATTGGAAATTTCACGCAGCTCTGTGATGAGAATTTTGCATAAAGACCTCGGTGTAAAGGCGTACAAAGTTCGATTAGTGCAGGAGCTGAAGCAAAATGGCCATCCGCAACATTTTTGGTTCGCTAATTGGGCTGTGGAACGCTTGGAAGAAAATGAGTATTTTTAACGGAAAGTCATATTTTCCGACGAAGCTCATATTCACCTCGGAAGCTACGTCAACAAGCAAAATAAATTGTCGCATTTGGCACCATTGGTCTATTTTTTTGACAATGAGCAAGGAGCCGCCCTTACAGTCAATGAGGACTATTACCGAGCCATGATAAACGAGTTTTTGTTATCCAGAATCCAAGAGGAGAACATACACGACATTTGGTTTCAACAGTACGGCGAAACTTGCCACACAGCATTCGCAACAATCGGGGTTTTGCACACTGTCTTTGGAGATCGAATAATCAGTCGTAACGGAGATATCACTTGGCTACCACGCAGCTGCGATTTGACTCCGTTGGACTTTTTTTGTGGGGACCGTTAAGGAAGTATTACACTAACCATCCAGAGACTATTAGAATTTTGTTCAAAACTTACTTCAAAATCCCTGATCAATATTACTATCCAAATTCCATCGTCATTCTTTAAAAAATGGCGGAAAGACAGAATATTGTTAAATTTCAAGATTTCATTTACCGAGTTCCTTTACTTCGGTGATCAATGAATTTGGCATTGTAAAGATCACTTTTAATATTTTATTCTGCTGAGATATTTTATTTAGTGAAAAAAGAGAGAAACAAAATGAATAAAAAATTTCCGCTGGTAATTATAGCTGAGTTTTTTTTTTGTATAAGCTACTTTAGACCGCGATAAATTATAATTTGATGTTTTAAACAATTTATATAATATTAAAATATTTGTGCTTTGTATTCACTGAATCGAATTTTAAAGAGCTTGTAATTAGTCCAAATCTTGCATTTGATTATAGAGTAAAGTTTATTTAGGCTTGTTCTCAACAACTCTGAACAACTCTTGGTTTTATGTAGAGTTCACCAAAAAACTTAATAATTCCTGAACTGATGAAACTGGGATATTTTTTTAGTACACGATTTTTTAATTGTTCCTTACTTCATTTACAACTGGAAATTTGACAAAAAAATGACAGTAGTGTTGTATATGCCAGTCGGATCACCAATATTAGTTATAATACTGGTGATCCGACTGGCAATGAACGGACGCAATAAAAAAACCTCAATTTATCCTTTTATGTTTTTCTATATGTGTTTTATTACCTCGAGATTAATCTGTAATTGCTTTTATTTATATTTAAATATTCACTTAAATTTATTTACAAACAAAATTTATTTGTTTACAAACAAATAATTAAATGTGAAAATGATTGACTTGAAGTTAGTTAAAGTTGTTGTTATAATTTTTTTTATAACTTTCCTGGTGTTTTCCGTATACATATTTTATAGCGGTCGTGGTGCGGTGTTCGACACCATATTCAAAAAATCGCAGCTTACATAACAAAATAAATTCTCTTTTGTGAAAGTGCTGCTACTTGCGGTGAGTAGCGTTATCTCTTATTTTCCGCTGTCCCACTCTCTTTGCCTAATAGTAATTGGATCTCTGTACTATAGTACATTTATCTATATGTATAGTACTCTTAAGATAAATACGTGACTATCCGTCAAAGTAATCAGTTCATATTATTTTTTAGTATTCTTTCCGATAATAAGCCAATGTGAAATGTGTCCTTTATTTTTGTTTCCGTGATAAGTCTCAAGATTGATGAGATTTACGGTTTACGATTTATATATATATATATATATATATATATATATATATATATATATATATATATATATATATATATATAAATATATATATATATATATATATATATATATATATATATATATATAATATATATATATATATATATATATATATATATATACATATATATATATATATACATATATATATATATATATATATATATATATATATACATATATATATATATATATATATATATATATATATATATATATATATATATATATATATATATATATATATATATATATATATATATATATATATACTTAAAATAGTATAAAATTGCTTCTCTTATTTTAAAGCTATTGTTGTTAAATTAAATATAGCAAAATTGAGTAAGATTTCTAACTAAATTAATATCAGTATTTGAATCAATTTCATACAAGAGTTTAAATTCAAATTTCATTTGCAACACATATATACTGGTATATTTATCTACTAGTACTTGCTTATATCCTCTATAAAGGTGCGGTTCTAGGCAAGATCTGGTGTTATTAGTAAGGAATATGGTATATTATGAACTGCTGAAAACAAGTGAAACTATCAATGGCGATGTCTATCGACGACAACTAATACGTTTGAAGCGAGCTAAGAGACGAAACGACCGGAATGGGTGAATAAACATAACAAATTAATTTTTCAGCACGACAATGTAAAACCACATGTTGCAAACGTTTGGAAAAATTATTTAAAAGGACTTAAATTATTTCGGTCGATGCAGCCGTCTCTTCTGAACAGCGGCTGTGTTCTCGCGCAGAGATCGAAAATTGGCTTATTGATTGGATCGCCTCCAAAGACTATTTCTTTCAGAGGAAGAATGCGTATAATGCCTGAAAGATGGAGAAAAGTTGTAGCTGCAGATGGAGCATACTTTAAATAAATAGTTCTTTCATTTCCTAAACAAGCAAATGTGTTTAATTTTAATAAAAAAGGGCGGAGTCATATTCACAGACACCCAACATATTGAATTTATTACAATGAAAAAATTACTAACAATTCTCGCAAATTAAAGATTTTGCCTCTGATTTGTACCATACGTAAATCTTGACGACAATCACATCAACGCCCATGACTGTTTTTACCATGCATTTAATGTAGAGCACTCATCACGAAATTGGAAAGGTTTTTTGAATGAATTAACTAAAAATTGTGTGAATAGCTCTGGCAGCCTTTGACGCAAAACGTAGGCACGATTTTTTCATATTATTTTAACAATATAAATAGTATTCAAACTCACGTTAACCACGAAAAAATTTAAAAAATGACCAAAGCTACCAGTTTAAAAAGCTCAAAAAAACAAACGGCAGTTTCCCACTTGTTCAAAGTTTAAAAAGAAGATATTGAAATGTGATAAACCTTATTCTTCATAAATGAACGATATAATCAAGTGATTATAATTAATTAAACATAAATTGTAATACCATATAAGCTGTAATTGGTTATAATAAACAAAATAAAAATTAATAAATTCTACTTATAAATTATACTAAAGAAACTATATAAGTTTACCTATAAATCGTAAAAATACATAAATAAATTAATATGTTCTAAAATTAGAAATAAAACAAAGCTTGAATTCATTAATAAATTGCAATTGTGCTGTAACATACAATTTATGTGTGTTGCTCATTTCAAAACACCTACTTATTTCCATGGTTAATGGAAAATAAAACAAAAAAAACCTTTGAAACGACCATCGTATTTCCAGTCGTTTACAAACCATCGGATCAGTGATTCATCGAAGGTGATGTGCAAAACCGAAAATAATCTATATGCTATGCTGGTTTACAATTTTGCTGTGGAATTTATCGAGAAGCTGCATAGCAATATTACCAGCAACATTTGGATAATTGGAATTTGGAATTCATTTTCGTCGGACATCATCCCGTAAGCCACTTTGCACGAGCCAGAGAACATGTAGATTCTACGCAAACGGGATCATATGGTAACAGTTTTTTTTCTTTAATTTTTACTAAACAGTTTTTTTATGTTTTTTGCATTTTTTATTGACATCTATCCAATCTTAATCTTATTCAAGTAGTATTTAGCCTTATTGTTATATTATTATTCTTGTTATAATTTTGAAACTTATTCGGTCATTTCGATTATATAGTTTATGTGATTAATAAGTGTTTTCACGTTGTTTATAGCGAAAATTTGAACACGTTAGTTATGCAACCCATCGTGCTACACTATGTACTAAATATTTCGGTAGGTGAGTGAAGGTCAGACATTGGAAGTAAGGGATGTCCTTTTATAATTAATTTGCACAGCAAAATATATCTAGCAGGATGTCTGACTTGTTAAGAATCCCCCCATTGTCCCTGAGTCAGTAGCTACAAAAGCTGTGCTCAGGAATTTTGCTGGATGTTTTTGTAATGATAGATAAGTCGTTTGCTGAACGATAAGTCGTTTGTTACATATATACTCGTATAACACCATTTCTTGATGTAACAAAAAAAAAGTTTACCTCGTTTATAGTTTTTGTACCTTCAAAATTCATACAAGAGAAATAAACAGCAATCGCATCCATAATTATTTAAGATTATCAATTTGAAAAATGACATATCTGTGAGCGCACAAACTTAAAACGCCAGAACAACTAAACGCCAAAATTCAACAAGTGTATTTTTCATACAGATTTATCAGTTATACAAAGATTTACCATTCATTTTGGGACAGTGTACATTTATATTTACGATCGAATTCGCAAACTAGAACCGCTGTCTTGCATTCAATACGAAAGTTTAGGTTCAACACGATATATATGTTTCAAATGTAAACTTTAAACTACATACATATGTAGTCTAGGATTTGTTTGGCGAGCGGAATGGTACCAATCAAGGATTTTCTCTTAAGAACAGTAGAATATAATTTGTATACAGCTCTAAAAGTGATAAACACTAATTTGGGCCATCAAAAGATTGAATTTTATTCAAATTAACTGTATGTAACATAACTTTTATTATGTCATAAAACAAGTTTTCTGTGAATTTTATGTCATTATATGTTTTGCTTTGGATTTGTGAATCTATGTTAGATTTATTTTATTATATTACGTCTCAGGCAGTTGAATCTTTTTAGATTAAATTTGTTTGAATGCTAGATTATCGTTTCTTCTTTTTAAACTAGTCATTAGTTATGAGGGGAAATTTATTTACTCAATAACTTGTTTTGATTGTGTAGTTAGGTGTCACTCATGATTAATTTCGTATAGTTTTATGTCCACACAGTAGGCCTATATGTATGGCTACATTATTTCAAAGATTTACGAAATGTATTGAATCAGTAAGGATTTACGGTATACGGGGTGTATGTATGCGAACGAATTTATGTTATTTCGAACAATAATCACGTGGTGTTCTGTACCATGTTTGATCTTTTATTAAGAATAATAGTCTACAGAGAAAATAGCATGTGTGGGTATAACATACATCAGGAAACGACCTTCAAGCATGCTCACCCATTCTTTTTGACTGAAAATTGGGTACCCTGTAAATTTGAATATGTTCTGTGTTTTTGAACAAAAACACAGTATCATATCTCCACAGTTCGAAACAAATTAATTTGAGCTTGATCAACGTTGGGGAATATTGAAAACTTATTTCCAGAGTGATTGCTGAAGAAATTTCGGCCTAACTGGAGAAAATTCGTAAGATGTGCATGCTAGTAAATCAGAGAACGAACGAACAATAAGTCGCCACAGATCGCAGGACATCAACATTAATCTACCAGCCTGGAGAATAAGATCTCGGATTGTTCGCTTACAAGGTCCAATTAACTCAGAAACTGAAGGTTAACGATCACTCACTTCGATGTCGCTTCTCCGTTCTTGCAAAATTACCGAATTCGGGGCTCAGAAAACCCACACGTAATCGAAGAGAAGCCAATCGATTTTCAGTGAGTAACAGTTTGGTATAGTTTGTAGAGTGGTGGCACCATTGGCCCATTTTTCTCCGATAATGATGCTAGTAACACCACTACAGTTAACGGAAAGCACTACAGGGAGATGGTAAGTGAATTTTTGTGGGCAGAAATTGAAAACATGGACTTACACAGCCTTTGGTATCAGCAGGATGGCGCGACAAGCCACACCAGCCATCAAGCACTCGATCCTCCTCACACTAAATTCGGTAAGCGTGTGATTACACGCTTACCTGTTTTAAAAGCAACAAAACAAAAAGAACAAAAATTTCTTACAATACGTTTTCGTGCAAATACTGGATAGCTAAACAAGAGGAAGGAGGCAGATACAACTACAAACATTTTAATACTCGGGAGTTTTATAAAAGGTTAAATTTGCTATATAAAATATGAAATTAGTATAGTGCCTCACAGTGATTTTCTAGTTAATATATTATTCTATGCCAACCATTTCTAGACGAGGGACAAAATAAAAGTGGTTCTAACTATATTCTGTGGTGGTTTTGATGCTATACTATGAAGAAGGTTTCACCAATATTTTGCAATTTTATTTGTTTGATCCACTGTAATATGTAGATAGTCGTATCTGGAACATAAAATGAAACAAATGACTTGGAATTTTATAGAAATATCGATAAAAGCAAATCTTCTTTATTGGTACAGAATCCAAAGTTTTTATTTTTATTTTACTTTTCTTCTTACTGTGTTATTCGCATGTTCAATTTTGTTATAACTTGGTACAATTTAAAAGTTTTTTGAAGAAGTAAAAATATAAAAAAGAAAGCGAAATAGCATAAGTTATGGGCGTATATAGAATTAAGTAACTTGGAAACATGAAATTTAGTTACATTTTATACTAATATATATAGATATATGGTGGAAAATTCGTGAAATCAAAAATTCAACATATGGGACCAGATGTCATGTTTTAATTTTAGGATTTTTATGTTTTGAATGTGTGATGCATTTATACAAATATAAAAAAAAAGTATTTATCCGAAAAATATAAAATAGAAAAAAAAAATAAAATTTGAACTACCTAAATATTGATTTTGACTCTTATTTATACCAAAAATTTAAAACTAGAACTGTATACCTGAAAAACTCCTTTTAAAAGGAGGACCAAAACATTTTGTGTAGTAAATATACGGGGCTGGGCATTAAACATACTTAGTTTTATTATTCATTGGAAGTAATTTTTACCTTTATTTTGAAAAATTTAAGCAACAGTTAAAAATAAAATATTATTTTAGGCATGAATTAAGAACTGAATAGGTAATTTTATATGGAGAAATAGAGTAGGTCATGATATTAAAACGTGTTTTGCAAGAAAACAAAATATATCACACAATTTTTTTTGGTGTGTTTTATTGAATTAAATGGCGAACAAAAAACAATAAAAAAATAAGTTTTTCAGAAAATTGGGAAAAACCAGTTTGGTGGCCATTTTGAAAATGAAAAACTGAAAGATGATACTATTTTCGTAATATTTTCTGAATCCTTATCTCTATCATAATTCTTTTACCTTTAAAATGAGCCCTATTTTATATTTTTCGGATAAATACTTTTTTTATATTTGTATAAATGCATCACCATTTTCAACAAATTGTTAAATTTTTGACCGACTGTGTCTTATGCAACCGAGTTCTACAATATTTTTTTACCAAGTACTACACATTCAACACATAAAAATCACAAAATTAAAACATGACTTCCAAAAATTTATGATTTCACGAATTTTTCACCATGTATATATATATATATATATATATATATATATATATATATATATATATATATATATATATATATATATATATATATATTTATATATACATACATATATATATATATATGTATATATATATATATATAAAGGGTGTTCCAATTTTAGGTTAATTATTAAATTTTTTATAAAACACATAAATTATTTGATAAGCATCAACTTTTTTATTTCAAATGATAGTACAAAAAATGAAATTTCTTCTTCACCTGCCTAAAGCCACGCCAGACAATCACTTTCTGTGGATACATCGACTTCTCCATTATTTATCGTGGGTTTTCTTTATCCCAAATTCGACAATTTTGTTTGTTTACGAATTTATCCAGTTGAGAATTTGCTTCATTGCTAAAGATGACTTTGTTGAAAAAATTCACGTTTTAAGTTTTTTTTTTGTATAGCGAAATTAGCGAATTGTCGTAAATTAAAGTCTAATGGCTTAATTTTATGAGTTATCTGGATCTGGTATGCCTTCAAATAAAATTGTTGTATATACAATTTTGAATAATGTGGTTGGTGGAATGTGCAATTGCTGTGAACGGTTTGTGAATTTTCTTCTGAACAACCACTATGAAGGTACATTTTGCTTTTTCCTGCTTTACCAAACCAGTTCTACAAATTTTGCAACGATGTTTCGAATGATAACAACTGACGAACAATTTTCGCTTCCATGGTCTGTACGTATATTTATACAACTGCTGCATAACTTTCACCAAGTTTAAATTTTTTTTAACAATAAATACCAGTTGTTCAATCGTATATCTCTAAATTTTTAATAACCGGAATGATTCTGCTTGTCATCTGTCAATTATCAAGTCGCACTCTAGTACAAAAAACATAAATGGCGGCAAATTCAAAAATTAACCTTAAATTGGAACACTCTTTATATATTTACCTATATATCATAAGCTTTAGTCTTCTGAACTAATACACCCCGGAAAAATGAAATTATTTTAAATATTAAACTTAAATTAATTTATTAAACTTATTGGTATCCTGAACCACAGACTTAAGTAAACGAAAGATTTTTAAATATAACATTCAAAAATAAATATTTTTTAATTTAATCATCGGATATTTTCAGAATATTTACATAACTTGTGTCGCCTGAGAAACATAAATGCGAAGTGGAATGAAATTTGAAATCGTATTTTTACACATTTTCAGAACAAAGGCATTTTTATGTTTACCTTTTTAAAAAAGACTTGTAACACAAATGGTTTCAATTCGTCTTTGTGTAGATTGGTTTACAAGCAACCTAAAAATATGAAAAAATTATACGTTTGGTTTTGTATAACAACTCTCAACCGTATAAAGTTTGTGCTATCTTGATAAAAGAATCGCTATTTTTTATTTGCTACGCTTAAGGTTAAACAAAAATTTATTGATTACAATTACAATATTTTTATTAGCAATTTTATTACCGCAATCAAAAATATTAAATCAATATTATATTGGTATATAGACGTTCACGATAATATGATCGGATATGAAGTACCATTCGACAGCGTTTTTATAACGCCATAACAATAAAATATTACATTATTATTTTGCAGTTTGCACTAATATTGGATTAGCATATTTTTACGATTGTAGTTTTCTTGTATTACAAAGCCCATTAAATAGTTTTAGGTGTGGTTGGAGTTTTATTTTAGTGTTTGCTTGAAAGTTCATGTAAATATTTAGATACGAGTGCAAAGGACATTGAGGTAATTTTTAGCTTGCAATAGGGAAATAAAAAAATTTGTTGATTTTCTACTTTGCAGTTTTAGGGTGCTTTGGTTATTTTATATTAACTTAACGCAGAGCCGAATATATTTAACGGACCTCATTGTATAAAAGGTAAAGCATTCGATATCGATACCCAAATGACTATTTTATATAAAAACGGCCATTTTCGAAAATTAGATTATCGGATAAAATGTACCGTTATCCAAGTTTTACAAATAATGGTGAAATTTTTTTTAACATAACATTTTTAAAATTTCTCGGTGTTGTCAGAAGTATATTCATAAAAAATATCTATGAACTGTTGACTGCTGTATAACATATGTGAAACTAATACGCGAAATTAGGTTTGCTTTTACTGCAATCTGAGCGAGCAATAATAGCCGAAGTATTGTACACCGAGCTAGGATTGTGCAGAGTCAAATAATCCGGTGTGCAAAGAGTATTAAATTGTTTTACATTTATTTCAGCAGCTTACAGCGCATCCCCAATAGAAAACTTATGATTTTTGGTTACAGAAAAGCAAGAAAAATATTTTGAGAAAAAAATCGCTTGCTCGGTGGGTTGGTGGTTCCCCTTATGGGAACAATTATCAAACTTGTAATTTATGACAAATACAACGAAGTTAACCGCGTTTTGAATTTGATTCATATTATTTATTATGATTAGAACGGAATAGTTATCCAATTCGATACGAATATATATTGATATGTACCAAAATATATAATTCTGACTAACGAAACCTTTTTATTGCGTAATATAATTTTTTAAAATTATATTTGAATATACATACCTATGTATTGAAGATTTAATAGAATTAATGATTAAATAATTAATTTTAGGAAAACTTGGAAAGTTAAAAATTTAATATCTCTGACAATAATGCAAAAGTGTGTATCTTACAAAATTTTCAAGAATCATTTTATTATCTAATCGGTAACGAAATGTGTGGTAGCTAGGGATTTGTATTACTATTTATACCGCAAAACGAGTTTACGTCAAAAAATATTGAACTTTGCAAATTCATTGTTGTGTATCTACATCGATTATATGATGTGTTATGGTGCTCGTTTACAATCAAACGAATTTAACAATAAATTATCTAAATGTATTAAAATATTTTGTTGCAAAATATACAAATTATTGAAAATGAATATTATTTAATTCTATTAAGTTGATAATAATTGCCGTGAATCTATACAATATAAAAACACATTACAAAACTCTATTTTATTTTTTAGTTACACGCTAATGAATCTACGATTGGAAATCACCACCAAATTGTTGAATATTTGCAAATGCATCGTTCGCAATTGGATACGACTATACTGTAACTCATTCAGTAAAATCACCGGAACGTGTGCCATTTAATTCCATTTTAGACGATGCAGAATTTATATTTGAAAATGAAATCACTTTGGATGCAGAAACTACCATAACTCCAGTAATCATTGATGAATGATCAACATTTGAAATGATGATGACATTTCATTGTAGAGAATACAGAAATAATAGAATTTGATGAAACCCTTCAAACAGGTGAAAAACAAGATTCTTATAAATTGAATGAGTCCAGTGAAGGTGAGAACTTCGAAAAGGCAAGCGATTCAACATCTTCCTATATGCCATCCGAAACCGACTCAGACACTGGCTTAGAAGAATCGGATTCTGAAAATGACGCACCAAATGATTATGTATTAAGACTAGAGAAAAAAACCCTTGGGCGATGGCAGAAGAGGAAGTAGATGAGAAACATCGAGATGATGGTTTAAAGAAAGAGTCAAAAACAGCTCAGAAAAATCAAAATCAATGTTAGTTAAAAAATACGTTGGGTTTAGAAAAGTTTTAAAAGAAAATAGTTCTCATAGCTTCGATGTGGCTAAGGAAATTCAAAAACTGGGACCGAGATGTATTAATCAGACTTGCAAAAAATTTGTCAAACATTCTGATCATTGTGGTGCGGTAAGCGGTAAGCGAATTGAAATTGTTCCCAATTTCTGGAAGTTAAATTGGAAAGAAAAGCAAATTTATTTATGTAATTTAGTGCAAGCAATGAAAATTAAGCGATTGTTAACAACCGAGCCAAACAATGCTAGACGGAATTGCTCTTTACGATATACAATCCGTTTAGAAAACCATCATTTTGAAGTATGCAAAAAAATGTTTGTCCACTTCCTGTTTGAAGCAGGGATTTATAATGAAAATTGTTCGAAAATCACAGCACGGTATTGTACAACAGATGACTCGCAAAGTTCGAGTTCCAACCAATGACAATCATGCGTTCGCACATTGTTTTTGAATTCTTTAAACAAATTACCAAGCCATTATTGCCGAAAACAAACCAAAAAATTATATTTAGAACAGAAATTTGATATGAAATCGTCACTTTATATGAATTATAGTAAACATTCCGGTAAATCTCACGTTTCAAAAATAAAAATTATAGATGAGTTTAATACAAAGAATTTTTAATTATTTACTGTTTATTTTTAATATTTTTTTTTCTGCTAACGACCGTTACATTATTAGTTATTTCAAACATATTACAAAATAAAAATTTATGTTTGTTTTTTTTAAATTTTTATTATTATTATTTTCAATTCCTGCTACCTGTTC
The DNA here is from genome assembly GCA_963691935.1 of Nephrotoma guestfalica. Taxonomy (NCBI): domain Eukaryota; kingdom Metazoa; phylum Arthropoda; class Insecta; order Diptera; family Tipulidae; genus Nephrotoma; species Nephrotoma guestfalica. Next base: position 177,380,979 of record OY829913.1, read on the forward strand.
TGGGGTCAACCGCTCCCAACTCTTTCGCGGTTTGCTTATTTACGTCCTTACGTTTACGTCTGTATTGGCCAAATCGAGGACGTGCGGATATAGGTCCGATTTTATTACGCACATTACATAGCTCTCCATGCCAGCCTATACTGGCATGGAAGATGGGTCGGCCCATGAATTTTGCACTCCGACGGGGGTCACAGATGTGTTCCTTTTCATCACAAATCATAATTTGTTGATGAAAATTCCCTTTGCATCCATCCTCTGCCCCTATCGGGATTCGAACCCGGTACCTCCCGATCCAAACGCCAAAGCTTTAACACTATGCCATTTGGTCAGTATTTCATTTTCAATTTATTCTATTAATAATCATTTAGTTTTAAAAAATCATTATTTATTTATTTTCTAATCGTATTTATTATTAACTAGTATCTAAAATAAGAATTTACCATTAATATTTAAGTATTCTATTTTTATGTATAATGTTTTTAGTTTGATAATTGTGAAGGGTCCCAACAAACTATCTATTATAATTTTTAATGTTATAAATAGGATCGATGGTAGATCCAGGTAAATCTAAAAGACTAACTTTTTTCCAAAAATTAATTCGTACGGTGTAAATCTATGAGTGTTCCGTGTAAATCCATGATATTGGGAGTTGTGTTATAACAAAAAGTAACGGGTGTTTTTTTAGGAGGTTTGTTTTTCCGATAGATGTCGTTTTATTTTATGACAGTTGTTTTGACAGCTCAAAGTGGCATTTCTACTCAGTATTGTTTGGCAAATCATTATGAATAGGTTAACTCCAGAACAACGTTTTCAAATCGTGGAAATTTATTTTCAAAATCAGTGTTCAATTAAAAATGTTTATAGAGCACTTCGTGAATTTTATGGTGCACATAATCGTCCGTCAGAGACCACCATAAAGAACGTAATTACCAAATTTCGGTCTACATTCACTCTTTTGGATGCCAAGCCACCGACAAGAATGAGAAGAGTTCGTACAGAAGAAAATATTGCTGTCGTTGAGGCCAGTGTCGAAGAAAACGACAATTTATCGATTCGTCGTCGTGCTCAGCAAATTGGACTTTGTCCATCGACTTTATGGAAAATTTTACGTAAAGATTTGGGTTTGGTGCCATACAAAATTCAATTGGTGCAAGAATTAAAGCCACACGACCATCGTTTGCGCCGTGAATTCAGTGATTGGTCGTTAAATCAATTGAACGAAGATCCATTTTTTTACCGTAAAATTCTCTTCAGTGATGAGGCGCATTTTTGGTTAAATGGATACGTCAACAAACAAAATTGTCGCATTTGGAGCAAAGATAATCCACACGCCGTTCTAGAATTACCAATGCATCCTGATAAATGTACTGTTTGGTGCGGTCTATGGGCTGGTGGGATCATCGGTCCATATTTCTTTAAAAATGAGGAAGGACGACGCGTTACCGTGAATGGAAATCGATACAGAACCATGTTAAATGAGTTTTTGTTGTCAAATCTTGAAGATATGGATATGAATGAAATGTGGTTTCAACAAGATGGTGCCACTTACCATACAGCACGTGAAACAATCGACTTATTGAAAGAAACTTTCAACGACAACATTATTTCGAGAAATGGTCCGGTGAATTGGCCTCCGCGTTCGTGCGATTTGACGCCACTCGATTACTTTTTGTGGGGATACGTGAAGTCATTGGTTTATGTGGATAAACCTCAATCGATTGACGCTTTGGAAACCAATATTCAACGTGTCATTGCTGACATACGCCCTCAAATGCTTGAAAAAGTGCTGGAAAATTGGACCTCCAGAATGACATTTGTGAAAAATAGTCGTGGTAGCCATATGCCAGAAATTGTGTTTAAATGTTAAATGCCAAAAAATTATCTACCAAATAAAAAAAAATTTTGGTCATTTCATAATTTTATATGTGTTTTATTCAAAAAAAAAAATCGGCAACCTCTTAAAAAAACACCCTTTATATACGAGTACAACCTAAATAAGTTCGAAAATAAATGTTTAGTTCCCTATGATTTCTTTCTATAGCAAATAGTGTCCCGTGACGGTATAAGCTGGTGATGTTCGTTTTCCAATGGTCAAAGTATTAGTTAAGTCAGTCCGATACTAGTACCTTGATAGGTTCATATATTAGGATAAAATTATCATAGATTGCTTTTGCAATAGATTTTGCTTCCTTATCTTTTACTGATGTTGTTACGACATATTTAGTTAATTGACAATGCATCGTAACGGCATATTTGAACCCCTCCTCAGTAGTTGGTAAGAGACCCACAGTATCTATTTGTATTATGTCAAACGGTAATTGGGGTGTAGTATTGATTACTAAGGGTGATTTGATATGGCTGCTATGTTTGTTTAGCTTACACTGTTCACAGTTACTTATGAAATCAACTACTTGTTTCTTCAGGTCTTTGCACAAGTACCTTGATTTAATTTTCCTTAAGGTTCATTCAATTCCTGAATGACCGCCTAATAAGGGATCATTATTATATTTGCCTATTGTGTTCTTCTTCTGTAAATCGCCTACAATTTTTATTGACGCACCACATAAAATAATATTTAGTTTATTAAGTTTTTACAACCCTATTTCTTTAAGTTCTACAACATTTATATAATTAAAAAATTCATCATCGAGGTATACCTTTATTTCATTTATTTTTAAATGAATGCAAAAATTTTCTAATTCGGACAATACTTGTTCTGGAACTAGTTTGTATTTTGAATTGAAAGCTTGTTCAAATTTACTAGCTAGATTTTTATTCTTTTTCTGAATCATCATTCGAAAACCATGATCCTTTTTAAAGAATTTTGCATATGGAATTACTACCGCCAGGGCATTATCTAATGCTTCATAAATTGTTGGTGCTTAGATTCTTCTTGTCGTGCACTTTTACTGATTCATGATTATTATGATTTATAGAACCTTTATAGAACATTTATCTTTATTATTTGTCACTGACCTTGTTTGAACATTAAGGATGAGCATATTGCTAAAATTTATAGATTTCAAATCATCTACATATAATATTGAAGATTTCGAATCATTATTGAATGGTTCCGAATTTAGAGAATTCATGTCATCGGTGGATAATCTTGAAAGCGCGTCCGCTCTAACATTATCTTTACCTTTGGCATAATCAGTTACATAATCATACTTATCTAAATCTAAACGCATTCTAGTAAGTTTAGATGATGGGTCTCTTAAGGAGTAGAGATATATAAGAGGTTTATGGTCTGTTTTACCAATGAATTTTTGACCATATAAGTGGGATTTAAAACAATTCATAGCCCAATGAATGGCTGTTAGCTCTTTTTCAATTGTAGACTTCTTACTTTCGCCTACAGTAAATCCTTTTGATGCGTAAGCAATTGGTAGATCTATATCTCCATAATTTTGGCTTAACACTGCCCAGAGGTTTTGTAAGAGGCATCTGTGTTTAAATAAAAGGTTTATTACAATTTGGGCATTGCAGTATAGGTGGATTTACTAATATTGTTTTTAATTGATGAAAAGCTTCTTGTCATTGAGTTGTCCATGAAAAAGGTTGGTTTTTCTTTGTTAGCTGATTTAGACAGGTGGTAATTGATGCAAAATTGTTGACAAAACGTCTGTAATAGTTACAAAATGCTACAAAGCGTTTTATTTCGTTTGCATCCTTCGGGATTCGGATATTCTCGAATTATTTTAAACTTAGTGTCGTCCACCTGAACACCTTTATCCGAACATTTATGACCTAGATAAGTAACTTCCCGTTTAAAGAAAACACAACGCATCATACGTGTAAATGAGTTAGGTGCAACTTTAAGGCCGAAAGGAACTCTAGTAAATCTGTAGCTTCCTGAATTTGAGCTAAAACCAGAATAATCTCTTGATTTATGGGCTAATTCAATCTGATGAAATCATCTGGGAGAACCCAATTGATCAAGTATATCATCAATTCTTGGTATTGGAAACACATCACTCACTAATTTTTTATTTAATTGAGGACTTAAGATAGTTGTGTTTTATGATGTCATCAACATAAAACACAATTGTGTTAAGTCCTTATGACTCATTCGTCTCATTAGTTATTGTATTTAAATCCCTCTACTGCATTAATTCTGACCTGCCATGGCCAATATGTTTCTATAGCCAATACGTTTCATTGTGTCATATAATATATAAACAAAAGAAATGCAATTTGAATTTAGGTTAAATCCAAATCTCTCGAGAGAAAGACACAAATTTGTAATAATTAAATCTAGTAAACGGACTAGTTATATTAATATTTTTAAGAAGGAGCGACTAAAGTTTATAAAATGGCAGCTAATTAACGGTGCACTACAGAAATTTATTTTCTTGGTCATGAGTACTGTCAAATTATTGGTGCTAAGTTACCCACAAAAATGCAAGTGTTGTGTCTTTTTTTACAATCACCATACTACTGTAAAATTAACTATTCGGGAAAGTGCAGCTCTGACAATTCAGGAAGTGTCTTATTTTTTAATGAAAAGCACGAGTTGCAGTGAAAAAGGAACAACATTCTGATGAGTGGAAAAATCTTGTAAAGAATAAAAATAAACCTTGAAAAGTTTACCGTGAAAGATAAATTGTCTTTAATAGTAAACTGGATGATATTTTCGATATCGCACATGCCAATGCCGCCATGATGACCAGTGAAGACGACAAGCGATTTCTGTTGTCGCAACGTGAGAAAGGGCGTCTCGGATATTTGGCTGGAGCCAGATAATATAAAATTATAAAATAAAAGAGGAAATTGGAACATATGGAGGCAGCGAAAAATGGTAAACGAAGATATCTTGAAGAAAAACTTAAATCAATTCCAATTGACTCACAAGCATTACTTTCGTCACCGAAGAGTGACAGCGAAAGGATATCTGACAACGACACGAGTTCCAAAAATATAAGCACAGAAGGAGCACCTAGAGGAAGCAAATGTTTCATTTGATTGATTGATTGATTGATTTTGAATGTACGACCAAGTTCTTAGGCTTGAGTTCCCGGATGACGCCGGGTCCACCGTACACCCTGTTTTACACATAACAAACCCGAAGGATTGGATAGGTTAGTTAAGTGGGACAGAATCGGCCCGGTTACAGACACCTAGGTATAGCCGATAGTTAGTAACACAAAGACAACACAATTCTAATATACTAGATGAAGGATAAAGGCTTAATAGGTTAATGGATAACGATGGTATTGGTCTTCAACAATTGCTTCTTTAAAACGGCAACCTCAGAAAAAATATTATTATTTCACATGCATCTGGAATTTTCCTGAAATTTAATTATATTAATACTTTTCGGCTTCCTAACCAAAATTGGTTGACTCGACCCGTAGACACCTATGTAAAGTCGTTAGTAATAAAATGACAACACAATTCTAAACTACACAATCAGCAATTACAATGAAGCATTAATTCACAAGCATCTGTAAATTTCCTGAAATTTAATTCTAAATTCATATTTTCCGGCTTCCTAAATAATTGAAACATTTATTAATTTAATCATTCTGCAACTCCGCAACTTACAGTAGAATTTCCTGAAACCAAAGTTATTTGACCTATATTCAAAATAACTCTAAAATTCATTAGTATTTAACCGTTGAATTGGGCGAACACGAAATAGCAACAAAAAAAAAAAAAAAAACAGATTAACTAGATTAACTACCGGATTGCATATTCAAATATCCGTTAAAATATCCATCCATTAAAATATCCTAAATAATTTAGAATTCACAAAAATTTCGTATGTTTACTAAAATTTTTTTATAAAACTGATGAATTTTTCCCGACGCCCATCCTTTTTCACAAGGAAACAAATACTTTTATCACTACTTTTGCACTAGTTCTGGAACTTCTTCTACGTTTGCTGGGGATATATCACATACAATTAATCTCAGACATGACACATGCGACTCGTCTACGACTTGTCACCTCGTATTAGACTTGTCATAAACGATTCATCTCAGACTGGTAACAAACGTAAATTAGTAATTAGTGTGTCGTCAATGGATTTCCTACTGGAAGGTAATATTTAAGTAAAGGCAACTAGATAAAATTTGAAAAAATTATTCTAAAATGAATGATAAATAAGTTTATTTTATAATTTTTATAATTAAATATAAATCGTACCAGTATCTTCAAAGAGGGATAATATGTACTCGTATATTAAATATATTTGAATGAGATTTCCTGAGAACCGAATAATTTTAATATAATAGCTCGGCACTGTACATGTAGATTAATATTTAGGGTTGATTTGAAATTGGGAATTAATAATTATAATTCTTGTACTAAAACAGTCAAGATTGGCAACGTTGTATTTTATGACAAACATCCAGTCGTTGGTGTATTGAAGTATACAAACCTTCTCTTTCTTTTGAATAATTATATTAATTATATCAAATATTTCTAGCTTTTCAGTTACATAGATATAACGAAGTTGCCGATAAATAATTCTTTATGTTAAGATTGTTAAAATCCCAAATCCAATGCAAATAATATTTCTTTTTATAAAGCAAAAATATCGCTAATAAGCTGTGAGAAAATACTAGTAACCCATTGAGTGTCACAAAAAGGCAATTTTGCGGTAAATAATAGGATTCGTTACCAACTCCAACATAGTTGCAATTAATCTTGCAAAAATGATGGATTATGAAGGAAATACAATATAGAAAACAGCTAATCATAAATTACCGACACTATATTCTCAATGCACAGAAGAAATACGGAAACGGAAAATTCTATCGCTAATCAAACCAAAATAAAAATATAACAATTGATTACACAAACGCTGAATAATAGGATGAAGGAACATCACCAAAATAGCTATCTCCGAAAATCTCCGAAATCAAAGCGTGGAAGAAACCACCTCTACAAACAATCGTAGTAAAATGTACCAAGAGAATTATGCAATGTCCATCCAGGACCTAAAATTACCTCGAAACGATCCCAACAGACGGCATGAATCTTCCCACCATGAAACCACTACCATCCACCAAGCGACCTCCTGCCAACACCACCATTCAACAAAAACCACGCTTCACAAAGCCGGGACGAATCCATGACAGATCAAAAACGAACCATGGCAACCCTACAGCCCAAAAACTTCAGCGTACGACCGATCATACCAAAACTCCCAAAATGATTCAGCCCCCGCCAAATCGACGGCAAACTTCAACAAAAACACCAGAAGCATTCAGCAAAGAAACCAATTTGGACATACAAATCCAACATTCAGGCAATGATTCAATACAAAATTGCAAATCCGCCCTCATACACTAACAAATGAGAACTACCTCAAGTCCTAAACAAAACAACTCAAAACAGTCAAAAATACCTTATAAATACAGGTAACGACAGAACACACATGAACACAACTCTCCGCAAGTTGAGAAACACAACGTTCAACGAACAACCACCACAAACCGCAGACACCGAGCCATTACTCACCATGAACGAAACCCATTCAAATCACTCCAAATATCAAAAAAGATTCACTGCAATACAGCTGCAGCACATCCTCGCCGCACATCCTGTGTAAACCAATCACACACATACACCACTCGTCAAAATCTAATCCAGTTTTCGCACCGCAGAGAAAAAGTATAACCCCCTCCCAATCACCAAAAATATACATTCCTTTATATGTACAATATTCATTTTGCGCGATCTCGACCTGCGACAACATCCACCCCTTGCCGATGACGCCAACCCAGGTCGACAAGGAGAGGTCAACGTCAGCCGCCTCTCCACAACGACTGCAAAAAATCTCACAAAGTTAACAAAAGTCTAAATTATTATACATATAACAAATCAACAAATTATGAACAATTAAAGTCTAATCGACTTTCCCAATTCACAAATTGAATCATCCACATTCAAGAACATTTAGTGCAAATCCAAAGAAATTCGCCCATTTAGACAACGTAATACGAAGTCTTAGTGTAATCCACTACAAAAATATACGATCATTTTGTTTATATTTTGCGCATCCCATATACCATATTTTCACTTATATGTATATCCTTAAATAAAAAAATTAAAAGAAATAAGGATTTCAGTACAACATGCAATAAAGACTTGATATCCAAATTTTAAATTAGCTTTTTGGTCGTGATTTGTTCATCTTTTCCAAGAAAAGACCATCTACTCATATAACGAAATTCAAGAAAACCACTGTGTACATAAAAAACTATAAACAATACGTATGCGAGAGAAAAACAAAATTATAAAAATTAGAGACCTCGACAGTATTTTTCATAGAAACAGATTACATAGAATGAATGCTAGCAACTGTCGTCACAAACTGTTTCATACCACAACACAAATAACTCATCCATACGATTCATTGATTATTATGTAATAAAATATAATGTATAATGTAAAATAAAGTAATAAAAATAACACTTATCTTAAGCATCCTTTGTAATCAAAAAAGTCCTACAAATTGAATATTAACATACAATGCGTACGATGCATTCAAACAAAGGTGTCTAAACATATACACAAAATTGTTATATACATATCCTACACCATTGCAAGCGCACCGCACACAAATTAATATATTAACACAATACGTATAACTTTTCACTTTACTTATTACTACTTTACACACAAATTATTATTAGTATTATTATTTATTTATTTCATAAGACATATATTAATAAATAATATTATGATTAATATTATAATTAATCAATTATTAACACATATTTAAACTATTTATTTATTTATTTAAAGGAGAGACAAAAATCACGTCTTTCCTTTACGACGTTCAATCGCCGACCCAGAGGAAGGAAATGTTTCATTTGCTAGAATATTGTCAGCTTTGGATAAGTGGAAGATTACTCATCGTGCAGTAATGCATTTAATCAATGCCGTTGCCGAAAGTCTTCTACATTATATTGATGAACTCGTTTTGAATCGAACAACACTGAGCCGTCTTTATGAAACAAATATGGATCGTTTGCCGGTGATTATTTCCCATACAGACGTAGAACAATTATTGGGCGTAAAACATTAAGATTAACTGGTTTGTAAATGGCGGGGCTGTTTTCCAGAGCTTAATCCATTGGAAAGTAGCAGACGATATCGTGGCGGCTTGCTTCGATATAACATATTGAAAAACTAAAAGATTAAATGGACCAGCTATTATTTTAGAGCAGAAACTGGAACAAAGTTTATTACATTTCCTTGTCGACATCACATACGAGTATGTGAAATTACATTGCGCGCTGCAATTGAATCAAAAATGGGCAATACCTCAGAAGTTACTGTTCCGTTATTTGAGAGATTCAATAACTCCCTGGATAAGGATAATTTCAAAACAGGCATACATGACCCCAACGTTCATATAAAATTAAATAATGTGAAGGTGAAATTAGCGGATTTTTGTAAGAACGAATTGGCAAAGAAACATGCTCGGGATGATTACAAAGAATTATTGGAAATCACTCTAATTTTTTGGGCATGATACCAAATGAAAATATCCGTTCCCGCTGCTGGGGCCATGTTTGTCTTACGATTTTATGCGAAAATTTGGTTCCTTTGCACTAGAGCTGCTAAGCACTAAAGCTGGATTTTAACTATTTACGAGATATTTATTTCTACAAAACACATGATGAAGAGTTGGCGATGGTTATGCACTAAATAAAATATGTGGTCATTTATGGTCCATTTGTCCGACGAAAGCATCGCATTCTCTTTTTTCAACGAAAATGTCTCTTGTGCAGAGAAAAGAATAATGGTGCAACAGATGGATATGATGGAGGATGTAGAGGTCGAATCTAGTAAGCGCGTCGAGTTGAAAATTGATGAGGTGAAAACATTCATTACGAAACAACTAGCAGATTTTGTTACACCAAACACTGGCGATTTTTTAAACGGTTCAATATTTCTAACAGATTTCATAAACATAGATCCGGATATGTGGCCACGGATATGTGACTTTATCAGTCAAATAAAAGTTGTAAATAATATCGCAGAACGTGGTTTTAAATTAATACAAGATTTTAATAAGAAATGAAGATGACATGCAATATTTATTACAAGTCGAACATTCTTAATGGGTAGAACCGTACCACAACATCCTTAATGGGTAGGAGAACATTCTAGATTGATTATTTTCATCATAAAAATTAGTTCATAATATTATTGTATATAGAAGAAACATTATGCATTTATAATAAAAAATATTTTCAATATATTTGATGTTTTGGAAAGGCAATTATCTCTTCTATTTACCACAGTTTTCATTTAGGCCTAGAAAAAGTTTTAAATAATTTTTCTGTTCGTTTGAATGTGAAAAATTTAAAAAATTCCGTTTTTATCGATTTTCGCGCTCAAGTCGCAACCTCTAAAACATCTTCGATCGACCCTATATTTTTTCTGTTTATTTAGCATAACCTCACATTTCTAGAGATATTGAAACTTTCGAAAATAAGGGCCACCCTAGTACACCTATATAGGGTGTCACAGCAAGAGCGCCGGATTTAAATTTGCCGCCATTTTGTTAATACGAATTGTGCGGTGATTTTTTACAGTTGTCACGTACAGACCTCGCGATTTAAGAATATTGACAAGTATTCAAACCAACAACGTTTAATTATTGTCAAAACACATTACAAAAATGGTGAAAGTTTTTCGCATATATGCGAAGAGGAAACCGTATTTCCTCTTTAAGATGTTCAACTGTTTCAGGCTTATTCGGATACACCTTTTCCTTCACATAGCCCCAAAGAAAAAAATCCATCGGTGGATTCATCGGTTTTAGATCGCACGATCTTGGTGACCAATGTTGATAGCCAAATCGAGAAATGACACGGCCTGGAAACTTAGTCAGCAGTGACACCATTGTTTCACGTGCTGTGTGCAACTCAGGCCACAAAAACTCCGTTAACATTTCGCGATACCGCACTCCCAAGTTCCTGAATTCTCGGCCACAAATTCCCTTACAGTGCCTATATTTTCGAGTGACCGACAAGGACGACAACGAACTGTCGATTCATTTGGCGCACCGAAAACTTGACGTAATTGGCGAACTGTTTTCGCAAATCTTTCACCATTTTTGTAATGTGTTTTGTAACAATAATTAAACGTTGTTGGTTTGAATACTTCTCCTTATTCTTAAATCGCGTGGTCTGTACGTAACAACTGTCAAAAAAAATCACCGTACAACTCGTATTAACAAAATGGCGGCAAATTTAAATCCGGCGCTCTTGCTGAGACACCCTATATTATCATTTACGAAAAATGATTGAAGCAAAAAGTTTGTAAATTAAATTTCAAACAAAATTAGTTTAGGTCATAGTTTAAATTTTACCAGAAATGACGAGTGTTGATAAAAGTTACTTATTTCACCAAAAATTCGGTATCTCTATAGTCCACGCGGATTGAATATTATACTTAACAAACTCTTTCCATTAGATTTAAATAAATTTTAAGATGAACTTTTGGTGGGTATATACAGGGTGGGCCAAATAATTTTTTTTTGAAGTAGCGGTTTCTTTGAGTATGGTAAGGATGTCCTTTCTGATTTAACAGAAAGTTAGTTTTATCCTTCCGATGAACGAAAATGGTTGTGTATTCGCCTGAACAATGCTGGGAAATATTGAAACATTAATTCGAAATTTTTGGCAAATAATCATCTTTTCGGATGAGGTGCATTTCCACCTTGGCGGCTATGTAAACAAGCAGAATTGTCGCATTTGGGGCACGGAGAACCCGCACGTGATCGTAGAGAAGCCGATGCGTCCTGCACCCGAGTGACTGTTTCGTGCGGATTTGGGTCCGGTGGCATCATTGGGCCTTTTTTTGAAAATGTACAAGAAGCCGCCGTTGTCAATGGTGAGTGCTACCGCACCATGATAAACGATTTTTTGCTCTCGGCACTTGAAGAGAAGGGCATAGGCAACATTTGGTTTCAACAAGACGTCGCTCCGTGCCACACAGCACACGTTTCAATTGATCTTTTGCGCACTGTCTTCGAAGATCGAATTACCAGTCGAAACGCTGATGTGATTTGGCCGCCTCGGAGCTGTGATTTGACGCCGTTGAACTATTATCTTTGGGATGCCGTCAAAGGCCAGCCGAGGCAGTCATATGAATGAAATAGTATTCCATAATTAATCGGAAGGATTGTTCTTTACAATAAAAAAATAAATTTCAAAAAATATTGAGAAATTTTTGTTTTATTGCATTTATAAAAAAAATTATTTAGCCCACCCATATGTAACCAACTTGTTGTGTAAATTGTATATTTAAATTTGAAGTTAGGGTGTTCTTGACGATTTTTTTTTGTAATTTCTACAATATGCATTCACAAAAATTTCAATATTTAATAAATAACATTATTGCGCAAGTTTTATCAAATTATGGAAAGTCTTTGTTTAAATATTTGGCGGTATTGAACAATTATATTTTAGATTTCACTAAAAATTTCTACAAACATTTTATTATTGCATACTACATAAGCAAACACAAATGTAAAATGTCTACTAATTAGTAGAATGGCAAACTGTTAATTTGCATAATAATAAGAAATACTTTTGATAAATAACGGTGCGTACAACCGCAATACCATAGTTTTTCTGTCACACATTTGACATATTTATAATTTACAAAAGAATTTTTTTTGTTGAAATTATTAGCTGTGTGGTATTAAAGCATTTCTCATCGTCTTAAAGTATCGATTATACTCGGATTATAGGATTCTATACACAAAATGATTTAAAGTGATAAGATGATTAAAAACCAACTACAAATTTGTTAAGCGATGTAATTTATTACAAATAATTGGTAGAAAACGAAATCAGCCGAATAAATAATATAAATTTGAATGATTGATTCCTAAAGTCAAAAATCCAATAAATTGGAAAAGAATTGCAATATAACAAATTCAGTATATTACAAATTAATATTTTCTGATATTTTGCTTATTGTATTTTACGTACCGACATTGTCACCATAATAAAATAACAAAAATACGAGCTGTCATCAAAAAAAATAAATAGGATTTGAGGATTGAAACCAAAATCATAATAATAAAACGTAAACCTTATAATATTAGAGTAACAATTGATTTTTATGAATGGGTTTTCTGTATTTTATGATTGTATTTTCTTTTTTGTTTGGTCACCAAAAATCGGTTTATTTTGGTTTATTTGGATCCCAAACCCATTTCTGAAGATGTCAGGATCAGGATATTTTATTTTTATTGAATAACACATTTATAGTTTGCACAGAGATTGAATTTAAAATTAGAGACTTGTAGACGTTTCGCACCAAAGAAGTTTTGTCTAATATTATTGTGTGAATAAATTTAACAACAAATAATGATTCATTCCATTGCATTAAAATTTCTATTTCTGTACAAACATTTCAGGTTAACCTTGCTGTAAAACAACAGACAGTTAAAGAAATTTTTGAAATGTTATTATTCTCAATTCAAATCTAACGTTTGTACGTATCAAACAATAGCTGCGTTTTTGTGAGAAAAAATCGGGTTGAATTCGCGATAGCTTTTTTCAAATTTGTTCAATTTAAAATTAAAATTATTACATCTTAGCTATTTAAATTTTTTTTTAAATTAAATAGCTTAGATGTGATAGTAACCTTAGTATAACAAAAAAGATCCATCATAAAACTTCTATAGTTTTCTTGTAATATCGTTGTTCTATATAGTTCTGAATAGTTTCGTCATTATACAGAACTATACAAGAAGACTATAGAAATTTTATAATGATTTTTTTTTGTTATACTTAGATTACTATTAAATCTAATTTATTTAATTTAAAAAAAAATTAATTTGTTAATAAATTTGTTAAAATATATCCATTAAAACAAGCTATCGCGAACTCGACCCGATTGTTATACACAAAAAACGCAGCTAATATAGTAAAAAAACATTCATTGGGAGCAACATTTCAGAAATGTATTCAATTGTCTTTTAGCAAAACTGATCCTTAGCTCTAATATTTCGATTTGGTCGTTAACCGATAGTTTTAATTTCGAAAGTCTAAGCGAACGGCAAAGAGTTGGAAGTGTTTCGCTCCAAAACAGGTTGCAAAGAATAAAATCAACAAAACGAAAGGAATAAGGCCTTATAGAATAAGGTTTTAGGCCATCAAAGGCTGCGTTATAATTTTATTTTGTAATGACGCATCAGAAGATCTCATGTTAAAACCGCAAATGAAACACCTCGCGATCTCAACGTAATTAGAGGCACAATTCTAAATTGCACCCCGGTTGTTTTTCCATGTGCAACTGGTAAACAACATACAAATTGACTTATTTTCAAATCGCCACCTATGTTGTTTTCCACAATTCTTGAAAAACAACATGTTTACAAAAATAAATAAACAAAAAGACAACGAATGTACAACGAACTAATTTATTTTAACAATAATAAATTTTACATTCACACAGTTCGCTATATACCAAGGAACGTAGTAAATTTATTCTTGCCGACTCCGGTCGCCCCAAAATGCTATCACACGCCCGCCATTACATATGAAAATTAATTTCGTGTAAATGATGGAAGCTGCCACACCTTCGTACAAAACAAAATTGAGTGAGCGCACAGAACCGCCAAATGCCGGTTAATGGTAACAACCACAGCGACAGTACATACAACAGCGGTGGCGACAACACCAGCGACAACAAGTGGGGCAACAAGAACAACAAAATTAGTATTACAGCAACACGATATTTTTAAGATATTGTTTTGTATTAAAATAATTATTTTGTATTTTATTCTCCCTTGATCCTGCGGGGTATATGATACAGTGAACATCATCACCAGGTCCACTTTCATCTTCTTGCGTCGATCATGCAACTCACCTGATCCATGATTCAGCGACGCACATGGTGCTGTACTATCACATCCATGAGAACGTTGCGTAGTTCCACGATGATCAACACCTTTATTTTAAAAGCTGCACTTGGTAGTTCAGGATTCATCCAGTAGTGAGACTAGTTTCAACTCGAAACTATGTAGGTTTTTAAAGCAACCTACTTCAAAAGTAGAACTCAGAACTTCGGAATTACCACCTGACCCCCTGGGTCTCGCCATTTTAAACTTGAAACTAGGATTTTTAAGCAAACTGACCTTTTCCTACACCAGTTTCTTGTCTCGTACAATCTTGTGGTCATTTTCGATCGACTGACTGTACAACTAATACCAAGAGATTTAATGTACAAGGCGACGAATAGACCTCGATATCATAACAACTGGTCACGATCGATACTTAAACTGAAGAACAATAACTTGCGATTGGCTTGAAAACTCTCAAGCAAACTAAAATCTCTCATCCGAAAACTACATTTTTAGTTTCGGAGTATCGGTTAACTTAACGAAAGATCAGGCACACAATTCAAAGTTATTCGCGCCTTTTTGCGCTCGCCACAATCATGCTGCATACAAGCCATCCGTCATAACACATGGAGGATAATATTATATAAATAATAATAAATTAATATTAATTATAATAAAAATAATAATAAACTATATTTAATTCTACACAGAAATTCAATTTAAAGTTTTAGTAACAACACACCAGTGGAACTATTCTGGTAATTCCCCGGGAATAGGGAATTGGGGAAAGATTTTATATGTAATTTTTATTTAAACATTTTTTTACTGGCATGCTGTGGTAAAAAGTTAGTGTTAATTTTTTTTTAAACAAAATTAAATGGGGAATAATGTGCCATGCCAATTTAGATATGGAAAAATAATTCCCAATTTATAAATATTTACATCGACCTTTTCTCCTCAGTAGGCCGGAAAAATAATATTAGAACAGAAATTACATATAAATTCTTTCCCCAGTTCCCTATTCCCTGGGAATTACCAGAATAGTGCCACAGGTGGATCGAAGTTGCAATATACAAATTTTAATGTTGTATTCTGGTCGCCTAATACAGTTCCTTTGATTCAGTCGCTCGTTAACGAATAAACGCCACATTATCGTATTATTACGTCAGGCGGACTTTTAATTACATTCTCTATGCTCGAGACCGATCACCGAATAACCCACTTACACTGGAATTTTATTCCGAGTTTGTATCTCAATATACTGTTTTTTGGTTGAAATCCATATGAAAATGTACTATTTCAATACAAACAAACCCCTTACAGCATTACGATACGCACATTGAACAAATCCTTATATGGATATACAGTTTTCAGTGCCATTTTACAATGATGTATTCGAGTATCCAATAATAACTGTTTGTCACTTGGATTGGCTGTGCACCGAAACGTGGTTGTAACGTGGTTCAATATTAGTGATGGAGATTCTTCATGATATAAACAATACGTCGTTGATCGGCTGTGACTGCCAGTTTTTCCTCGTAAAATAATCTTAGTAGCAAGTGGAAAAAGAGGAATTATTTTTCTTGGTTGAAGAAACATTTCTCTTCCATCTGACGTTTGAATGAACAAAGCGGAAGAATTGTGTTATTATCCATTTTCATACGTTATCATCCAAAATTCGACTAAACTTTAATACCATTTGTGGGAAGAATTTTTTTTTTAAATTGACCAAAATTATATTTAGCTTATTTTACATTCCAACATTAAACTTTGAGTCGTTGGGCTTCCTTGCAAACTTTGTGTGAAAATTGATTGATTGATTGATTGATTTTGAATGTACGACCAAGTTCTTAGGCTTGAGTTCCCGGATGACGCCGGGTCCACCGTACACCCTTTTTTACACATAACAAAATCGAAGGATTGGATAGGTTAGTTAAGTGGGACAGAATCGGCCCGGTTACAGACACCTAGGTATAGCCGATAGTTAGTAACACAAAGACAACACAATTCTAATCTACTAGATGAAGGATAAAGGCTTAATAGGTTAATGGATAACGGTGGTATTGGTCTTCAACAATTGCTTCTTTAAAACGGCAACCTAAGAAAAAATATTATTATTTCACATTCATCTGGAATTTTCCTGAAATTTAATTCTATTAATACTTTTCGGCTTCCTAACCAAAATTGGTTGACTCGACCCGTTACAGACACCTATGTAAAGTCGTTAGTAATAAAATGACAACACAATTCTAAACTACACAATCAGCAATTACAATGAAGCATTAATTCACAAGCATCTGTAAATTTCCTGAAATTTAATTCTAAATTCATATTTTCCGGCTTCCTAAATAATTGAAACATTTATTAATTTAATCATTCTGCAACTCCGCAACTTACAGTAGAATTTCCTGAAACCAAAGTTATTTGAACTATATTCAAAATAACTCTAAAATTCATTAGTATTTAACCGTTGAATTGGGCGAACACGAAATAGCAAAAAAAAACCAGATTAACTAGATTAGCTACCGGATTGCATTCAAATATCCCTTAAAATATCCATCCATTAAAATATCCTAAATAATTTAGAATTCGCAAAAATTTCGTATGTTTAATAAAATTTTTTTATAAAACTGATGAATTTTTCCCGACGCCCATCCTTTTTCACAGGTAAACAAATACTTTTATCACTACTTTTGCACTAGTTCTGGAACTTCCTTCTACGTTTGCTGGGGATATATCACATACAATTAATCTCAGACATGACACATGCGACTCGTCTATGACTTGTCAGCTCGTATTAGACTTGTCATAAACGATTCATCTCAGACTGGTAACAAACGTAAATTAGTAATTAGTGTGTCGTCAATGGCTTTCCTGCTGGAAGGTAATATTTAAGTAAAGGCAACTAGATAAAATTTGAAAAAATTATTCTGAAATGAATGATAAATAAGTTTATTTTATAATTTTTATAATTAAATATAAATCGTACCAGTATCTTAAAAGAGGGATAATATGTACTCGTATATTAAATATATTTGAATGAGATTTCCTGAGAACCGAATAATTTTAATATAATAGCTCGGCACTGTACATGTAGATTAATATTTAGGGTTGATTTGAAATTGGGAATTAATAATTATAATTCTTGTACTAAAACAGTCAAGATTGGCAACGTTGTATTTTATGACAAACATCCAGTCGTTGGTGTATTGAAGTATACAAACCTTCTCTTTCTTTTGAATAATTATATTAAATATATCAAATATTTCTAGCTTTTCAGTTACATAGATATAACGAAGTTGCCGATAAACAATTCTTTATGTTAAGATTGTTAAAATCCCAAATCCAATGCAAATAATATTTCTTTTTATAAAGCAAAAATATCGCTAATAAGCTGTGAGAAAATACTAGTAACCCATTGAGTGTCACAAAAAGGAAATTTTGCGGTAAATAATAGGATTCGTTACCAACTCCAACATAGTTGCAATTAATCTTGCAAAAATGATGGATTATGAAGGAAATACAATATAGAAAACAGCTAATCATAAATTACCTACACTATATTCTCAATGCACAGAAGAAATACGGAAACGGAAAATTCTATCGCTAATCAAACCAAAATAAAAATATAACAATTTATTACACAAACGCTGAATAATAGGATGAAGGAACATCACCAAAATAGCTCTCTCCGAAAATCTCCGAAATCAAAGCGTGGAAGAAACCACCTCTACAAACAATCGTAGTAAAATGTACCAAGAGAATTATGCAATGTCCATCCAGGAGCTAAAATTACCTCGAAACGATCCCAATAGACGGCATGAATCTTCCCACCATGAAACCACTACCATCCACCAAGCGACCTCCTGTCAACACCACCATTCAACAAAAACCACGCTTCACAAAGCCGTGACGAATCCATGACAGATCACAAACGAGCCATGGCAACCCTACAGCCCAAAAACTTCAGCGTACGACCGATCATACCAAAACTCCCAAAATGATTCAGCCCCCGCCAAATCGACGGCAAACTCCAACAAAAACACCACAAGCATTCAGCAAAGAAACCAATTTGGACATACAAATCCAACATTCAGGCAATGATTCAATACAAAACTGCAAATCCGCCCTCATACACTAACAAATGAGAACTACCTCAAGTCCTAAACAAAACAACTCAAAACAGTCAAAAGTACCTTATAAATACAGGTAACGACAGAACACACATGAACACAACTCTCCGCAAGTTGAGAAACACAACGTTCAACGAACAACCACCACAAACCGCAGACACCGAGCCATTACTCACCATGAACGAAACCCATTCAAATCACTCCAAATATCAAAAAAGATTCACTGCAATACAGCTGCAGCACATCCTCACCGCACATCCTGTGTAAACCAATCACACACATACACCACTCGTCAAAATCTAATCCAGTTTTCGCACCACAGAGAAAATGTTGACGCCAACCCAGGTCGACAAGGACAGGTCAACGTCAGCCGCCTCTCCACAACGACTGCAAAAAATCTCACAAAGTTAACAAAAGTCTAAATTATTATACATATAACAAATCAACAAATTATGAACAATTAAAGTCTAATCGACTTTCCCAATTCACAAATTGAATCATCCACATTCAAGAACATTTAGTGCAAATCCAAAGAAATTCGCCCATTTAGACAACGTAATACGAAGTCTTAGTGTAATCCACTACAAAAATATAAATACAACCGTGAGAGAGCAGAGAATATTATACGATCATTTTGTTTATATTTTGCGCATCCCATATACCATATTTTCACTTATATGTATATCCTTAAATAAAAAAATTAAAAGAAATAAGGATTTCAGTACAACATGCAATAAAGACTTGATATCCAAATTTTAAATTAGCTTTTTGGTCGTGATTTGTTCAACTTTTCCAAGAAAATATCATCTACTCATATAACGAAATTCAAGAAAACCACTGTGTACATAAAAAACTATAAACAATACGTATGCGAGAGAAAAAACAAAATTATAAAAATTAGAGACCACGACAGTATTTTTCATAGAAACAGATTACATAGAATGAATGCTAGCAACTGTCGTCACAAACTGTTTCATACCACAACAACACAAATAACTCATCCATACGATTCATTGATTATTATGTAATAAAATATAATGTATAATGTAAAATAAAGTAATAAAAATAACACTTATCTTAAGCATCCTTTGTAATCAAAAAAGTCCTACAAATTGAATATTAACATACAATGCGTACGATGCATTCAAACAACGGTGTCTAAACATATACACGAAATTGTTATATACATATCCTACACCATTGCAAGCGCACCGCACACAAATTAATATATTAACACAATACGTATAACTTTTCACTTTACTTATTACTACTTTACACACAAATTATTATTAGTATTATTATTTATTTATTTCATAAGACATATATTAATAAATAATATTATGATTAATATTATAATTAATCAATTATTAACACATATTTAAACTATTTATTTATTTATTTAAAGGAGAGACAAAAATCACGTCTTTCCTTTACGACGTTCAATCGCCGACCATCCCTTGCAAACTTTGTGTGAAAATGGACCAAAAATCTTTTCCAAATGGGTTGTGGTAAATCTGTTTGAAATTATCGTTTTATGTATCAAATCCCGATTCAAATAACAACAGTTCTGACGTAGGTAAGAACGTAGATCTCAAAGTAAATAAAGACATTCAATATTGGTTTTGATTGAGCCATTGAGCCACTCCAAGATTGAGGATTATTCAACGAAAAAAGAAAGAGAAATTTTAGAAATTCTCGAAGTTCTATCGGTATTGTGATGATATACTATTAAGTAAGGCCTTATTATCGATATCCTAGCCGAATTTGAAGAAAAATATTGCGCTTCACAATTTATTTTTATTATTTAGCAACAAAGACCAAACATAAATTTTAAACTTTAAATACAATATT
This sequence comes from Nephrotoma guestfalica, assembly GCA_963691935.1. Taxonomy (NCBI): domain Eukaryota; kingdom Metazoa; phylum Arthropoda; class Insecta; order Diptera; family Tipulidae; genus Nephrotoma; species Nephrotoma guestfalica. The sequence continues at coordinate 177,401,796 of OY829913.1, forward strand.
TTATTTTGTTTTAATAAAAATACATCATGTAAAATCGACGATCATTAGAGTCAACGTCGACCAGAATATAAAATTCCACTTTCAACAATATTTCAATCACATATGTAGCAAGGTTATATTTAATAGAAATCATTGGTTTCCAGGTTGTAGTGTAAATACAGGATTTGGTTCTTGTGCCAGATCTGCTTCAACCAACCAAACCTGATGAAAACAAATTGTTCCGAAACCTGAACCTTAAGCCTCAAACAAATTTGAAATTAGGTCAACGATCTCTGACGCGAATTAAGCAATATATTTTAAAACTTGGAACATGGAATGTACTCAGTCAGCATGACTCACAAGTCCGAGCCCTCATTAGCGCTTGAACAGGTAGCACAAGATAAGCTCGGTTTCTTAGCACTATAATAACCACGCTTTGTCAAAGCAACCTCGCAAGCAAACACGAATATAAAGTTAGTTTTTTTATCAATAACCGATATCGTCAATTCGTGATTGATTTCACGTGTGAAACGTTTACTCAGATTTCACGTGTGAAATTTTAACATCTCGTTCGAAAACTTTAAAGCTTCTACTGTGGATACTCCCGAACAAATAAACTATGTTTTCTACTACTATATTGAAAACGCTCAGAGCAAAATACCGCAAAATAAAATAAAACTTATTAAAAACAACACTCGCTATCCAAGTTTGCTAGACAGCGTAATTTAATTGTCGTTTACACATAGTTCCCATGAAAACGCATTCAAAAGATTCATGGAAATCGACGACGGGAACACGGTTAATCAAATTGACCACATTCTCATAATTAATAGACATTTATAGTACCAAACATATCAAATACACTTCATTTATCAACAACACATAATCATCGCTTCCAACGAACCTTCAGTTGGAAAAAAATGAACAATGGTGGTTTTATAAAAAATATTGGTTATTTAAGTAAATGTTCCATTTACTATTATTTCCAATGCCATTTAATTCTAAACATACCGACCAAATGGCATAGTGGTTAAAGCTTTGGCATTTGGATCGGGAGGTACCGGGTTCGAATCCCGATAGGAGCAGGATGCAAAGAGAATTTTCATCAACAAATTACTATTTGTGATGAAAAGGAACACATCTATCACCCCCTGTCGGAGTGCAAAACTCATGGGCCGACCCATCTTCCATGCCAGTATATGCTGCAGTATGGAGGTATGCAATATGCAGATGGTAATAAAATCGGACCAATATCCGTACGTCCTCGAATTCCAATACAGGCGTGTAAAGATAAGGACGTAAATAAGCAAACCGCGAAAAAGTTGGGAGAGCCTTGGCCCCAGAACAGATAGCAGGAAAAACAAATTCTAAACATTTTCATAATCGTATTTCAAAAATAATGTAAGCTGCCCCCAATTTGAATTGAACTGAAATATTATTTCTGAAAATTTCTCTAATTCTTTGTTTGTTCCATATTTTCGGCTGTGGTAAGCCGCCAATTCGGCCAATGTGCTGCAGCACAAACTGATATTGAAGTTGATAGCAAATCTCTTTCTAACGAGCATATTTTGTAACCGGTGAACCGACTGCTCGATTACCGAAAATTTATCTATTCATTCAGAGGCTTTGAACGTCATCTATGGCCAGCTATAGCTCAGGGTGAAGGGCGTGGTTTTTCAAAGCTGAAATTAATCTTGCTAGACCGTATGAGTTTTAAAATATAAAGACAAGAAAGTTTGTATATATATATATATATATATATATATATATATATATATATATATATATATATATATATATATATATATATATATATATATATATAACTAGCGGTTATTTCGAGTATGGTAAGGGTTATGTCACTTCTGATTTAACAGAAAGTTAGTTTTATCCTTCCGCTGAACGAAAATGGTTGTGTATTCGCTTGAACAACGCTGGGAAATATTGAAACATTACTTCGAAAATCATTTTAATGTTGCATAATGTGTGTGAAAATTGCGTGCGGTTTTCGGAAGAAGCGAAGCGCCGGGAGCTCCATATATGCATTATTTTGTGAATAGAGTTAAAGAAACAGGCTTGCTTATTAATAAACCAACACGAACCAAGCGTACACCCGAAAATGTTGATGCTGTAGCCGAGAATGTGTGTGAGTCGCCGGGAATGACAACTCGTCATCGTGCTCAAGAATTGAACATTTCACGCACAATATTGCGACGAATTCTGCATAAAAACCTTGGTATGACACCGTATAAAGTTCAATTGGTTCAGGAATTGAAGTAAAGAGACCACCCATTGCATTTTCGGTTCGCTGAGTGGGTTTGTGATCGACTTGAAGAAGATGCCGATTTTGGCAAAAAAAATCATCTTTTCGGATGAGGCGCGTTTCCATCTTGGCGGCTATGTAAACAAGCAGAATTGTCGCATTTGGGGCACGGAGAACCCACACGTGATCGTAGAGAAGCCGATGCATCCTCAATGAGTGACTGTTTGGTGCCGATTTTGGTCCGGTGGCATCATTGGGCCTTTTTTCTTTGAAAATTAGCAAGGATCAGCCGTTATTGTCAATGGCAAGCGCTACCGCGCCATGATAAACGATTTTTTGTTCTCGGCACTTGAAGAGGAGGACATAGGCAACATTTGGTTTCAACAAGACGTCGCTCCGTGCCACACAACACACGTTTCAATTGATTTTTTGTGCACTGTCTTCGAAGATCGAATTATCAGCCGAAACGCTGATGTGATTTGGCCGCCTCGGAGCTGTGATTTGACACCGTTGGACAATTATCTTTGGGGTGCCGTCAAAGATAAGTGTTACGCCGATAAACTAGCAACGATTCACGCTCTCAAGAACAATATTCGCATTGCCATCGGAGACATAATGCCGCATACCATCGAAAATGTGCTCAAAAATTGGACCGACCGTTTGGAGTACGTCAAGGCCAGCCGAGGCAGTCATATGAATGAAATAGTATTCCATTGTTAATCGGGAGGATTGTTCTTTACAATGAAAAAATAAATTTGAATAAGTATTGCGAACTTTCTGTTTTATTGCATTTAAAAGAAAATTTATATATATATATATATATATATATATATATATATATATATATATATATATATATATATATATATATATATAACGGGTTATCCAATTCGAGGTTGATAAAGTAGAAATCTGTATACCGACATCTGTCAAAGATAAACGTCAAGTACGCTGTCATTTATTTAGTTGACATTCTGCCATTTAAGAATATGGAGCATTTAACAATCAACCAACGCGTTAAAATTATTAAATCTTATTATAAAAATAGTGATTCTGCCGTATCCACATTTCGCGCTTTACGAGCAGATTATGGTCGTCATAATCGTCCTACAAAGCAAACCATATTGAATACAGTGAATAAATTTGAACAAACTGGATCTGTTACTGATATTGTAAGGTCTGTGCATCATCGAAACATTCGCAATGCTGAAAATATCGCTTCTGTAGCTGAAAGTGTGGAAGAAGATCCAAATTTGTCAATTCCTCGTCGAGCTCAACATTTAGGCCTATCTTATGGCTCATTATGGCGCATTTTGCATCTGGATTTGCATCTTCATCCGTATAAAGTCCATTTGACACAAGAGCTAAAGCCTGCTGACCATGGACAACGAAGAACATACGCAAATTGGGTGTTGGAAAAACAGGCCGTCGATGCTGATTTTTCGAACAAAATTTTCTTCAGTGATGAAGCTCATTTTTCGCTTGGTGGATACGTTAATAAGCAAAACTGTAGAATTTGGGGCTCAGAAAATCCACAATTGATTGTAGAGAAGCCATTACACCCGGAAAAAGTCACTGTTTGGTGCGCATTGTGGTCTGGTGGTGTGATTGGGCCGCATTTTTTTGAGAGCAACCATGGACGAACCGTTACCGTCAATTCTGAGGGCTATGGCCGCATGTTAACCGATTATTTTTTTACGAAAATCGAAGATTATGATCTTGACGATATGTGGTTCCAGCAGGATGGAGCAACCAGTCACGTAACACGAGCAAATCGAGATCTTTTGCAAGAGAAATTTCCTGGACGTTTGATTTCGCGATTGGCTGATGTCAATTGGCCTCCAAGATCCTGTGATTTAACGCCTTTGGATTTCTTTTTGTGGGGCTACGCGAAAGATCGTGTTTACGCAAACAATCCTCAAACTCTTGACGAATTGAAAACTAATATTCGTAAGGTAATGGCCGAGATACCGCCCGAAATGTGCCGAAAAGTCATTGAAAATTACCGCAAAAGAATCAAGGCCTGTAAGAAATCCCGTGGAGGACATTTGAATGATATCTTGTTTAACTAAAAATGGCAAGGATCAATCTGTAAAATGAAATAAAAATTACAATACATTCCGAATATTTTGTGTGTTTTTTTTAAGTTTACTTTATCAAGCTTGAATTGGATAACCTTGTATAAATATATATATATATATATATATATATATATATATATATATATATATATATATATATATATATATATATATATATATATATATATATATATATATATATATATATATATATATATATATGTGTGTGTAAATATCTATATATATATATATATATATATATATATATATATATATATATATATATATATATATATATATATATATATATATATATATATATATATATATATATATATATATATATATATATATATATATATATATATATATATATATATATATATATATATATATATATAATAGGAAATAGCTATAACATTTATCGCATTCTGGTTGTATCTTGTATGCTTGGCTGGAGCAATAGATTCTCGAAAAAAATAAATGATATAAAATGGTTTTCGAATTTCAACTCACAAAAATAACAATATTTTTTTTTCGTTATCTATATTCAACTAGTGGATAAACAGCAAAAAGTTAACGATTTTTATGTTATGTGTTTTAGACATAAAGTTTTATATAGCACAACATTTTTTTAATGTCTAAAAATGTAACCAATGATTGATTTATTGATTTACGAAACTCATTCTATACCAGGAAAGCAAAGTTACATTTTTAAAATAAGGGAAACTAGGTCATCTAAAATTTTAAACAACAACGAAAATGGATGTTTACGTTTACCCTCGAATGTTTTCTACTTTTTACCATGACTATAGATAAAAACATCTCCCTTTTGTATTAATTTTTGAAATTCTTTTCTGGCATCCAACTTTAAAACAAATTACAAAATATTTAACAAATTAAATTAGAAAGAACTGTATTAATTACAGTTTTCTAATACACTTTAAGACAATTATACAGACGACAAAATAATGAAACTCACACAAAATGTACATAAACATATATTTTTTGCTATTTATAGAGACACATTTAAACAGCCGCAGGATGGAAACTTTTAAAATATTTTAATTTTGTTATCTAATATTTGCGACAAAAAATGTCTAAATAAATATTTAGGGATGATGCAATTTAATCATGGATTTATTTCATTTAATGGTTTTTTGTCAATTAATAAACTTTATATATGTATTTATAAACCGTATATTTATTTCAAGAGAAATAGTTTGGAACCCCCAGGGTATATGGTTTATGATACATATACTCGTATTTTCATACAATTTAATTAAATTACTCGTATTATAGATTCAGCATACAAATAATTTGGATTAAAATTTTATTCGTCTTTCAATTCAAAATCAGTGTGTGGTAAAGTCAAATTATAGTTGGAGTCAATACTTCAATAACATTTCTAGTTGAATTTTTAATTAAATCAATATATAATATGTGAATAAAGCCGGAGTCATCTTTTTTATGATGATAGCATATAATTTAAACGTTGTGCGAATTCATTAAAGCCATTATTTTGTATACGATTTAATTAAAAAGAAATCTTTTCTCTTTCTGTTAAACAAAAGCATCTAATTGATGTATAATCAGGATATACCAAATAATTACAAATTGTTGTTCACTTACCCATTTTGTTGTGTGTTACGAGACTGATATCTGAAACGAAACCGAAAAAGTCACAAACGTTACAAAAATGTCTGTTAAATTTATTTATAATGGGCATAAATAAAATAATAATTGTCACAAAAAGTGATAATTGTCACCAAAAAAGGATAAGCCTAAAATGTATGTATGTAGTATATAATATCAACCGCAAATATATCAAGTTCCAGTTAACATTTTAAAATATGTACATCTACAAGGTTGGTAGACTATAAAAATTCAGAGATGTCAAATTTAAATAATAAATTGAGTCTATTTACTGATAGTAAAATTGTTTGTACTCCATTAACCCTTTGTTTTTAGCTTTAGTTGAAATAAAATACAATTTAATTCTATTAAAATTATTTACTTATTTTGTGCACAAACAAAACATTTTATAATATAAAGGGCTGTCCGGAAAATAAAAAATAATTTTGCCTGGACGCCATGTTTGTTTTCTGTTATTTCATGTCATTTTGTTAGATGCATGCTTGCCATTTATCGCTATAGAGTCGTATTCGATTGAAGACCGTCTTAAAGTTATTCAAGTCACTACAAATTCGAGGCTACGGGTTCTGTGGTCGATGCACCAAAGTAAGGCAGGCCAAAAACTGTTCGCACACCAGATAATATCGCTGTTGTGAGGCAAAGTGTGAGAGATAATCCGAAACAATCAACAACGCGTCGTTCACTTGAATTGGGCACTTCAAGGACCAGTTTGTTGCGAATTATGCCCAAGGACTTGAATTTACATGTACTTGCCATACTACGCGTGAGAATATTGACGAATTGCAAAGGTTCTTCGAAACTCACTTAATTTCGCGTCTCGGAATTGTGAATTGGCCTGCGAGATCATGCAGTTTAACGCCATTAGATTACTTTTATGAAGATTTTTGAAATGCAAAGTGTACGTTGATAGTCCAGCCATCACCCAAGACCTAAAAATCAACATCATTGCCGAGATAAATGCCATAGAAACGTCCCTATTGGAAAATGTCATCAACAATTTTGACCATCGGATCGACGTTTCTAAATCCAGCCGTAATGAATATTTGACTGATATCATACATAAATGGCATCGATAAACGTTCAAATAAAGTACCCAACTTGCTTCAAAAATAAATATTTGTAGTTTTAGTTTGCGTTTAATTTTCCCGCGTCTCAATTGGTCAACCCTATACAACCGTTGTTCAAATTTCCCAACAACCTTTTATCTAATACTGCTAACGGGTCCCAAAATCAAAGGTCGCAACAACGAAAAAATGTTAAATAATATTTCAAATCGCTACAAAAACAACAATGCCATTTTCTGGCAAAACATAGTTATCACCAGATCCGATTTCCACTTGTGGATGATGTCGATTTTAAATGAAAACGAATTCTAGTATTTAAACGCTTCTTGGTTATTGAAAATTCTGTTTTTTCTTTAAAAATTCAAAAAACACTAGGGTCCAACGTAGTTAGTATTTTAGTATGGGATTGATAATCTGGCATTTTAGGATATGTTTTTGGTATATGGTCATACCAATTAAGTAATTAATTAACCAATTAACCAATTAATTTTTACTGTAGAAAAATAGCTAATTACCAATTAAAACCAAATTGAATTATAAATTCAAATGAGAATTTTTTTCATTTTCATTATAGGGGTACGTACGTACGGTATTCATTTGAATTTCGTTTTTTAAAAGTGATTTGAATTTAAAATCAAAACATGTTATTTTTTATATAATTGTTTATTATTATTTCATTATATTTCAAATTAATATTTATTAATATTATAATATACTACAATGCTAATTTTATTTATTAGAAGTTTAAAATTTTTCTGGGCATGGCTAGTATCGATTTCGGGTCTTCAAGGTAATACATGTCTGTCCACCCCACTACGACCTACAGTTGTACACCATCCAAATCAAATGCAACTTGTACCATACAAATTGAGTAAATGCAAAAATACAAAAATAAAATCATTAACACGAATGCATTCGTACACAGAAGTTCGAATACTAAACGAAAGATGGTGGTAAAAATATTTTCTTAAACCATAATTTCTGTGAAAGGGAAGGAAAACAATAAGATTTCGATTTAATTGTAACAGTTAAAGAAGAGAAAACTATTGTTTTGAAATTAATGTCAAAAACCAGCAAATATGCGCTGAATAATTTCGTAATCATTTTGTATTGAACAATTTTTCTCAGTGAAATTCGATTGACGATTTTAGCATTAATCGGAGTTCTGGAGTTTTCGTGTTGAATACAACTAGACCGTTTCGTAACTGACTATTGTCGAATTACAAGTAAATCTTTAAATAAAATAAAATTTATATCATTTCTATGAAGTAGCATTCCGATGAAACTTAGCCATATCTCAACCGATTTTGATCAAATTTGTTTAATACTATTGTGCAATGTTATGTGACCCCACTCGTAAGAAGGGGTTATAGTATCTTGACGGGGTTTACACTATTTTATTATTGTCTTAACAATCTAGTCCAGAATCAATTGCTATAATCCCTTACCCGACATCTTGTAATTTCTGTTTACAAAATTTGTCTTTCTTTTTGGGTGCGGATTCATACGAGTAAGGCCAGCAATTTTTAATTCTATTTAATTTAATTTTTTTTTATATAAAGTAAAAAATCATAAAAGAGTATTATAAAAATTATTATAAAAATCATTTTGCTTTGTTATTGCTCAATAAGACAATAAACTAATAAAACTATTACTAGGTTAAAATAAATTAAATTCAATAATTTTGTTTGATTGTGCGAATCGAGAGACAGTGAAATAAATCTGTGAAAGTGTTGTGCGTTTTATTTATTCCGAAAACTTGGTGCTACATTTTCATTCCGCACGTAACAGCAATAACAAATTATGGACAAATTTGGTCTGTAAAGCGTTTCAACTTGAGGAAATGGAACAAAATCCTAGTTTTTCAAAATTCGTCGAAGCCAAAATCTCAATGTTAAAGCAGAGGTTGCAAAAACTATAAAATATTTCAATTCGATTTATTCAAATTGATTTTCGTATCTCCTGGATTGTGAATAGCGTTATAGAATTTGAAAATTATAACACGATTATATGGTTCGAATGGTGTTGATTAGAATCTAGAAACGTTTCACAAGCTTTAGAAGAATGTCCTTGTTGAAGCAATTCAAATACAAATACTGATTGAGAAATTTGCATCATTATGAACATTTATTAACTTTTAACTTTAATTAATATCACTACGGATCATACAGATACGGATACGCTACAGATAACCATCGAGAATTACATCACTGTATGCATCATAATTGTGGATCAGCTGACATTCCAGTATCGTCATGTACCTAGAATAAAGAAAACATATTTGGATTAACAACATATATATACTTACCATTCTACCAGGAATTCTGGCTGCTTAAATAAAAATGCTCCTGAAATTATAATTATAATTATGTAAAATTTGTACTTATGGTTAATTATTCTTAATACTTAGCTTTTTTGTATCGATCCACATTATATAAGGAGAAAGTAAATAATTATTTTTGCACATAAAAACTAAAAATAAAAACTATTCTGAGATGAACCAAATTATATTCTAAATAACTAACCATGTATACCAAATCAAGATAAATAATGAAACAACCTCCTATGAAACAGATATGGTATACGTCAGTGACAAAACAAACAAAATGGAAAGAAAGTCTAGTAATATGTTAGCCAAACAATGTAAATACGGTGGATATGAACGCAGACAACCAATAAAACAAGCCAAGAAGAAATCATTATATAGGATGACCCTCAAGTAAGTTCAATAAATTCGAGAGGTGTTGGAGGACACTAATATGAACAAAAAATTATAGGACAGCACATCCTATCTGTAACTGTTATAGAGATAATCAAGGTTCTACTGTAAAATTAATCACCTGAACTTTAAAACTATTACTCACGAATGTCTCAAATAAACCTTTTTTTAACGCAAATTAATTAATTTATCAAATTCAGGGCCTTATTGGCAGGTAAATTAAGGTAAATTGATAATAAGTATACTTCACACTAAAAAACGTGAAAATCTTTAATTTTTTCAATATTTCTTTAAAAATGCATATTTTGTTTGCATATGTTCAAAATATTTGAAAAATTTACTCTTATTAGTCGTTCTGATCAGTTACATATTTTCCAAACAAATGCAATTGTAATAACCAGACTCAATAGTTTGTTAAGTCCGCGGGACGTTCCATGCCAAATTCGCAAGAGTTGGCGATTATAGGGGTAAAACGCTAAGTTTTTTTCGATGTTCGAATTCAATAAGGCAATCCTAGTTTTTTTAATCGCAATGGTGATGAGGCAATAAAAAATTTTTTTTTTGTTTTTGGTACGCTCAAATTTTGGCGGGACCGAGAAAAAAAAATCGAAAGGATGACAAAAAAAGTTGGAGCGCGGACAGTCAGTTTTTAGGTCTCAAAGAAGACCATCATTTTTATATACTATTGGGGTAAAGGAAATAAAAATATAAAAATATAAATTAATAAATTAAATTTTTTTTTTGGTTATCGAAGTATCGAATAATTATGTATAGTGAAAGTACGCGATCGCGGAGAGTGCGTGGTGAATGTTAAAGTGATCGTGAATGTTTTTAATTTTTTTTGCGAAACATATATCTATAGAACATATATATATAATATAGATATCGATAACTATATGTATGAATTTTATAAAGAATCGAAAAAAAGAGTAAACAGAATTCGTTCGGTGCATCCTAAATCCGCCCCAATAACCATAAATAAATTTGCATAATAAAAAAAATAAAAATAAAAATTTTGCAATTCATCGCATCACGGGGGTAATAAAAGAACAAAAATAAAAACCCCGTTCGCGAACTGGCGCAAATAATACTTGGGAATAGTGAAAATAAAATATTGTGTAATATTTAAGAGTATGGATTGTTATACTTAACTTATAGTGAAACTAAGTGAAATAGTTATGTAAGATAGTTTGATTGAGAACGATAAGGACGTATAAACAAAAATTTATCTTGAAAAAAAATATGTCCGTTGTAAAGTGCCGTATAATTGATGGTACGAAAAGAAAAATGGCGAGAATTCTGAATAGTGATTTTTTTTATATATTACAATAAGTGGCTTCGTGGAATAAACTCAAATGCCTTAAAAGTGCCTTCTATAATCCTAATAAATAATAAAGATAATAATACGTGTAATAATCATAATAATAATAATCTTAATAGCAATAATAATAATAAAACCATAAAAAAAATAAAACACGGAAAATTGATGGTCCCAATTATATAGTCATCCATCATCGTGATATTAACATAAGAGTGAATCATAATAGTGAAATGAACGTTTATGCGTGTTATCACGGCATATATAATTACATTCCAATTAATTGGTGATAATTATAATAATATTTAGAATAATCATAATATCAATAATAAGAATAATAGTATTAATAATAATAATAATAGCAATAAATATAAAACAATAAAAAACAATAATAAAAAAAATATCATCCTGACGAGGCGATCAATTTATATGGATGATACCTCAATAAAAAAAAATTAAAAATTGAAATTTTGGAGTATATAACGTAAACTACGAACGTATACAACAATCAACACACAGCAGAATCAATTAAATAATTTAAGTATCATTTACTTTGTTTTTTTTCCTTTTATTATATTATATTATATTATAATATTATATTACTATATTATGTTATATGCAAGTTCTTTTATATTTCTTATTAAATCTTCAACAACTTAGTTTTAGTTAACTTGATCCTTTGGTTTTATTTGCTTTCTTTCAAGTTGAGGTATAATGAAGAGGTATAAAATCCGTAAGCTTAAGTTAAACTTTTAGTAGGGTTAGCTAGGGCATTAGTTTATCGTGTTAAACTTATAAACCATTTATTATTATTATTTTTGTTTTTTTCTTTGCGATTTTGTCAATATAATTGAAATTTTAAATTTATCTCCGAAGTGCATTATTGTTTTTATGGGTATTGTCGGGGTAGGTGGTTTCCGTTTTCTTGATTCTTTCTTTCGTGTTGTTACATATAAAATCATGAAATAAAGTGGTAATTGAGATGAGGATACGACTGAAGTGAGTATGCAGGTTAGGTAAGTAGGGTAGTCTACAGCTGGTTTCCCCTCTTCCTTATACGGTCAGTACTGATCTCACTATGTTCTGGATTCCCACCCCATCTGCTCCTGAGTCCTAGCCGGCGTAATCGACCGTTCCAGAACCCCTAGTGAGATAATTTCATCTGTTAACGAGTGGTGGACCATGGTCATCTTCAGTGCTTTATACCCACCAGTGCTGGTAAACAGTACAGTCTCGTTAAGGAAAACGAGAATAATATTTTTTTTTAATTTTTTTATTATCTCTGCAATCTGTTTTGAAGCCAAGGCTTTCCCAACTCTTTCACGGTTGCTTTTTCCGTCTTTACTTTTACGCCAGTGTGTAGGCCAATTCGAGGACGTACGGTCATAGGTCCGATTTTGTTACCATCTGCACAGAAGCACATTGCATAGCTCCATGCCAGCTTATACTGGCATCGAAGATGGGTCGGCCCATGAGTTTTGCACTCCGATAGGGGGTCATAGATGTGTGTTCCATTTCATCACAGATCGTGATCTGTTGATGAAAATTCCCTTTTGCATCCTGCCCCTCCTTATCGGGATTCGAACCCGGCACCTCCCGATCCAAATGCCAAAGCTTTAACCACTGTGCCATTTGGTCGGTATAATAAAGTTTATCTCGTTTTTTTATACTTTACGTATAAAACGATTGAATTCTGCTCGATGTTATAATTGAATTTGATCGGAAAATATGTAGCATACCTGTACGACTAGTAAATTTACCAAATATTTTGGAAATATGCAAAACAGATTAAGTTAATAGTGCATTTTTAAAAAAATATTTGAAAAAATTAAATATTTTTACATCATTTTTTAGCGTGAAGTGTACTTTATATCAATTTACCTTATGATTGGCTTTGTGTTTGATCAACTAATTAATTTGTGATAAGAAAACGGTTATTTAAGAAAATAATACTTTTAAAGTTAAGAGTGACATACAAAGTGACTAATGTTACAGTAGAACCTTGATTCTCTCTATAACGGTTACAGATAGGATATGTGCTGTCGTATAATTTTTTGTTCAGATTAGTGTCCTGCATCACTTCCCGAATTGTTTGTACTTACTTAAAAGTCACCATGTAGAGACATCCAACTTGTAGCACTATTCTAACTTTCTCTGGGAATAAGGAAAAATATTTTCATAGCATTTTTGACTAAATTGTTTTTTTTTTAATACTGATGGAATTAGAATTGGTATTAAATATTTTCGAATCAAAGACAATTTTGAAATTTTTGTTGAAAAAATTTTTTATTGAGTAAAATATTTCCAGATTTAACTGTTTTTCGGAAATATTTACTCCCAACTAATTCTGTCAGTAGGCCAGAAAAGTACAATTTATTCAAAAATGCTATAAAGATTTTTTTCTTATTCACAGGGAATAGTGGTACTGTAAACCCTAAAGTAATTATACAGTTCTAAATGGATTTAAACAGTAATAATTTCAAAGAATTTTGATTTTAAATTTAACAAATCAATCTGTCTGCTTTTAATCCAATTTTTTTACATTTGGATTGTAGCTATTATATGGGTCGGCGATTGATCGTCGTAGAGGAAGGACGTGTTTTTGTCTCTCCTTTAAATAAATAAATAATTTATTTTAAATGTATTTTAATTAACTAATAAAAAGTATAATATTGATATAGTTGATAATTTTAATAAATAATAATTTCAATAATAATTTGCGTGAATTTAATAAGTGAAGTGAATAGTTGTACGTATTGTATATTTATTTTAATCTGTGTACGGTGCGCTTGTGATGGTATAGAATATGTACATAACAATTTTCGTTTATATGTATTTTGATACCGTTGCTTGAACGCAACGTACGCAGTGTATGTAAATCTTCAATATGTATGACTTTTTTTGATTCCAATGGATGCCTAAGATAAGTGTTTTTCATTATTTTAATTCATATTTTTCTGAAATAAATTTTAATTATATAAAATATGTATTTAACTGTTTCTATTTGCGTAAACGTGTTAAGAGAGGAGCGTAAAATAAAATACCATTTCATTTATATGGTTTAGTATATTAAATATATACATACATTTCTATTTTTTGTTTTTGCGCTTGTTGCGTGAGTGAGAACTGAGAATAGATTATTATGATCATGCTTAGTGTTTTATAATTTATCCCTTCCAAGTTTCAACTAAAAAAGAATAAACAGGAAATAGACAAATAAAATACATAAAACAAAATTTTGAGGGGATAAATATATGACGAAATTGGATAGAAACTAAACAAGCATGATCGTGGTTATTCTGTACTTTTCGTTTTCTCCTTGACAGATGAATTCATTCATTCATATACACCCATCCTCCGATTTACACGGTAGATTGGTTCCGCGGAAAACGTATTATCGCATTCATATATACAGATCCTTGTAGAAGTATAAATTAATAATTTATTAATTTGAATTTTAGGTTTTAGTGTAAAATTAAATTAAATTTCTTAAATTTCTTATTATTCTTGTTTTGAACGTGAAAATAATAATTTAACGAATTTTGGAATTTCGGGCTTAACTTTATAACTTTGCTATTTCTGCGAATATTTGAATATTTGGAATTACATGGAAGCTACGGAGTACATTTGAAATGCAGTCAAATTTGCTATATGTAGATAGTTTTTCGGGATCATGCACTTTTTAATTAAATTTTTTTCTAGATTATTTGGAAGACTGTAAATTGGTAAAGGTTTTGGTTAACTTGTTCTAGGTTGGACAAATAATTACCGACGTATGTCGATTATATAATTTATAATTTATTTAATGCTGTTGTAGATATATATATGTGTGTGTGTGTATGTATATGTGTGTGTGTATGTGTGTGTGTATGTATATATATATGTATGTATGTAATTTTTTTCTGATTTATTTATTTTATAATTAAAGCATTGAACCATATAATTGGGTTATTTGATTATCATGGATCCTACAGATGTGCTAGCTACTTATTATTAATTCTGTTATCTTACAGATTCCTGATTACTTTAATAGTTTTATTTAATTTTGGTTGAATTTGTTTAGGTATTGGGGATTCTAAAGCTGTGAAAAACATTCATTATTAATACATTACCTTACAGATTCCAGATTAGCTGTTTTTGGAACCAGTTTTCGTTTGGTCATTTTCTATTTTTATGAATAAACATATTTGTATTAGATTAGGGATGACAAGGACAAGTGACTTTCATAAATATTTTTTTATAAATAAATCCATCAAATCAACAGACTTAGAAGTTAGGAAGGCCGTGCGTGCCTTTCCTGGATTCGATTTATTTTATTTGTTTTATGAGAACCAAATTAATTTAGTTAATACTAATCGTTACTTTACATTTATTTTATTCAAGTATAATTTTATTATATTGTAAATATATTGTCCTAAATATACTAATGAATTTTAGAATTATTTTGAATATAGTTCAAATAACTTTGGTTTCAGGAAATTCGACTGTAAGTTGCGGAGTTGTAGAATGATTAAATTAATAAATGTTTCAATTATTTAGGAAGCCGGAAAATATGAATTTAGAATTAAATTTCAGGAAATTTACAGATGCTTGTGAATTAATGCTTCATTGTAATTGCTGATTGTGTAGTTTAGAATTGTGTTGTCATTTTATTACTAACGACTTTACATAGGTGTCTGTAACGGGTCGAGTCAACCAATTTTGGTTAGGAAGCTGAAAAGTATTAATAGAATTAAATTTCAGGAAAATTCCAGATGCATGTGAAATAATAATATTTTTTCTTAGGTTGCCGTTTTAAAGAAGCAATTGTTGAAGACCAATACCATCGTTATCCATTAACCTATTAAGCCTTTATCCTTCATCTAGTAGATTAGAATTGTGTTGTCTTTGTGTTACTAACTATCGGCTATACCTAGGTGTCTGTAACCGGGCCGATTCTGTCCCACTTAACTAACCTATCCAATCCTTCGGTTTTGTTATGTATAAAAAAGGGTGTACGGTGGACCCGGCGTCATCCGGGAACTCAAGCCTAAGAACTTGGTCGTACATTCAAAATCAATCAATCAATCAATCAATTTGGATTGTAGCTATTATATGAATGATATGCTGATATTGTAATTTAGTTTTACCTTCACACCAAAGTTGAAAATGAACTCGTGAACTGATTGATTCTAAATGTACGACCAAGTTCTTACACAGGAGCTCCCGGATAACGCCGGGCCCACCGTACACTCTTTTTTACATATAACAAAACCGAAGGATTGGATAGGTTAATTAAGTGGGACAGAATCGGCCCGATTACAGACACCTAGGTATAGCCGATAGTTAGTAACACAAAATCAACACAATACTAAACTACTAGGGGAAGGATAAAGGTTTAATAGGTTAAATGGTTAACGATGGTATTGGTCATCAATAATTGCTTCTTTAGTTCAGGAACCTAAGGAAAAATGTTATTATTTCATAAGTATGCACAAAACAGCTTGATTGAATCGGCCCGGTTACATACACCTAGATAAAGTCAACAGTTAGTAACATAATGACAATATAATTCTAATCTACACAATTCAGCAATTAAAAATACAAAGAAATATTATTTCTCAAGCTTCTGCAGGTTTCCTTAAATCTAATACTAAATTAATATGTTCCTGCTATCTAAATCATATACAAATTTATTAAATTAATTCTCTCCTCCTGCAACTCCACTCCTACAATAGAATTTCCCGAAACCATAGTATATAAAACAAAAAAACATATATATATACAGGGTGGCTGAGACTAAATGTTACTGACTTCACTCTGCTGTCTTTTGTGTAGTTGTCATTTTCGCGCGTCAATTTTGTGACATAATGACATTAAAACTAAATAAATTGTCATTAAAAACATAATGACAATATAATTCTAATCTACACAATTCAGCAATTAAAAATACAAAGAAATATTATTTCTCAAGCTTCTGCAGGTTTCCTTAAATCTAATACTAAATTAATATGTTCCTGCTATCTAAATCATATACAAATTTATTAAATTAATTCTCTCCTCCTGCAACTCCACTCCTACAATAGAATTTCCCGAAACCATAGTATATAAAACAAAAAAACATATATATATACAGGGTGGCTGAGACTAAATGTTACTGACTTCACTCTGCTGTCTTTTGTGTAGTTGTCATTTTCGCGCGTCAATTTTGTGACAGATTGAAGTTTGGTTAGTTGTTTACATGTGGTCACAAATAATTGTTCTAAATTAATATCTTCATAAAAAAATCGTAATGGAATTCAAACGTAATAGTGTAATTGCACTGTATTTGGGTGGAAATTCACAAACAGCAATAGTTCGTCAGCTCCAGCATTTGAATGTGAATAAAATGTTTGTGTATAGAACCATAACTCGATACAACGAAACTGGTAGCATCGCTAAACGCAACAGAGGCGGTCCTAAAAAGACAGCAACATCAAAAGAAATGATACGAAATGTGAAGAAACGAATCCAACGAAATCCTCGTCAAAGTGCCAATCAATTAGCCGCACGTCTACATGTTTCACGATACAACATTCAAACCATATTGAAAAATGAACTACACTTGAAGCCCTACAAGATACAAAAAGTTCAAAATCTTACGGAGGCACAAAAAAAAGTTAGGCTTGAAAGAACACGAGCATTGAAGGCCTTGGCCGAACGTGATGAGATTCCAAAAATTGTCTTTTCTGATGAGAACATTTTCACCATTCAACAGTATGTGAATAAACAAAATGATCGTGTTTGGTTAGAGCACAAGTCCAACGATAATTTGGACACAAGAGTTGCCATGCGCAAGCAATCACCAGCTTATGTTATGGTTTGGGCTGCAGTGACTGCAGATGGACGCACTCCTCTGATTTTTATCGAACATGGAGTCAAGGTAAACCAAGAGATGTACCGCCAAAAGATCCTAAACGATGCTTTGCTACCTTGGGCACGTAAACATTTTACCATATGTATATATGTATATATATATATATATATATATATATATATATATATATATATATATATACATATATACATATGGTACATACTCATACAAAAATACATACACATACATATTAGTACATATATATACACACATTTACACATGATTGATTAATGCAATGAATTTAGCGAGACTCCCGGATGAAGACGGGCCCGCCATACACCTCCATTACATTTAACAAGATGGAAGAATAGGATAGGCATGTTAAATATGACCGAAACAACTCGGTTACAGACACCTAAGCAGTCAACAGCTAGCAAATTGTTAGTCGAAAATATAATGTAAGAAGGTTAGCACAAAACAGAACAACTATTTTTGATTCTTTTTGGATATAAATATTCAGCAAATATTAAAAAAAAATTTAAAATTATAATTAAAAATCTATAATCAATTAAGTTGCAGCAAATTTCCTGAAACAAAACGTCATTTCCATGAGTCAAATTCTACTTGAAGAAAACAAATGCAATAATGACCAGCATTAACTAGGCCAACCTGCCTCTCCTAAAACAAATCATACCAAAACAGAAGAAATCGAATTCAGAAACAGCCAAATAATGTAGTACTCATATCAAAGCAGGAAAGGAACGCACGAGTCCTCCATGTTCACCGGATATAATCACTGTAAACCCGCTAATTAGCGGATCCATTTATAAAAATAATTAAATGAAAAACGATATAATGTGAATGCCACTTGTCCTCGCCATCCCCAATCCAATACAAATTATTTATGAAGCAAAAAAAAAATCAAATGAAATCTGGTTCCAACAATCTGAAATCAACTAGGTAATACATCAATAATGGATGCCTGGCACAGTTCCAATATCCCAACACCCAAACAAACTGAACCAGAATTAAGCAAAACTATCCATTCGACTGTTCAACGACTGGATTACAAAATAAATGATTAAGTAAACATCAAAATAAGATATTCGAAAACAATCTATGGTCGTCAACCATTGTATATATCAACAAATTTACAACAGTGTTAAATAAATAATAATTTACAAGAGAAGAAAAAGCCAACCAAATCCCCCACCAATTAACAGCCCCCCTCCCGAACAACCTACAAAACAATTTAATTAAAGAAACGTCACGATCCCCGAAAAGCTATCTAAACATAGCGACATTCAGCTGCAAGTCAAGCCTCCACAACTTCAAAAGGTCAAGCATCCGCAGAAACATCAAACCCACAAACAAACCCGACAGCCATTATGATTCCTATCCTGTCTGCACCTCCGACTTTAAACCAAAATTCTATTTTCAATTAGAAAGCATTACGGCTTCAAATATCCCTTTTAATCAAAAATCATCACCAGAACCAAATAAATTAGCCCAATTACCAAGAAACACACGAGACACCGACAACTTCCAATCGCTAATCAAACCAAGATAAAAATATAACAATTTATTACACAAACGCTGAATAATTGGATGAAGGAGCATCACCAAAATAGCTCTCTCCGAAGTCAAACAGTGGAAGAAACCACCAGCTCTACAAACAATCGTAGTAAAATGTACCAAGAAAATTGTGCAATGCCCATCCAGGAGCACTCGATACTTGCTCCTCTACAGCAAAAAACCAAACAAACTGCAACACCTAAAATGAATCCTCCCACCATGAAACCACTACCATCCACCAAATGACCCCCAGCCAACACCACGATTCAAAACAAAACCCACGCTTCACAAAGCCTTGACGAATTCATGACAGATCACAAACGAACCATGGCAACCCTACAGCTCAAAAACTTCAGCGTACGACCGATCATCCCAAACCTCCAAAAATGATTCAGCCCCCGCCAAATTGACGGCAAACTCCAACACAAACATCCAACATTCAGGCAATGATTCAAGACAAAACTGCAAATCCGCATTCATACACTAAGAATTGAGAACTACATCAAGTCCTAAACAAAACAATTCAAAACAGCCAAAAATACCTTATAAATACAGGTAGCGACAGAACACACATGAACACAACCCTCCGCAAGTTAAGAAATACAACATTCAATGAGCAACCACTACAAACCGCAGACACCGACCCATTACTCACCATGAACGAAACTCATTTAAATCACTCCAAATATCAAAAAAGATTCACTGCAATACAGCTGCAGCACATCCTCGCCGCCACTGTGTATACCAATCACACACATACACCACTCGTCAAAACCTGATCCAGTTTTCGCACCACCGAGTAAATGTATACCCCCCCCCCCCAATCGCCAAAAATATACATTCCTTTATATGTATATTCATTTTGCGCGATCATCCAGTGCTTTCTATAGTACTGGCCTGTAACAACATTCATTTTTTTTGCTGATGACGTCAATTTAAGTCGACAACGAGAGGTCAGCGTCAGCCGTCAGCATAATTTAGAAAAAATAATATACCTTACCTCCTAGGTAAGGTAACAAAAATCTAAATTATTAAATAATAAATTAATAAATTATGAACAATTTAAGTCTATCACCAACATTGAAAATGAACTCGTGAACTGAAAATATATTCTGGAATAAATATTTCTGTTCAGTTTAATAGATATACATAAATACATATGTACATATTCATGTCGAGAGCATGTAAACAAATGAATATGGATTTAAGATGACAAGAGGAAATTTAAGGGGAAAGGGAGATTTAAGAGGAAATGACGTTTTTTGCTATTGTGCCACTTCGTGTTTTATTTAGGACGGATAAACTATAAAGCAATGCTATAAATAAAAATTGAAAATTTATGGCTCTGGAATGCATGGAAATTTATTACTTATTTTATTTTATAAAATCGTCCTCTTTTTTCGTAACGTTTTTTGTAGCATTAAATTATTAGTATTAGCTGGGAGAACGAATTTTGATTTGTTTTTTAAAAATAATAAATTATTTCCTAACCTTTGTTTCAATATTGATCCAAGCCTAAATAAAATCGTATCACTAGTTTGCATAGGGCCGTGAGGATCTACAAAAATCCTCAAACCTATTCAATTTGAAGATGATGATATTGAGTTAGTTGAAGAAAAATAACTACGTGCCGCAAACTACATAATTTTAATTTAAAATTTAATTTCAAAAATATCCTGAAGAATTATTTTTAAAACTTTTAAATGTTAAATCAAAATTTGATTTATATTTTTTTTTGTTTTAAAGTTTTTTGTTTAATTTTTATTATTTTATTTTTTGTTTTAATATAATTTTAGTTTTAAACTAAATAATCTGAAATCATACATGCAAATCACAGAATAGATTTATTTAAATAAATAAATACCACTTGTCAGTGCATAATGAGTGGCCTTTATTGAATATATTTCCACAGAGATTGATAACAATATTTATTGGCGTTGTATTCTGGAAAAACTCTCGTTCCAGAATATGCACGAAAATTATTTGTATAGCCAGTCCCACTGCACCATTTGACTATTTTGATGCCATATTTGTCTTTTTTGTTTCAGATATTATCTGAAAACTATACATTCGCGAAATCGAATCAAGCTTCAGGTGGATTATGGTACTTTTTAAAACTTTCATTGATCTCAACTATAATTGTTTGAATTTTATATAAACGATTAGATCTATCAAGCTCTTCGTTATTTGTAAAATGGACTAATCTCGAAAGAATTTCGAAACAATCTCTGCTTATTATTATTTTGGAAAATGTCCACGAATATGCAGGATCGATTGACCAGTATAAATCCAGCCACATAATTAGTCCAAAAATTTCTTAATTACATTTTTAGTAGTATTCACCCACTCTACCTGACCGTTTAAAATTCTTTTTTGAACTTTTGCCTTTTTTTACTTGCTTAGCGTATATATATCTGTGGCAACAAAGCAAAACGTGATAACTCGAGTTATTCCGAAAGTGAGTAGTTGTTAGAAAACGCCTTGGTTAGGTAAGAAGGATATTTTAAATCTGACTATTGTAATTAATAGCTACTAATATAATTCATTCAGTTTCAGAAAAGCCAACCCTTATGTGTAAACGGGGGTTTTTTTTAGCAAAAATCACTCTTTAAAAGCTCTACTTTAAAAAATTGAAAATTGACTTATTACGTTTTACCTTGTGGCCACAGATATATATATATATATATATATATATATATATATATATATATATATATATATATATATATATATATATATATATATATTTGTCTGTTTACTAATTTCTGCAAACATTTCATCTGTAGCTAATAATGCAAATAAATCATGGACTTCGACACAACTCTGCCTTTTTTCATTCCCTCCATATGAACTATTGAAAAAAATCAAATTCAGCAAATTTACAACCTTGTTTTCCAAGTTTACAACACAACTGCTCCAACAATATATTTCTGTAATTCTTGGGGAATCCCAGGAAACATTAAAAAATTAAGCGACGACACTTTCTGTTTTCGTTGTCGCCTAAACGAAAAGTTTAGTAGCAAAATTAATGCCGCGTTTAACGTGTTAATAATTGTTTACAAGGATGTACAGAAGCTGTTTTTCTTTTATTTTATTATACAATCTTTTCGATTATTACACTGAGAAAAAAAAAACTTGTAGAAATAAAAAGTCACAAACAATATAATAAAGAAGGGTGATCAAATAAGCGCTAAATATTTTTAATTTAAACTAAAGATAAAACGGTAATATGTATTAATATAATTTTTTATTTACTTTAGACATTGGTTTATGACATTTTTATTTAAAAATGATTTCAAATAAATGACCGCCTCTGGATTGTTTTAAAAATTCAATTCTTGAACAGCAATTTTAGGGCACTTTTAATGTTGGTTTTAAGGTCATTTTTGTGGTTTATTGGAGTAAACCAATCATTTAACGTAACCCCAAAGAAAAAGTTCAATGGAGTTATATCGCATAATTTTAGTGGTCAGTTCACATCAGAAATTTTGAAGATTACACGGTCATTAAACTTTTCGCCCAATAAATTGATTGTGTCATGAGATGATGGCACGCCATCTTGTTGAAACCATATATCATTTAAGTCGAAATCATCTAATTCGTGCCACAAAAAATCAGTAATCAAGTGTCTGTAGCGTTCTTCATTGACGGTATAACTGCAATGTCATTTTTACCTTAAAAAAAATTGATCTAATTACGCCTCCAGACCAGAAACGAAACAAAAACGTTAAGTTTTGTGGATGAAAACGTGGTTCATGAACATCAAGCTTGTATTTTACCTTTGGTTTTTGCAATTGTAATGGTGTTATTGTGATTGTTCTGTATATTGGTATATTTCAGCACTCTCGAATTAAATTCACGAATCGTAGGAAATTCTTCCATTTAGCGTCACTATCTGTGTGACAAATGAATATGATAATCGACACTTACTTATAATAGAGAGAGTGGACGAGTTTGTTAGTTCTTTGGTTATTGTAAAAAAAAAGATAAAAGTTTGAGAATATTTCTTGATCCGCAACATTTAAATGCTAGTATTATGAGAGAATATTTTCAACTTCAGACATTTTAGGAAATTACTGCGAAGATGGGAAGAACAAAATATTTTTCTGTGTTGGATGCAAATAGAGCTTTTTGGCAAGTAAGATTGTCTCAAGAAATTAAAAAATACACAACTTTTAACACACCTTCTTTAAGATTTTGTTTTAATAGACTTCCGTATGGATTATGTTCTGCACCGGAAGTGTTTCAAAAAATAATGAAACAAATATTTGAAGGAGTAGAAGTTGAAATTTATATTGACGATATTATTGTTTCAGATTCCAATTTAGAGGAGCATAAACGTAAACTTAAAAAAGTTTTTGAAGTTGCGAGAAAATCTAATATAAGAATTAATAAACCTAAAAGTGTTATTGGTGTTCAAGAATGCTACTGAAGTTAGCCGAAAATTCAGCCGATAAAACCCTGCATTATCGACATATTTCGTATCAGGTGGTAGTACAAAATTCTGTTGATATTAGCCGAAAATTACATGTTATTGAAATTAACAGTAAATTTCCGCCGAAAAAATTTGAATAATCAAATCACATAGTTCGAATATTTAAAGGTCATATGCACCGGGTGAAGTTAGACAGACTCGTAGTTAGCTGGATCCCATATTTATAATTTGTCGTGTTAGGGGCCAATCAATTTGAGCTGTGACAATAACAGTGAACATCTGTGCCAAAAATCGGGCCATATTTTATATAGCATCATAGTGAAATAAATTAAAATCTGGACGCATGTTTAGTGGTAATTTGTACTCGGTGAAGTTAGACCAATTCCTAAATAGCTGGATCCCATATTTATAATTTGTCGTGTTAGGGGCCAATGAATTTGAGTTGTGTATGATGCTACGTAAAATAAGGTTCGAAACTGATTGTTGTTGGGATTCTTACAAATTTTCCATCTATGAGTCAAAAATTCAAATTTATCCGCGGTCCAGCGATAATGGACAAAAGTAAAGGGTGGTTGAGAAGTTGATTGTGTATAAGTAGGTGTCGAATATCATACTGTAACAACACTTATCATCCAAATGAGATGCTAATTGTTGTTAGCAGAATCAGATTGCTGTAGCGAATCTTGGGCGGTCGACTTGTTTCCGGCTATTACTCGTCGGTACGGCGTGGGTGGTCCAAGGCTACCAGCAATCTAGAATTAACCGCATTTATTAACACTAACTTTATCTTTTATTTGAAGTTACAGTCACACTACATTCAAATCAACCAACCAATTCTAATTTCATTCCCTGTTTTTCTTTATTTAACGACTCATGAATGTAAATACATTTTTATCAAATCCGGAGAAAAACATAACGGTTTACAAATACTATAGAAATTAAAAAAAAAACCCAGATAAAAATTTACCAAACAAAATTAATATTATGTGATAAAGATTATTTATTACCTTGCCGATAATTCCAAAGTATTGAGGTTGAGGATGATATCCCAAGATTTCGCTGCGTCCTTGTTCCGGAACTACCGCTTCGCCGCCAACCGCAATCGCTCGTGCACCCCAGGTTTCAATAAGCGGTTGAAAAAAAAGAAAAATCTCGTTACACCACACATAAAATCGTATGGGCGAGTATTTAGTGGCCGTACTGTTGATCTTGTGATCAAAATTTCATTCACAAAATTTTAACTTTTATTTATTTTTTATTTTTTTATGTGTTTTATATTAGTTTTAGAATTATGCTTACTTCTGATTCACTATTATATTAATTTAATGTTATGTTTATTATTATACTTATTTGTTATGTTTATTATTATACACTTTACACTTATTTTACAGTACTTTATAAAATCGGCAATTTACGTACATATTAGCAATCAGCAACCAACGACATTCAATGAAATCAAGCAAACCCCAATCACTGGCAGGGTACAAAATAACAACACCAAAATTATATTTTCCTCTTTTTTTTTTAAACAAATCCATATAATTCATAATTTTATACAATAATTTCGTTTTAATTTTTTTTTACAATTTTATAAATAGTTAGTGTTTATTAGATATCATCTTAAAATTTTATCATGAACACACAATATATTTACTAAGTAGCTTTAAGTAATTACGTTCACTCACTACCAATATGTTTTTCTAAGTTTTTTCGTTTGGCTGTTATTTTATTTTCATTAATACAAATTATTTCGACATTTCACAAATTATATTTATGGTTTTTAAAAGGGGATTATTGCCGGCACACAATTATTAATCCACTCTCAATTATTTAAAACAAACTTTTCTGTGAACCATGTCACAAACACGCTTCGTATAGAAAGCAACACTTTTATCCCCGGTTAGACTCCTAAATTGACTATGAGTGTTTTGTTTCGAAACCAAATCTTGACTGCCTTTTACCTTCCCACCAACCTACCAAGAAAACTTTATAATACAACCAACGGTATCAATATCGAACGATCGTTTTACTAACCAACCAAATAAAGTCGCGCCAAAAATTTTATTTCGCTATTGCACTTTGGACGCTAAATGGAATAATTTCCTATGATTGTGTATTTAATTCGAGAGTACTGAAGATAGACCAATGTGTACGGAACAATCACAATAAAACCCATTACAATAGAAAACAAATGTAAAAATTATAACTTACTACTCGTATATGTCTCCTAATTGAATTCAAGTTTGTTTACTTCTGTTATTAAGAAGGCATGAATGTTGTATTATAAGCCTGAGATTTTTTAATGATTGGTAATTAGTAAGGCAGCTGAATTTATGAGAAAACTGAATTTAATAATTAACGATAGATTAAGAATTGTAAGGTCATCATATGTACAATCGTGCTGTCCAATCCTTACGAACATATATCCTTCGGGTTAATTAGTGTAGCGTTGTGTGTTAGTGCAGCCGCGTTATTAGCACACGATGAGATAACCCCTGGATGCAATTGATTAGTTATTCCCGTCATTACAACTAATACAATTAACAAATTAACATATCTTATCCGCAGACAACGTGTGTATGTATAAATAATTAGCAAACCTTCTATATAGTTTATTAACCCATTCGCTGCCAAGGACGAGTATACTCGTCTTTGGAAGGGTGTTCCAATATGTTATAACATACTGGCTTTTGAATTAGTAAAGTTTTTGTGGCCACAAACATAAATATACAAATGTAAGAAACTTGATAAATACTACAAATAAAATTTATTACAAAAATTATACTTCAATTATTATTTAAAGAAAATGTTCTATTACAAATTTAAATTAAGCAAAGATCAACTTCTTTTGTATTTTTAACAAAATAAATAAATTTATAGCAACTATTCACATAATTATCCTCGTGATAGGATTTGTAACAAAGTTCAATACATAATGGGGGATTATCAGGACAGATCAGACAGTAATATCGAGTCTCCTTGCAAATGTTTTTCGTTGCACATACGAGTACTCTACATTTGCGAGTTGGATTTTTACTTTTTGGTGTAGAGATGTGTTTTTTCTGCATTCGGTTGCTGATAATAAAATATGTAAACATTATGCACAGCCATTTCCATAATGTGTACAGCTATTTTCTTATGCCAACGAAGAGCTTTTCTCATAGCACTATAGTAGGACAGCATTTGATCCGAACGGTCTACACCTACCTTACCTTTAGTGTAATCCCTTACCAAATTGGGTTTAATGGAGATTTTTCCATTTTGGTTAGCAACTTCAACCATTTAAGCTTTGTGCGTGTTTGATATGGTCAGTACGGTTCTTTTATCTCTCCACTTACAAATAACAACCGATTTAGATCGCTTCCAGCTGTACTCTCCTCATCTTCAGTTTTTTTTGACCAATTCTTTTGGATTACCTTTCCGATTGAATCGTAAAGTTCCACAAATATATGCCGTGCGCAATGTAATTCTTTGGCCCGCGATACGGAGTTGTAGAAATTGTCCATATACAAAACATGGCTAATATCTAGAAAACCTTCCATAAGAGAAAGCACAACCGAAGTACAGTGATTCCGCTCGTCTGAAGAAATTTCCGATTTTCCACAATAAATTTGCATTCGTAGCATCATAGCCTGCGATTCACATAGTTCATATAATTTAAGGAAAGGACAGACGGCCACGAAATAATACTAAAGACTCATCAATAATTTGATCTTTTCCAGGATTATATATATAGTATATATATACCATTCATCGTGTTATTAAAATGTTTAACAAGTGGTTCGATCTTGTGTAGATTACTATTTTCGTGGTTCATGCTATCCGAAAAGTGCAGAAACCGTAATAATATTTGATATAGGTTTCCGCACATATGAGTTCTCCAAAATGGCAAATTATAAAAATCGGCTTTATTACAATAATGTTGGATCCCATGTGAATAATCAATGCCCAGAATTTTCGCATTTCTCCGCGATTAGTGACTTCTCAATTTAAGAATCTGGAACAACTTCTCAGCCTCGTTTTGTGTCCTATTATTTCTGCAGCAAATTGATTAGTTTTTCTAACCATCATATCAAAAAACTCATTGGAAAATAATATGTCAATTAGTTCACCTGGAGTGCTTAATTTGGAAAGAAGATTCATTCATTCGGTTCAATTTTGACGTTGAACGTATGTATACTTAATATCTACAATGATGTGTGATATACCTGGGCAAAATTTGTTCAAATTTATATTTCATAACTAATAATTTATTGATATGAACTTCTCACTCTACATAACTATTCTGATTACTGATAACAGATGCTGCAGTTAAACTCAGCTCGACGCTGAAAATCAAACTACGCTATACTTATGTCTTGTTTTACTGCATTTTTATTATTTCATCCATCTGCGCGATTTCCGATTTGTTTTTCTACTTAACACATTACGGTCCATTCACGCGTTTTCGCGTGTTGTGTTGTATGGATTTTGAAGGTACAAAAAAATATAATCGAGCTAAAAATTTTTTGGTTACATCAAGAGATGATGTTATATATTATATTAAAAATACTTATATAAGAAAATATTTGTTTTTATTGTCTGTAAAAAATGTATTAACCCTTTAACTGTTTGTGTCGAGTATACTCACCAGAACGAAACAAAAAATTCTCGCATAATGTTGAGTTACTCGTCATAAAAAAAATTACATTCGTATTATTATTCAACGATTCAGCTGTAATTTTTTTCCTGAAGAATGGCAAATAAAGTCATTAAAAAATATACGTTAGTCTGGTAACTTTATTTATTTTAATTCATAATAGCTTGTATTATAATACAAGCTGAAAAATAATTAAATAAGGAGAAAGTTTTTCGAAGCAAAATTAAACAACATTTTTAACCCATTAAAAAATACGAAAAACGATAACGTACCCCTTTGCCTTCCCAATGCCAACAACGAGTATACTCGCCTTTGATTTTATGCATGTAAAATGATTATGTATGATAATATATGTGCTTTTACGACGAAATAACAGAACTTTTGTAAACAATACTACTAAAAATATAAATGGCAATGGGAATAACTTCATATAATTTAAGCTTGGCACGCTTGGGTTAAGAAGGCATTTAGATAATGACTTTGCTGTGTAGCGTCCTAGTTGTTTCTGTGACTAGCTAATCCTTTCTGTATATTACCTTCAATGTGAGGTTGCAAGCAGGGTCTGAGCCCGCATAATTCTGGAGTACGATGATATTGGACTACGCTTACTCCAGGAATGTGATATACATACCTAAGATCGCTATTATGGTTGGCCTGTACGTCTCTCAAGTAACAGTAAAAATGTATGAAATTTACACATTACGTCTATGTGAACATATATTTGTATATTATTTAACAGCTGGTATATAACAAGTATACATACATATATATAATGTAACCACAATAAATCACAGCCTTATTCTTCGTAATCTTGTATTCTCTGTACCTAAATTTTTTTTGTTTATTTACCATCGTTTTAGGGAATAGAAAATATAAAACCAAGAAGATACCTTCCTTAAACATAGGCAACACCTTCAAGGTATTTTTTTATACTGTGGTTTTTACAAGTAAATTAAAAATCTGTTTATGAATTGCGGTGAAATTATATCTGTTTGTTTTGCTTACAAAATGAATCTTCTAGATTGAATAAATTTATCTAGTTAGAAATAATTTCGACAAGCATTACTCGAAACATGCGCCATGTTACAGATATTAAAAAAAATTAGCAATGATGCCCAGGCAAAAGAAATTGAACAACGTTTTAATACAAATTTTGTTGGAAATTATTACAACATTGCTCTGGAGTCTAGTATTTATTAAATAATAAATCAATAAAATATCCAAAACAATATAATTTATTTAAACATATTATTAGTCCCATTTTATATATTATGAACTGATCTCTTTAGAACAGAATAAATTGATTTTGACTTTTTTATTCTTTGTACCCCAAAAAAGCTTAAATAGAAATCGAGTAAGATGAGCATGAAAATCAATTATTTTATTGTTGTATGCGTGTACGTATCTGTAAAATGTATATCATAAGAAAATATGATATTCTACATGATGATGATGATTATTATTATTATCATTATTATCTTTGTTTTCATACAGAGGAAACATTCCCCAAGATTACAATATAATAAGAAAACATGTTGCTTTAAATGATTTTAAAATACGGAATTACATAAGCTTAATTCGTAGAAGATCTCTTTTCTGCCCGTCAATATTTAGGAACATAGCTATTTTCGATTTGAAAAACAGAAACATTATTAATAATTACTTAGAACGTTAACTAAACAAACTTAATGTGTACGTGCATATACCTCCTGGGATAAGATACCAAAATATTTTTGAGAATTTCATGGTTTAGGAAAATTATATATGTATCATGTAATCGACTTTAAAAAAGTAGAAATAAATAAATACTAGGATCTTCGATATAAATTATTACTTGGCCAGCCTTATTTTATTGTCCAAATGATATATTTTTTATCTTTATCAATATTAAATTTACGCGAAAAGGTCAACCTAAATCCCTTGGCGAAGAAAATCCGTAATCATTTAAGGCATTAAACGAGTAAGTAATAAATCATTAAAATTTTTACCATAAGAAAAATCGGCTAGAATTTGTCTAGTATAAATTATTAATTTTAAATTCGCGTGGAACAGTAGAAATTAACAGACAGAAAAAACCATTTTAAGGGCATTTTCAGTGTAGCAAGAGACATCGAGTAGATTTTCACACTAATTTATACAGTGCGACCACTGTATAAATTAGTTTATAAATCTACATCATTCGCATAAGCGCAGCCATTTTTCAATTTAAACCAGTTTATTTATCAACTACTTTTCATTAACCAACTTTATTTGTTTATTACATTTAATTGAATGTGTACCGAAAACATAATTGCATTAAAAACAAAATATTAAGACAACTAAACAAAAATCACCGAAGTAACCATTTTAAAAAAAAAATTGTTAAATTTGAAAGTATAATTGAAATATTTTCAAAAGGCTTTTTACAGTAATGCCTATGGGTAGAAGATTATTTGAAGGGGAGGTACAACAATTAATTAGTTTATTATAAACGGTCGATTGTACACTGCTCATCAAAAAATTCCGAACTTGAATTTCTTCATGAATATTTATCTAGATCAATTACGCATTGTTTAAAGGCACTGTCATATTAAATAGTGCATAACCGAAAAATAGGTCTAACAGAAGCCGTATTTTTGGATTATAAATCTCCAATCACAGCAATAAAGTGTATAAGATGAAAACAATATTAATGTAAAATTTGAATTGTTACGTTTCAAAATATATGAATATCAACCGTTTGTCGTTTAAAGTACCACATAAGTATTGTTAGTATTATTAATACAGTTTTGTTACAGAGACCAAAAAATTTCGCAAAAGTAATCGCTTTGAATGAGGATGGCCACAAAGTTTCGCTATTAAACGATATTGTGAAACTTCCGAAAATTCATAATCGTTTCATGCGAAGCATTTTCAACGCGGAACGTAGAACACACTTAAAAGATATGTTGACATGCAGTGAATGCTATAATCATAATTTATCGAAGTGCAGTTTCAGACTATTTTAATCCAAATTTAAAAACTTTTATTTTTTAATTTCATTTTTTTATAAAAGTTTACCCTATTTATCCGACATTTTTTATTATGTTATTATTTTTTTTTGTTTAAATTTTTGCTGCGTTTTGATTTGTGCAGATTGATGACAATTGATTTCACGTGAATCAATTAGATCTTTATTTACGTCTTTTAATATATGCATAGGATGGCTAAATGATAATTTTTATATTTTCTCTCATCTTGACTGCAGTACCAGTAGTGCAGTTTCAGCACACGCTTAATGGTGAAATGACACGCTTAGGAATATTTATGTTGCGACGGTTATGTTTAATGCGGAAAAGGTAAAAATTTATTATTTATTTATTTTTGAACGTAAAAAATTTTCTTGTAAATTAAATTACATGAATATTTTTTACTTTTATATGATAAACATATATATTATTATTGACGTGTTTAATAACATACATTCGGTATTGGAATAAATAATATATGTATATATTTACTAAGGATGCACGGGTAATGTCAGCTCAAGATTATATTTTAGATTGAGAAGTAAATCTAATTAGATTAGATTTGTAATCTGTATTCTTTTTTAGGCGAGAATAACCATTGAGAATATGATAAAGGATGGGCTTTGTGTAATTATAGTTCTATACATTCATTTAGATGTGACACAAATTTAGAAATAAAAAAACCTTTTCATTTTTCACTTTTACATTTTTATTGTATTTCTATTATGCCAACCTTTCATGTATAGCATTCAAAACTAACTATATGTTTTCTTTACAATATCACTTAATCTACCTTTTCCAACTTAATTTTCTAAATAATTATACGTTTTTTATGGCGCGTGCAATTATTTCATTCATTCGACATATTATATTACAATATTCACATTGGCTTATAATTGTTTCAACAGCGTGTGTTGAGTTTAAGGTGATTAATTCTATATCTAACTTGTGCTATGGGATAGGGTCACTACACATTGGAACGAAGTTACAAAATAAAGAAGTCTAGGAAATTAAGGGCCCATTTTTTAGTCAGCTCGTCACTGACAAGATACGTTTTTAGAGATCAATTTTATCTGTTCGCTTAGGCATTCCAAGTAACCGATAAAATTAACCCAGCACCACAAACAGTACTATGAACCACCCGCCTGAGCATACAAGTAGTTCAGAAGACCATCATTTCTCGTAATAGATCAACGAGGAATGCAATTAGCGCCGTTATGATATTTCGGCCGATGGACGATCGATAGCCGAATATGTCATTTCTATGACCCTCAAACAAACACGTTCTTTCTCTTGGGTCCCAATTGTTAATTACAACATTTGCAACAAGTCAATGGATGTTGGTCACGCGACACAGTGGAAACAAAAGTGGCAGTTGCAGCCCAATTGAAATACCCCGAAATAAATTCATACATCACAATAATATCGAGAGGGAGTATTGTTCGCGATGGGTCATTTATGGCTCAAATTGAATTTGGGTTGCGAGCTGATTCTGTCGAGAAATTGGAACAATTAAATTTTCGGCCAGTATGGGTATATTGGCTCTGCATACACCGTACGTATGCATACAAACACCATATATTGTGATTTGACCGTATACGTACGATTGGGGTATCGTATCTGTGATTTTATTACAAGTTTAATTTATTTTTAAATATACATTTATAAGTAAAATAATGTTTAAAAATTCAAAAACATATAGTAATCATAATTCCTTAGAAAAATAATGGGGACAAACTAACGTCACTACTATAAAATGGAATTATTTTCCCCAATAAAACAAATCCCAAATACCAAAATACACTTTGAAGCTAGAATTGCGCCACAGGTATCCTTTCGCTGCAGCTTGAGCATTGAATAAGCCGCATTGCTATTGACATTTTAATTATAAACGGTGGAGTATGTATCGAACCTACTTATATGAATTACATCAAATTATTTTATGAAACAATTTTTGTTTAATTCGAGATACTAAATTTGCTTAAAAGTTGTATAAATCATGCTGTGGATCTCATGCCGATTTTATCCAAATTTCTTAGAAACTAAATTGGTGGTCATGCCATTCTTTAATAGATGGCATAAAACAAACTATATCTAATTCTTTTTTTTTAATTTGCTAATTCAATTCATGCTTCTCAGCGTTTCGTTAGCACTTTCAAGACTATAATAACCATTTTGCAAAGAAGTGCAATTTGGCATATTTGAATATTTTCGGCTCTAATTCTAGCACTTTAATTGTAATTGTTCTCGTCGATATTTCACAGCTGCCAGGAGACTCACAACACAACAATATAAATCAGCAAAGTCTTTTTAGCTTTGTTTTTATTTTAAGTAAATAAATTTTATTGAAATGAAACGACTTGTTTGTTTCAACGTTATAATTCGTATATTCTGTCCGAGATTTTATTATAAATTTTTTAATGTTGTACATAAGCGATAGAGAAAATAATAATTAAATTTATTTGTATATAAGTATAAGTATATAAGCAATAAGTACATAAATCTATTGTTACATTTGATGCAACAATAAAATATGTATACAATTCATTTACATAAAACAAATTCTATGTACAATATATTTTGTATATAAAGAATATGTACAACGAAAATTAATTACAATGAAACAAAAATACATTGTATATAAATAATACAGTCGGACAGTAAATTTAAGAAATAACAAAATATATAAATTATAATTTAGTGACGTTAATAATAGAATTTTTGAGATGTCCGAACATATTCCCCCCTATTAAGGAAATAATGACTTAATTACTTAAAAAATACTGGACAGAGTTTTCCAATTGGTTTTTTGTAGATCCCACGTTGGGTCTTTACGGAGACCACTCGAACGAGTCCATCAGCGCCGGGGTGAAGGTCAACTATACGTCCTAAAGGCCAGGAACCGGGTGGAACATTTTCATCTTTGACGAACACTATGTCATTCCTTGCGATATTCGGAAATTTGGATTTCCATTTCGTCCGCTGCTGCAACATGGTTAAGTAATCAAATTTCCAAATCTTCCAAAAGCCATTCATCATGTTCTGTAGCAGCTGCCAACGATTAGTGTACGATTTGGCTCCATCAGAAGGGACATCAGGTAACATACTCGGCGAGCAACCCATGAGAAAGTGTCCTGGAGTCAATACTTCACAATTCTCGGAAAAATTCGTATCCATAGGTGCAATGGGTCGCGAATTTAAGAGGCATTCGATTTGACATAGAACGGTGCAGTATTCCTCAAAGGTTAGCGCTGATTCTCCAATTGTACGAATTAGGTGTCTCTTCATTGATTTAACACCAGCTTCCCAGATACCACCAAAATGTGGTGACGATGGAGGAATGAAATGCCAGTCGATCTGATTGGTGGTCAAAAACGTTCTTAGCTCATTGGTGAAGGCTAGAGAGCTGACCTTGAACAGCTGGCTGATTTTTCTGTTGGCGCCGACGAAGTTGGATCCATTGTCGGAATATATTTGTGATGGAACGCCGCGTCTGGATATAAAGCGTCTTAAGCAGGCCAAAAACGCATCTGTGGTCAAATCTGATACCAATTCTATATGGACTGCTTTCACGACTAAACAAACGAAAACAGCCACATAACCCTTATAAATTTTAGCACCTCGTCCGGTTTTAGATTTCACTTTGACCGGCCCCGCGAAATCGACACCTACTGTAGAAAATGCTCTGGAAGGTGTTGTCCGGAATAACGGTAGATTCCCCATTTGTTGTTTTGTTGTACTCAGACGATGGCGAGTGCAGGTGATACAGGATCGAGCAACATGTTTAACCAGGTTTTTTGCTCCAATTACCCAATACTTTTGTCGAATGATGCCAAGTAGTTGTTGTTGAGTAGGATGAAGGTATTGCTTGTGTAGAGTCCACGTGAGCATCTCCGTGAATGGATGGCGAGCGTCGATAATTGCAGGATGTTTGGTGTCGTAAGAACAGCAAGTAGTCAGGCCGATCCGTCCACCAACCCTTAGTGTTCCCTGGTCATCGATAAATGGGTTTAATGAACGTAGCTTACTTCCGCGTTTCAAATCGGACCTGGTGGTGATTCGTTTAATATCTTCTGGAAAACATTCATATTGAGCCCATCGCACAGCAAACATTGTAGCGCGTTTAATTTGAGAACCTGTTAAATACAGAGAAATTTGTTTATTTTTAAATTTGTCAAAAAATCGATAACACTGAGCAAACGTTCGAATTACAAAATAAAATGAAGACGACTTCTCGAATACTTTTGGAATGGCGGAGTAATCGGTTTGATTGCTAGTTAGCGCAGCGTAGACGAACGATTTTTTGGGTTCCAGGTCATCAAAGCTTATATTGGCGAGCTGGGCATCAGATACCTTCGGCCAATGATTTGGTAATTCAGACAAATAGTCTGGACCGTTCCACCACAGCGAGTTGTCAATCAGTTGATCTGGATATATTCCTCTCGAAGCTAAATCAGCTGGATTACTTTTAGAGTTTACATGATCCCAGTTTACCCTTGGAAGCCGATCCAAGATAAATGAAGTGCGATTTCCGATGAACGTCTTCCATCGCCTAGGGACATCGGAAAGCCAAGCAAGGACAATTGTAGAGTCCGTCCACCCAAATGTTTGTAAATTAGGAATGCTTAAGGAACAAACTAGTCTTGTCATTAATTTTACCAACAAAACTGCTGCACATAACTCTAAGCGCGCCAGACAAATCTGTTTAAGAGGAGCTACCTTGGTTTTTGCTGCTATTAATCGCACTGAAATAACTCCATTTAAGTCAATTGCTCTCAGGTAGACCACGGCTGCATAAGCCTTTTCTGAAGCGTCAGAAAACCCATGTAGTTCTACCTTGGCCTCATCTGTCAATGGAATGTTCAGGAACCGTGGAATTTGAATTTTCTCGAACAATATGAAATTTGAATGTATCATTTCCCATTTTGATTTAATTTTTTCGGGAAGGGGATCATCCCAGTCAACTTTATGAAACCAGAGACCTTGAAAGAGGATTTTCGTGACGACCGTACACGGGGAGAGAAGTCCTAATGGATCAAAAATGCGACCGGCTATAGATAGAAAATTTCGCTTTGTACTAGGGCTACAATCTGTCTTATTAATTTTGAATGTAAAGCAATCCGAATGAGTCATCCAAACTAGGCCTAATGTTTTTGCGATAGCCTCATAACTAGAAATTTCAATAAGAGGTTCCTGTTCTTGTTTTGGTATAGAACTTAGTAGTTCTTGGCTGTTGGATACCCATTTTCTTAATTTAAATCCACCTAGTCGCAATCCTTCAACTATTTTTGCTTGCAGATGTTTGGCATCCATAACGCTTGCACTACCTGAAAGTAAGTCATCGACATAGAAATCAGATTTTATTATATCTTTAACGTCGGAGAGATTTGGAGGTAAGTCGTCTGCAATTTGATGAAGAGTTCGCGAAGCTAAAAATGTAGCGCAGGTTGTGCCATATGTGACGGTGTTCAAGCGATAGTGTAATATCGGCAGATTTGTGTCCTCACGCCAGACAATCCGTTGGTGATTGCGATCTTCCTCATGCACCATCACCTGACGGAACATTTTCTCAACGTCAGCGGCGAACGCAATTTTGTGTTTCCGGAAACGCACTAGAATGCAAAATAATTCTTGTAGTATTGGTGGTCCGGCGTCCAGTTTATCATTAAGTGACACACCCGATGAAGATTTTGAGGAACCGTCAAAAACGACGCGTAACTTCGTTGTTGAACTGGAATCTTTAAACACTGCGTGGTGTGGCAGATAATATGTTTTTGAATGAGTCCCACTATTGATTTCCGTTTGTGGAATAAGAGACATATTACCCAGTGCTAAATATTCTCGCATAAACTGTGTGTACTCCGCTTTTAGTTCAGCAGATTTGATAAATCGACGCTCCATGGCGAAAAGTCTCCGGATTGCCATGGGCAGTGAGTCTCCGAGATCAGGAGAATTTGGTTTAAATGGTAGCCGCACTACGTATTTGCCTGATTCGTTATCCTTAAATGTATTTTCCTTAAAATGAGACTCACACCAGTGTTCATTCTCAATCGCTATGGTCCCGATCTCCTCTACTTCCCAGAACTTTTGAATTGTGTCATGAAGGTCGATGTGGCATGTACTAACAGAGCCATAACTTGACATGGAATTTTGATCAATTTCAAGAGTTGCTTTACCAGAGATGACGTAACCGAAACATGTGTTTTGAGCGAAAAGATCATCATCAAGTTGATATTTTTCCGGACGCAGTAATTTCATAAAAATGTCGCCTCCCAGTAATATATCTATCGGACTCGTATGGTTGAAATTTTGATCAGCTAAATGTAATGACTGGAAGTTTTCAAATTTTGGTAACTTCACGGTGATCGGGGGAAAATCAGAAGTTAAATTTTTCATTATGAGAGCTCTCACGGATAAAGAGAGATTGTCGGATGATAATATATTCAGTCGTACAGATCCTTTGGTTTTACCAGCGCTTATGGAACCGAGACCTTTAACATTTACACAGGCATGGTTACGCGGAAGATTTAGGGATTGAGCACATTTTTCCGTGATCAAACTGATTTCTGCTGCAGAGTCTAATAAGGCTCTAAATTTTTGATACGACCTCCTAGCATCCTGTACCAATATTAAGGCGGTTGGTAACAAGGTCAAGGAAGATTTAGGAACCTTGGGAGTTAGTGTCTCAGATGAATGCGCTGAATCAATAATAGGATTACACGGAGAAATTGAATCCAATTTTAATGAACGGTTCTGTTGGCCAGAGTGAATTGAAATAGAAGATTTAGGTGGAATGTTGTAAGATTGGCAGACAGGATGAGTTAATTGTCAATCGGTCGATGGAATATTATCTTTAGGTTTATCATCATTTATTAACGGTGAATTAACCGCAGCGTGAAGAGTGTTGATACTGATTGGGCTTTTATTGTGTGATGAATTTTCATGAAGCAATGAATTGTGTCGTTCACCACATGTCCTACAGCATATACTAGACGAACATTCGGACACCAAATGATTGCGATTTAAACAGTTCAAACAGAGACAAGAATCCTTCGCGATTTTAATACGGCTGGAAACATTTAGATTCTTAAATTTAAAGCATTTGTAGAGAGGATGGTTACCTTTGTTGCAGCATGGACATTTAAAGTTATCGGTGGTTGTATGCAAATTCACTTTCGTTGGGATCTTCGATTGATGTTTACTATGCACGGTTTTGTTTGGGGTGCATGCTTCAAATGTGTCACATCGTTTATCTAGGAATCTTAAAAATTCCTCGAAAGTAGGAGTATCTTTGTCTACCGAAAATTTCGCCCACTCTTCTTTAGTCTGAAGATCAAGCTTATTTAAAATGAGAAAGATTAACCAATTATCGCGTTTTTCATATTGCGTACCCAAGCACTTTAATTCCCGAATAACGCCATCGGATACATCAGCGATTTTACGAAGCTCAGAAACACAGAATTGTTGCATAGGAGTTTGTTTCAAAAACTTGTCAATTAAGGCATTCATAACGGTTTTCCTTTTATCGTACCTGGCCTGTAACTTATCCCAAGCTTCTTGATAATTTAGATCAGAAATTGGGATGTAGCGGATCAAGTCAGCAGCTTCACCTTTCAAAAAACTTTTCAATAATTGAAATTTATGAGCTTCGGATAATGCGTTGTTTGAGTGAACGGATGATTTATAAAGGTCCTTGAATGACGGCCATTGACTGTATGTTCCAGAAAACGGTTCAATGACGACACGTGGAAGTTTAATGTCTTGATTGGTTTGAGTCAAAGTATTTTCCTTGAGACCCTCAAAAAACTGAGTTTGCTGAGCGTATAGATTATCAATTGTTTTATTGAGCAAATCAGTAGTCGGAGGCTGAGGAGTATCAACTGTTTGTCGCTGTCGAATTTCTCGCACAAAAATCGCCTTTACTTTGAAATACTTTGCCTCAAACTCATCAAATTTTGAGCTTTGATCGGGAATCATGAGAAGTTTGTTTTCAATTGCAACAAAATCGTTAAAATATTCCTCGATCTTCGATGAACGAACTTCGATATCTTCGAGTGTTGTATCGCCATCGATTGCGACCGCAAAAGTATTAAGTTTGGTTAAGGCGGCTACTATGCGACCACGTTTTTGCACTAAATCACTTGCCATATCTATGCACTTGTCACTCAACAGTTAGCTTGGATTCACTGTTATATTCACCGTTTACAAATATGCAAATAAGCACGAAATTGAATTTAAATTTATATAAAACTTGCTCGATGTTATCTTATAATTTTATTGCTTATATTGTAAAATAAACAATTTCTAGAAATTATAAGAATAGAGAGAGATTCACCGTTATATATTCACCGATTGCGAATGTGTAAAAAATATGTACGAAATTGCGTTTAAGTTTCATGGAGATTGGCTCAATATTATCTTATAATTATATCACTTATCAATTATAAAATAAGCAATCTCAGAAATTTTAAGAAACCACCATAAATTTTAGTAAAAATCAATTAAAAAACTTAGCTTTATATTGCTGCGCTTGGCGTGGTAATAGACCAAGGAATCCAGAAGGATCGGAGACAAACCGCTCCGAGTACCGCTATCCAAATTACTCCAACAAACTGCAATCGATTTATGTAGATATAAATTTCCCGGATCGACCTATCCGGCTCGAAGGACCAATGTTCTCGTCGATATTTCACAGCTGCCAGGAGACTCACAACACAACAATATAAATCAGCAAAGTCTTTTTAGCTTTGTTTTTATTTTAAGTAAATAAATTTTATTGAAATGAAACGACTTGTTTGTTTCAACGTTATAATTCGTATATTCTGTCCGAGATTTTATTATAAATTTTTTAATGTTGTAAACACGTAAGATACTTACATAAGCGATAGAGAAAATAATAATTAAATTTATTTGTATATAAGTAAAGGGTGATTTTTTTGTGGTTAGGATTTTCATGCATTAGTACAGGGTGGCGCACGAATCGTGCTACAAAAACAAAACGTAATAACTTTTTTTCTGTGTGACTAATCGGCTTTATTTTTTTTTATTGTATAGATAATTCAATTTTATTTTTATTTAACTAATTAGTTTTGAAAATGATAGACCGTAAATGACCTCCATGCTCATTCACGCATGTGCGACACCTGATCAGAAAATTATTCATTGCGCACTGAAGGGTTGAAGTCGGGATCGCCTCAATTATTGTTGTAATGGACTGCTTCAATTCAGTCAAATTCCTTGGTTTCGTTTTAAACACCTCTTGTTTGACATAACCCCATAAAAAAAAATCTGGTGCAGTGAGGTCAGGTGACCTTGGGGGCCAGCGGAAAGTGGAGTTTCTGGATATTAATTTATTTGGAAATTTTCGTTGGAGCTCCTCCATAACCGGTCTGGCTATATGTGCAGTTGCTCCATCTTGCTGGAACCAAATGCTGTTAAAAGGGATACGTCTTCGCCGCAGTTCTGGGTAAAAAAAATCTTTCAACATGTTTAAATAACGGTCCCCATTTACAGTTACTGTTTCACCGTTTACTTCAAAGAAGTATGGCCCGACAATGCATCTTGATGAAACTGCGCACCACACTGTCACTCGTTCTGGGTGCAGTTCCGTCTCATGGAGTATTTCTGGATTAGTTTCACTCCATATACGACAATTTTGCTTGTTTACATTGCCGTTTAGATCAAAATGGGCCTCATCAGACATAAACAAGCAATTTATGAAGTTGTTGTCTTCTTCGGCCATTTCAATAATTTTCCGGCAAAATTCCAGGCGAATAGGCAAATCCAGAGGTTTTAATTTGCTTGTAATTTGGATTTTGTACGGAAACAAGTTTAAGTCATCATGAATTATCCGTTGTAATGACCGTCTGCTAACTCCAATTTGCGCCGATAACTCTCGAGTCGAAACACTTGGATTTGCCTGAATTGATGATGCTACAGCTGCGATTGTGGCTTCGACCCGAACATAGGGATCTCGATTGTACGGTCTACGTGCGATGCTTCCAGATTCAGCAAACATGCGTACCAACCTCATAATGGTCCATCTACTCGGGGGAGTGCCGCCAAACTCCCGCCTAAATTCCCTCTGGACGGAAATGATGGACTGCAAAGCATGGTAGCGCTGCACTATCCAAATCCTCGTTTCGGTATTCCAAGCATCCATTTTAGTAAATTTAAATAATAATCTGCAAAATAAAAAAAATAAAAAACAGATTAGTCACACAGAAAAATAGTTATTACGTTTTGTTTTTGTAGCACGATTCGTGCGCCACCCTGTATTTGACAGATCACGCGGGATTTCAGACAAGGTGTCAAAGAGAAAGATGCTCAGTATGCTTTGACATTTCATAATGAATAGACTTACTAACGAGCAACGCTTGCAAATAATCAGTGAATGGGCCCTAGAAAAGTTGGCAGAAAATCCGCTTTTTTATCGACAAATTTTGTTCAGCGATGAGGCTCATTTCTGGTTGAATGGCTACGTAAATAAGCATAATTGCCGCATTTGGAGTGAAGAGCAACCAGAAGCCGTTCAAGAACTGCCCATGCATCCCGAAAAATGCACTGTTTGGTGTGGTTTGTACGCTGGTGGAATCATTGGACCGTATTTTTTCAAAGATGCTGTTGGACGCAACGTTACGGTGAATGGCGATCGCTATCGTTCGATGCTAACAAACTTTTTGTTGCCAAAAATGGAAGAACTGAACTTAGTTGACATGTGGTTTCAACAATATGGCGCTACATGCCACACAGCTCGCGATTCTATGGCCATTTTGAGGGAAAACTTCGGAGAACAATTCATCTCAAGAAATGGCCCGGTAAGTTGGGCACCAAGATCATGCGATTTGACGCCTTTAGACTATTTTTTGTGGGGCTACGTCAAGTCTAAAGTCTACAGAAATAAGCCAGCAACTATTCCAGTTTTGGAAGACAACATTTCCGAAGAAATTCGGGCTATTCCGGCCGAAATGCTCGAAAAAGTTGCCCAAAATTGGACTTTCCGAATGG
The DNA here is from genome assembly GCA_963691935.1 of Nephrotoma guestfalica. NCBI lineage: Eukaryota > Metazoa > Arthropoda > Insecta > Diptera > Tipulidae > Nephrotoma > Nephrotoma guestfalica. Next base: position 177,444,354 of record OY829913.1, read on the forward strand.
ACCACCTAAGACGCAGCCGCGGTCAACATTTAAATGAAATTATCTTCAAAAAGTAAATGTCATGGACCAATCTAACGTTTCAAATAAAGAACCGATGAGATTTTGCAAATTTTATGCGTTTTTTTTTTAAAAAAAGTTCTCAAGCTCTTAAAAAATCACCCGTTATAAGTATATAAGCAATAAGTACATAAATCTATTGTTACATTTGATGCAACAATAAAATATGTATACAATTCATTTACATAAAACAAATTCTATGTACAATATATTTTGTATATAAAGAATATGTACAACGAAAATTAATTACAATGAAACAAAAATACATTGTATATAAATAATACAGTCGGACAATAAATTTAAGAAATAACAAAATATATAAATTATAATTTAGTGACGTTAATAATAGAATTTTTGAGATGTCCGAACAGTAATAGTACTGTCAATTAACATTAACGGATGATGGAGTTAATGCAACTATATTTTAATTTCAATGGGACTACTTGTAGATTCAGACAAAAACAATTGTACATAATCACGGCGATAATATAGAACACTTGAAGTCTCATATAAGCAACCACAAAGATCCGCCTTAAAATTAAAATGTTTCTATTTCTTGAGGCGACGAATGACATTCCAGATCTTTTCCGTAAAATACAATGTTGATAAAGAAACAACTAAAATTCGGTATGTAAATTAATATTAAACCATGTAAGAGCCTATGTGACGTTACAACTTTACTGAAAAAGAGAAGCGAAGCAAAGCGGCAAGTGTCGGTTATGTTTGAAGTATGAAGATTTTTTATAGTAATTTCTATGTAGAACTTTAAGGCTTCAATTTCAATTTTCTTAGGCAGATTGGTGACAGAAGTGTGAAAGTTTGTTAATTGAAAGAAATATTGAAAGAAATATTAACATTATATTTTTAATTAAAATTGTGTTGATTTAAAATGTTTATGCTTGGTTTGTAATAGTAGTGACCATCTTCGTTGTTATTTTATGAAGGACGTTTGATCATTTGATCGGGTATATAATTCTATGACTATGAAATTACGTAGATTTAAACAATAAGGCCGATTTACCTAAACATGTTATTTATCCAGATCTATTTTATATTAAACAAAATTTTTCAAGGATTAACTTTCAAAAAAAGTAATAACAATAGAACCAAACAAGGTGATATTTTTCTTCGAGTATTATTTACCACTGTTTCGATTTAATCCAAAAATAAGATTTGGCAACACGGAATTTCTTACTAAATTGGCTTTTATTAATTTTTTGTTATTACAGGCATGTATCAGTGACTGGTATGGACTAACCTGCAGTTTAGTTAGTAAGCGATTTAGACCAAACTGATTTTTTGGTGATGAGCTCATAGCATTTTTGTTTATTATTATTATAATTGTTTTGTTTTATTTCGGACACAACAGCAATTTTACCACTCGAAATTTTGATTAGCATTTTTAATAAACACTAATGCGTGATATAATTTAAAATGTACATTGGTGTCGCAAATTTTTCTGATAGTTCAACTTTCTATAGCACATTGGTTTTCCAGTCAGCGTCTCTAAAAACCAAAATTTTTGGGAAACCAAAATACATCACAAAACGATTTAACGAGTTGCTGTTATTTCACAGAAGTAATTTTTTTCATTGGAAATTATTAGTTTAACATATTTATTTCTGACAGTAATCGCGTTCGCAATTCGCGTTTGGTGTATATATCGCCTAAAAGTGAAATATTTTTGAACCATCTAGTGTTCGAAATACTTTGGTTAGAGATTATCTCCTTTACATGTTATCTGCTTCGTTTGGTCCTACACTTTTGGAACACCCTTCAAATCGAATACGTGTAAGTACGTTTTTAGTCTGTTTTATATACTTTCAGTTTATTTGCGTCTAGAGAATAATATAAAATTATTACGTAAATAGGAGTGCGCGGGTTGTATTATCAAACAGGGTCTTTCATATTGAAGTAACTATACACATCAAAAGTGTAAATGGAATACATGGTTTCTAGGTTGCCATTGCTTTTAATTTGGTTTAATTTTGGTGTTAGTTTCTAGCAGATACATTGATTGTAAAGGCTGTCCCAATAAGAAGTTGAGATTTAAAAATTTAATAATACAAAAACGGTTTAATATATTTCGAAAATTAGTTTTTTGTTTGAAAGCACAATCCTCCTGGTTATTTATGGAAAATAATTTCATGTAAATGGGAGCCGCGGCTGGCCTTGGTGTACTCTATTCGGTCGGTTCAATTTCTGAGCACATTTTTGATTGTGTGCGGATCTATTTCGGCATTGTTGCTTTAATATTGGCTTTCAAATGCTCAATTGTTTGTGGATTATCCGTATAACACTTGTCCTTCACGGCACCCCACAAATAAAAGTCCAAAGGCATCAAATCACAGCTCCTTGCCAGCCAATTCACACCACCATTCCGACTGATAATGCGACCATCGAATTTCTGAAGCAGTTTCGCTATTGTAACGCCCGATGTGTGGCATGGCGCACCATCTTGCTGGAACCAAAGATCGTCCAAACCAATATCTTCAAGATATGGCCACAAAAAAGATGTTAACATGTGGCAGTAGTTAATTCCGTTGACCGTAATGGTCGCGGCGGCCTCATCTTCGAAGAAATATGGCCCAATAATGCCGCCCCGCCACAAGCCGCACCAAACAGTAACACGCAATGGATGCATTGGCTTCTCCACATATCCTTGTGGATTTTCCGATCCTCAAATGCGACAATTTTGTTTGTTTACGAATCTACCGATATGGAAATGCGCTTCGTCCGAAAATATGATTTTTTGAGCAAAATCCTCATCAATTTCGAGTTTGTCGCAGGCCCACACAGCGAATCGATATCGAAGCAGCTGGTCATGGGGCTTCAATTGCTGAAATAATATACTGAGTTTCGGTCAAAGAGAGAATGATATTAGTGTTGCCAGAGCCAAAATAACCGATACATCAAATCTGAACCGGTTATTGTGACACCCTATACATACAATATCAAAAATCATCAAATATTCAGCGATAACGGTAAAACGGTTCTTGGATTATTGAAAACATCGTTTTTAGCCTATTTGAGTCGATTTGTCTCGGACTTTATTCAGTTTTAGCTCCTAAAAGAATTATTTTAAAATAGCGAAATTTAAAATTTAGTGTAGAAGTATGAAATACAGCAATACACATCGTAATTAACTCATAATGAAATGGACGAAGCAGTAGGAATGCTTCGAAGTCAGGCATATGTTGCCTGAGTAAGATTAACAACTTAAACGAACGACCATTATATTCAACTGCACGTCCGCCGAGAGCCAACTTTAACTGCCTGACAATTACAGTCACGCTTGTAGATAACTGAAAACATTTATGTTAGTGGCCAAACCATCAGGAATAGACTACACGAAAACAATCCTCACGCTCATTGTGGTGTCCACCGACACGACATGGAAATCGAAAGCTTAAATGATTGGTGTGAAAATAATAGAAATTGGACAGAAGGACAATGGTCCTAAGTTTTGTTCACTGACGAGTCAAGATTCAGATTTCACTTAGATACGAGGAGAACAAGAATATGGGGACAACCTGGTAACGCCGGAGACTAAGGGTTGACTGGAATTATGAGTTATAATTTATCGGCAGCCAGTTACATCAATAATATACTGGAACCTGTCGAGCTTCCATTATCAACCCAAATCGGATCAGAATTCATCTTAATGCATGACATTGCCAGGCCACACACAGCTAGAACCACAACAGACTGGTTGGAAGCACAAGAAATCCATATGTTACCACGGCCAGCACAAACCCCGGATCTAAATCCGATTGAACCATTGACCATTTTATATTTATAGTAACAGTAATAAGAATATATTATCAAAGAAAACCAATTTTATTTATTAATTTAATAAAATGAATTTACTTCAACTTCCCACCAGGAATAGAGTATATTAAGAGCATCTACATAGCTCTGGTATATCTAGAATTGAAACAAAAAATCATTTTTCAAATCAAAGAAACATTTACAAGAGACTTGTTTTTAATCTTTCTAAAACTCGTACACTCCACATATTTTTGATCGAAACCTTGTCCATCCAGCGAATTTACAACTACCAAAATTCAATAGACTCTATATATTTGTTGGATGTACCCTACCCGTTGGATAGTAACATAATTTCTACATTTAATTTTCAATTGCGAGATTTTCAGAATGAAATCATTGTAAATATTGTTTTAAATTTTGTGTTATATATTGGATTCTGGATTTTATAAAATAGATAGATATAGACGCTGACTCGATGTGACAGTAGTTAAACGTATCTACGTAAATAATAACTGAACATGATTTGCATAGTAAAATAACAACAATGAAAAACCACTGTCATCATCTAACAAAAAGATTACCGCCACATTTACACAAATCTGATTCGGAATTCATGAAAATTAAAAACTTCCCGTGTGTGACAACATGTCTCAGTCGTATCATGATAGAATAATTTATTAAAATTAATTGTGTAACGGATTTGTAACATTGCGTTCATGGGTTTCGGTGAATTAAACAAATATAGTAACATATTTCATTTATATTTTGGATACAATTTTTGTTGATTTGGATTTTCAAAATATATGTACTATTTAGTATCAAAACGGTGAAATCATACCCATGAACATAATTTTCCAGTCAAATTTTAATCATACGAAAAATGAGATTAAGTATTATGAAAAACTGAGATTTATCATGGATCTAAGTTCATTTATCACGAGTTGCTTTGCTTGTTATATTATAAGCATTAACTCGACAAAATATTCTTAACAACCTTAAAATGAGAAATTTTATATCAATTTATTTTATTCTTGATATTATATTTACCTACTACTACCTTTATATACATATATACACCTTAGAAATTTTTTATTATGTACTCTATATCTAGTCTTACTTCATCCTCATACTCATAAATATGACAGCATATGAAAATGAAAATTGTTATGCCGTCATGTTGACACCGACAAAACACAGAAAGTATAAATACATACATAAAACTAAACGGAAATAAAAGTTTTTAAATGAAAAGTACAACAAATTTTTTTATCGCTTCTTTTTCTGTCTACATCTGCGGATAAAAATAGGAAAATTATTGATTTTTATGTATTGTTAACTGTTAAGACACATTCGTATAAACACACACTGTGAGCGTTTCACTCCACAAACATAAATTGCACATAATTTACATAAAATAAATGTTAACATGATTTTACACTTTTTAAATGGAAAATTTACTTAACTTGAAATAATTTGATTTTGGGATTATTTCGGAATATACTCAGCGAACATCGAACATCAAGACAAGAACATTTTTCAATTTCTCTCCTTTCCTCCGCATACTTATAATTAACAATGTTATACGACATTTTATGTCTGTCTATCAATTTAAAAGTATTTTTTTTTATTACAAATATAGACTTATTTTATCTAAATCCAAATTCAATCGTAATCACATTTCAAAATTGTTTTTTTAAAGAATTAATCAAGTCAAGATGTTTGAAATAAATATTATATCTAAAAATATAACAGGAAATTTATCTTTGTTAGAATGCATTAGGCCGCGTCACGTAAAATTAATAAATAACAGAGAAGTGAACTAAAATATTCTAAGAATATTATGTCTGTGTTTACCTTGCATTTAACAGCATAAATTCGATGCAATTGTAACAAGTTAAGCTAAACTAAAGTTTAATGCAGTTCGGAATATTGTACTTAAACGCGCAAGCAGAACAACAGAGATACCTCAAATGGTTTAAGAATTTTTATTATATTTGCTCATAATACAAAATCCTCAGTTCCCACCCCTGGATGGGGAGCTCCTGATAATTTTTTCTAACTAACACGGTCCCCAACTAACACCCGATATAACGGATGTTGTGTTAAGATCTTTAGGGATATCTTAGTTGGCCTAATATTTTTTATTATATTTGGTCATAATACAAAATTCCATAAATTGTTGCCACCCATGGATGGCGCTCCTGTTTACTATTTCTAATTGGCATCGTATCCAACTAACACTCCAAATAACTGAGGTTATGTTAAGATCTCTAGGGATACCTCAGTTGGCCTAAGAATTTTTATTATATTTGGCCATAATATAAAATTTTATTTTTATTTATTTAGTATCTCTGGAAATCTTAACACAACCTCAGATATAAGGGGTGTTAGTTAGGGATCATGTCAGTTAGAAAATATATATATTCAACTGAATATATTTTCTAACTGACATGATCCGTAACTTACACCCCTTATACCTGAGGTTGTGTTAAGATCTCCAGAGATACCTAAAATGGTTTAAGAATTTTTATTATATTTGAGCATAATACAAAATCCTCTAAATTATTCCCACCCCTTAACGGGGAGCTCCTGATAAGTTTTTCTAACTAACATGATCCCCAACTAACACCCGATATAACGGAGGTTGTGTTAAGATCTCTATGGATATCTCAGTTGGCCTAACAATTTTTATTATGTTTGGTCATAATATGAAATTGTATTAGATGCCCCCTCCTGGATGGGGAGCAACTGAATATATTTTCTAACTGACATGGATTTCAACTAACACAGCATATACGTGGGGTTGTGTTAAGATCTCTTATAGGGATACTTTAGATGGTTTAAGAAATTTTATTATATTTGGGCGTAATACAAAATGTTTCCAAAATAACACCCCATATAATTGAGGTTGTGTTAAGATATCTAGGGATATTTCAGTTAGCCTAAGAATTTTTATTATATTTGGTCTTAATAGGAAATCCTTCAAATTTTCCACACCCCTCGTTGAGGAGCTCCTGATTATTATTTTCTATTTACATGGTCCCCTACTAACAACCCATATACATAAGATTGTGTTCGCCTAAGAATTTTTATTATATTTGGTCACAATACTAAATCATATAAATTGTTCCCACCCCTGGATATCTTTACTGACATGAATTCCAACTAACACCACAAATAACTGAAGTTGCGTGGAATATACAAAATTCTATAAATTGTCCTCACCCCTGGATGGGGAGCTCCCTATTATTTAATCTATCACACATGATCCAGAACTAATAGCTCACATACAACACAACCCCAGGTGTTTGATCTCTAGGGATACCTCGTTTTCAAGAATTCTTAAACAATAGTTTTATCTACTATATTGTATAATTTGTTGCTTAGAATTATGAACACTATCTATTTTTGCTGTCTGAATGTTAGTATCTTCCCCTTAGCGGTAAATGTAACAGTCTTTTTTTTCAGTGTAATTTACGGTTTTCTAGAACTTTAAATATATTTTAGAGTCAAATTAAACATTCATGTAATTATTCGAAATAAAGCGGTTTTATATTACTCAGTTAATTTTAATAAAATTTAATAATTACATCCACGATTGTGTCCGAATTGTGTGATAAATATTTTCTACCACAAATACTTGACACTAACGTGAACAATTTTCTCTTTTTTTCAAGTTCCTGCCCGAATTCTGGGATAATTTTTTTGATACAAAATCCCCGCCCTCAGTTTTAATTTTAATTTAAAAATATTGATTTTAATCATTATAAGATTAAGTTATAAAAACACTTGAAATCATAAATCTAGTTATAGTTATTTAATTTTGTATTGAATTATCTAAAAAATCTAACTACAATGATATTCTTGAATATTTATCGGTAAGTCCATTTCTTTTACATATTACACAGCTTCTAATCATAATCAATGCCCTAAACAAGTACATTCGATAATTACCATCCGATTAAATTATCACTTATCTGTCAAAAATTATTGTGCCCAAAAACTATAATAATTCGGGTGTCTTCAGAATTTTCACAATGTTTGTACTAAAAAATATTTATCACACAATTCGGACCCAGTCCAAGAAAACTTTAATTTTCGATAAGTTCCGTCTTACCCAGGATTAGTGATATTACACAATTAATGAGCAAAAGATACTAAGCAACAGATACAAAATACATATTACAAAATAATTGATGAAATTCCAAAAATTTAGCTTAATTTTATCGTACCGGCAGATAAAAATGCAGTGAAAAATGTGTAGAATTAAACAGAGACATCTATATTCTAATACGAAAAATATCAATTTCACTAGGTAAACTGCGTACCGCAAAATAAAATTCAGCGGTGAAAGCAATAAAAATCATATAGCTAGCTTAAACAATTTAGAAATATTACATATACAACCTAAAAGCAGACGTTTAGATACCTTAGAATCTTACGAAATTTGAAAATCCATATTCCTTAACCAAAATGTCCTTAACGAACAGAGAGAAATCCGTTTCTCACCAGTTACGGATCCCACGCTGTTCTATTCTCACGCTCTTAATAATATGACTAATACGTCGGGTAACTAAATGTACATCAATATACCTTGAATTTTGTTACTCAACCGATAACTAATCGCTTACCTGCTATTCCACCCCCTCTTTTTTATTTGTAATTTTTCCGTGTAAACAACAGATGGTTGGAACGATCAATAGATTAATTTTTATTGCCTATTTTTTGTCCCTCCTTCTTTTATTTTATTTTGCTTATTTCTTCTATATATAACTAAATTTTTATTTTTACCAATCAGTAGATACTCCTGATGATGACCTAACAAGTCGAAGTTAATCGAGTAATTTTTTAAAAATTTTGAAAAAAACAAAAAACAAAAAAAAAAGTTTTGTGCGAAATAATAAACAAGTGTTTTAATGTGTTTATTAAGTGTTAATGTGTTTCGCCAAGTACCAACGGCGCATAGTGTTAAAAGTATACTATTGCTAGTACTTCTAGTAGTGCTAGTGCTTCTTAAAATTAAAATAATACTAAAAATATTTAATAAACAATTTTTGTTCAAACATACATAAATCAAAATAAGATTTATTCTTATATTAAACATTTCAATTTTACGAATTTAAACCAGTTTAAACGATTACTAAATTATTGCAAAACTTTTGCTAATTCACGTACCAATGAATTTTGAGAAGAAAATAAACAATTTGGTCAATATGAAGATGGTATATCGGCCTCAATTAGAAATTTTGTGATGTTTGGATTGGTTTTGGATAATATTGGTGTGATTTTAAACCACCATAAAGTGTGCTCACTCACCAACCAATACATTTTATTATTCAAATCATCCAAACATTACAAAATTCTCAAGTATACCTGATTGCCTGAATTAATCATTGATGTTAAGAGAAATCATAGGTTGATGAAAGAGCCAACAGTTTCTAGTGGTTTAGTAAACCCTTAAATGTTTCAAATCCAAAAATAATCAATACTATTCAAAACCAACCCACTAGCACAAATTCTAAACATTTACAAAATTCTTAAGTAGGGCAGATTATCTGAATCGATCATTTATTTATTTATTTATTCATTAACTTTACTATCTTAGTTTGCACCACACACCACATATTGAGCTTTTAAGCTCATTCTCTGCCAGGATCATTGTTCTTATCAAAACCGTTCAATGAGTAAACAGTATTTTAATAAAAGTTCAATTCAAATTTCGTAAGACTGAAATGTCTTCAGCTACAGTTATTTTTTACGATTTTCATAACTCATCCAGGATTTATTATTTTAAATTCTTAGTTTGATTTAAAAAATGTTTAATATTTTAAATTATAGCCTTTTAGGATATACGAGTATTTGTGAAATTCATAAAACTCCCAATGTGTATATGAACAAAATAGTGTCCATCACGATATTTCCCAGAGTATGATCCTCAAGACGGCTCTGGTAATAATTACTCGTAGCTATTTCATAAATAAATGCGAATCATTCACAATCATTTTTAACTACAATTTGATAGTTGGGCTACAGCTTGGTTAGACGAATTGATTTAAAATTCGACTGATATTTTATAATTTTTTAAAATGTGTATTTTTTAAAATGTTAAATAATACACATTTTAAAAATGATAAATTAAATAATACAAAATTCATTCTCACTTTGTTTCGATAATAATTTTGGATATAAAAAATGCCCTCCATCACTAAATACCATTAAAATATACAAATAAATAAGCCCGTTTTATTTCTACATGTTACGAGTAGATATATCAATTTTAAAATATTACAATATCGAATAAATTATATTATTATTCAAAAAAAAAAAATATTTCAAATTTTTTACATATTTTTATCTCTGAATTCTATTTGAAAATTATGTTAATAATTGTGAAATTGTATATACTCCTACGTACTTAAATTTATCGCACATTATGGAAGGAGTACATTAAAAATATTGATAATACAGCAAATCTACATAAATTAAATCCAGTCGGAAAACATCATCGATTGAAAATGTAGTTTGTTAATGTTTTCTCGCTTTGGTTTTGATTTATTTATTGTATTTATTAAATAGCTTGTTGAATATTATTAATTTTATTAAATAATGGTTTGTAGAATAAATTATGAAAAGTGAGTTTTTCAATCATGGTATAGCATGCGCAGTAGCAACTCAATGTATGAGAAATAGACATAAAAGGCAAAAATGAAAATATTATAATGAGTACAATAATGTAGGGAACTTAATGTGAAATGCAAACAACATTAAAATTTGCTTGATGTCCAAATATTTAAAGTGTGACTCTATCTGCGTAACAATTTATATATATATATATATATATATATATATATATATATATATATATATATATATATATATATATATATAGGGTTTTTCAATAAGAGCACTTCAACTTTTTTTTTGAATAAAACACAAACTGTTCAACTTTTGAACTAACTTTTTTTTTATTAACGAATTTGAACATATACATTTAAGTATGAAACTCGATTTCTTTTGCATGACAACCGCGTGCACGTTTTACGAAGTCCAATCTTTGAACCCAATTTTCGACCACTCTTTCGCATAAATCGGCCGAAATTCCAGCAATTTCACGATCTATATTGGCTCTGAGCTCTTGCAATGTCGCCGGCTTATTGGCATAGACCAATGACTTCACATAAACCCAAAGAAAATAATCTAGAGGTGTCAAATCACACGAGCGCGGCGGCCACTGGACGGGCCCGTTTCGCGAAATAACACGCTCATCGAACTTAGTCTTCAATAACGCGATTATATCGTGTGCTGTGTGGCATGTGGCCCCGTCCTGTTGAAACCACATGTCGTCCAAGTCCATTCCATTCAATTGCGGTCAAAAAAATCGTTTATCATATCGCGGTATCGATTTCCATTAACAGTAACGTGGCGATCGTTATCGTCGCTGAAAAAATATGGCCCAATGACGCCGCCGGCATGTAATCCGCACCAAACAGTGACTTTTTCGGGATGCAACGGTGCCTCATGAATCACGTGTGGGTTGCTTCCTGCCCAGTAACGCATATTTTGCTTGTTGACAAATCCATTTAGCCAAAAGTGAGCCTCACCGCAGAAGATGATTTTTCGGTGAAAATCTGCATCATTTTCGATTTGCTCTTGAGCCCAATTCACGAATCAGTGTCGCTTCAAATGGTCAAACGGCTTTAGTTGTTGTGTCAGCTTGATCTTATACGGATGTAGGCCAAGATCTTTACGTAAAATTCGCCACAATGATGTCACAGAAAGGCCCAATTGTTGCGAACGTCGTGTGAGCGACACATTCGCGTCTTCTTGAACTGAAGCCCTGGCGGCTGCGATGTTTTCAACACTTCGAGCACTTCTTGCTCTCGAGGGCACCGGAACATTATGTAGCGAAAACGTAGACTCAAATTTTGCCACTATACGGTCGATTGTCGAACGGGCTGGCTTGCTAAATGGACCGTAAAAGAACGATTATTTTGATAAAAAATTTGCACGATTTGCAATCGCTGTTCACGTGTGTAGCGTTCCATGATGAAATGTATACTAATGAAGTTTCCAAATGACAAAAGATTAATAAAAAATATGGCGTCGTTCGCCGTCCCTATCGGAAAAAAGTTGAAGCGCACCTGTTGAAACACCCTATATATATATATATATATATATATATATATATATATATATATATATATATATATATATATATATATATATATATATATATATATATATATATATATATTTGCACTTTATCAAACACTCATAATACTTGTGCTGTCTCTTGGAAACCAGAGCTGGACCATGACCTCTAATGATTGTAGATTATTATCTCCTTCGAAAGGAAGATCATTCGTTCAATCTTTGGTCCAATTAAAGTTGCAAATCCAATCGAGTTAGATGACTCGGTCACGTTGCAAGGTCTTCACAACAATGGATGACCAAGAAATTGTTCCAACAACAACCAACCGGAGTGCGTCATAGAGGAAGACCTCAACCGCGCTGGCGTGGCGACGTCGAACAAGACCAACGTATATTAGGATGCCGAAACTGGAGAAGGGGAGCGATGGATCGGGTCGTCTGGAGGACCATAGCCCAGGCGACAAAATCTGTTCATGGGATCAAGCCTTACGTTTACTCTATTTTGCTTACGTTGGATCTCAACTGAAATACGCTGTATCGGTCTGGAATCCATATTATGATGTACACATTAAAAGAATTGAAAGCATTCAAAAGAAGTTTCTGATTTTCTTGTTAAAGAAAAGTGACTATGATTACGACCACAATTTACCATTCCTTGAAAATGTGGCTTGGTTACCTCCGTACTCAATAAGATGCACGGAATTCAAAATATGCACGGCTGAAAATAGACGACTTCTCTTAGGTGCGGTTTTTATTGATAACGTTCTGCTTGGTCACCAGTTTTTAGCACTAGAACACCACTCCACAAAATATGGAGAAAATAACTCCATTGATAGATTGTTTAAATCATTCAACATCGTCGACGACCTATTCTTATATTGTTTCCTCGTTGCTACAAGATATCCTAAGTGATCGACGTGATATGTGAGAAGAGGACCATCACCTTTTGGTAGACAATGCAGGAACCCATCTCGTTTCCCTTCTGTCCTTTCCGCTAATATGAAAGGTATGAAATTTTTTATACAGGACTGAATCTTCTCCTTAATCTTGGGTATACAAAATTGGCGGCTAACTAATTATTGTGTCTTTTTCTGTTAAAAGTGACCTTGCTCATGACACATCTTGACGATATTCATCTGCATTGCTTTTGGAACCACTAACACGTTCGTACCTTGAACAGACTTGAAAAGAACACCATTAATACACAAATAATTATCACACGCACCTTGTTTTAACTCCAGCAAAATGGATATATGCTTCAGTGTTTCGTCACTCTTTTGTGCTTCTTTAATGCGTGAAATAACATTCTGGTATATTATAAGTACAGTAGGGTTACAACTTATTGCATCTACATGACGCATACGTGATGACGCTCTATATTCCAGGATAAAATGAAACTCCTGGAGCTGTAACGCCCATCCGGCAATCCTTGAATTTAATATTTGTTTTGCATTGCCGCTTTAAAGACTGCGCAGTCGGCTGCTATTACGAATTTGAGACCTAACAGGTATACTCTAAATTTTTTCTAAGAATTGCTCGGCGTGAAGTTCGGTTTCGGCAGTGATCGATTATAATTTTAGAACTGTTTACTTGATAACTTGGTTTTTAAACACGTGAATGTTTCTAATTCTGTCTTTCCAAACTCGTTTTTGTTCTCTTTTCGAAGTAAGTTTGTTAACGGTTTAGTTAACATCCCATAATTCAGGATACATTTTCTGAAAAAGCTGGTCAGTCCTAAAAATCCTTATAATTGTTTCTCCGTTTGTTTCTCCGATGGTATCGGATAACTGTCCTTGATAATCTTCTCATTTAGTTTTCGGTAGTCTATACATAGTCTCTTGAACCCATTTTTTTTGTTGGATAATACTATTGGACTAGCGTAATTAGACTTACTAACTCGAATGATATCATCCCGTAACCACTCTCCAATTTGGTTTTTTACAACTGTTGCTTCCAGTGGGGATAGTCCTCTTGGCCTTTGAATAACAGGTTTTCGTCCATCATAATTAAATTCATTTGAACTTCTGATGTCGGGTGGCCATTCCTCACTGGTCGATAATTTACAATCTTGTAATATTATTTTTCAGATCTTTGTTGGTAATGTGACTTGATATAATATCGACTGTAACATTCCATCGCCAACAATATGAAAGACAGTTTTGTGTAAAAACGCCCAATCGAAGATATATCTTTTGAACCAACGCCATTAAATTTCGTTGAATTTCGCTGCTGCTATCCACCATAGCATAAACAACGATATCCTGGATTGTAACCTGCTTTACATTTTTGTATTTATACCCGTTCATATTTACAAGCAGCATTCTTTCTGCTGTTTTCACAGCATTGGTAGCATTCCCGCCCCTTTCCCCGATTAGGACAATATTTACTTTTATGTCCCCTGTCTCCGCATTCAAAACATTTTTCTATTTCTTTCGCACTTTATCCGATTTGTGATTCGGTGCTGCAAATGAAGGTGCCGCATGCTTCGGTTTATTTTGGAAACAATTTTCTCATAAACGGCCAATTTTTCCTTAAATTCATCCATCGTTTTAGCGCCATATAATATAACTTTATTATTGTTGTAATCTGGTATTCCATTAATGATATGATCGAAAACAGTTAATTGCTGCATAAACAATAAGTTCTTTCTTAAGCTCTCATTAGGTTGTTTTTCTTTTTCTCATCTTATCGTGTACTTCTGTACTATTTATTTTGATTTTGAACTCCTTGGTCATATGGGCACGAAAACCATCCCAAGTGTGGGTATCTCTTGCGAACTCTAAGCTTAGTTTTGCTGAACCTGTTAGTAGCCTGTTTGCATAGATTGTTTTTTTGCTGATCGGACCGGACCATCCATATTGTGTGGCTGCATCATCAACATCTTGAAACCAAATATGTACTGGATAATAATCCTCTCTGTATATGGGTATGTTCTGTTACTTAATCTTCACGATGCTTTGCTCTGATCGATAGTTGTACTTCTGTAATTGATGTTGCTGTTGGTGAACTAAAGGGTGGTTAAATTTTAAGGGCCGACGTTGAATGTGAACCACACATAAACTTCAAGTTTTTTTCTGCATTTAATTTGACATTTCTCAATTTCAGACTAGTTCAATTTGAATTCCAAACGTCGTCAATGGTCAGAATGGTGGCAACAAATGGCAACAGTGGATGATCAATTTTCGAAGAAAATCATCTTCAGTGATGAGGCACATTTTCACCTCAGTGGATTCGTCAATAAACAAAATTGCCGCATTTGGGCGAATCGTAATCCAAGAGTGATTGTCGAAAAACCAATGCACCCACAAAGAGTGACTGTTTGGTGCGGTTTATGGGCTGGCGGCATCATCGGGCCGTATTTTTTCCAAAATGAGGCCGGTCAGGCAGTTACTGTGAATGGTGTTCGCTATCGTGAGATGATAACGAACTTTTTATGGCCCGAATTGGAAGATATGGATGTGGACGATATGTGGTTTCTACAGGACGGTGCCACTTGCCACACAGCTAACGAAATAATGGCTCTTTTGCGCGACAAATTCAATGGCCGTGTTATCTCACGTGGTGGCGATGTCAATTGGCCGCCAATATCATGTAATTTGACACCGTTGGACTTCTTTCTTTGGAGTTATTTGAAAGAAAAGGTGTACGTCGATAAGCCAGCAACAATTCAAGAGCTAAAGGATGAAATAATTCGGCACCTTAACGGCATAGAACCTCAATTATGCCTAAGCGTCATCGAAAATTTGGACCATCGAGTGGAGATTTGTCGCCGAAGTCGCGGCGGCCATTTAGCCGATATTTTATTTCATACATAATTGAACCATACCATATTATCATAATAAAAAGAATTGACAATAATTTCCTAAATAATTTGTGTTTTATTCAAAATCAACATCGGCCCTTAAAATTTAACCACCCTTTACGTTTGGAAAAATTAAGTTCACCTAATTTTTTACAAAAACTTGTAAACATTTTTTCATAAAATATTTCATCACAAGCATTTCAGCTTGATTCACCGTAACAAATGTTTTTTCCGGTAAACACGGTAACACCAGAGTCGTCGAAGTAAAAACAAAAGCCGGCTTATTTAAACGAAGTATTTCTAAGTTGGCTAAGGTTCCTTTAAAAAATTAATCAAAGAAATTTTATTTAGTTATAAGTTTTTATTGTTCATAATCAAGTAATTTTAAAGCAAATTACCAGTTCCGATTAAATTAATTAGACAACTCAAAGTGACTTTTCGGCTTTAAGATAATTTACTAATGCAAAATCTGACAAGAGTGTTCTTTACAAAAGTAAGGGTGAGTTGTGCAGGTTCAATAAGCATCTGGGGGAACATTTTCTTCTAGAGTTTTTTGATATTCGATTGCTATTATAGAAAGCTCGTGCTTAGTTTTTTCATTCCTCGAAATTATCTCTCAAACTTGGGGAAATTGTGCAAGATCGACCAGAATATAAAAAAACAATAGACTCACATTTGTTTCGCAACCAGAAAGCTTAATCCACAATCTTGTGCCTAGTTTTGTTTGTTTTTAAATATTTTAATTTATTATTAAAGAAAAATGTTTAATAAAAACAGATTACTCATAATTTCCAAAAAAAAATTATGAAAACTAACTCAGAAAATTGTCGATTGAGGGTCGGAGATTGTTTTGTTTGCAAATACAGAGTTTTTCTATTAGGTTGGTTCAAATGGTAAAGAAAATATGGATAAATAGACACATTGAAATTTAATTTTTTGGTAAGGTCAACAACAAATTTAATTTAGTAAAGAACGCTCTTAAGCTGCTTATTTAAAATTATGTTACTATTTATTAGAGAAAGTATCAATAAAATTTAGTGGTTCAATTCTGGTTCTTTAAAAAAACAAACGATCTATATAACTAAACGTCTTTATTTCAGATTATAGAACATTCTATGTGCCATGCTATGCCATGCTAAGGGGTGAAGTTATGAAGAGCGGAACATGGGCGGAATAATCGTTTATTTCATGCGCCACCTTTGATTTGGCGAAATCAACTTCACAATTTTCAAATTAATTTTGGAAAGCAAAGTTCAGGATTAGTAACGGCGTTTTGTATTGAGAGTTTTATTTTAGAAATTACGTCACTGCTTATCCAGCCAGACTACATGAAAAGCGAAACAATTATATACTGATTAACAAAACGCTTCATTTTTATTTCGCTAAATTTAAATAATTTGTATTTATTAATTTTTATTAATTCGAATTGATCGGCCACCTTTCGGTGGCCGGAGTACCATGAACAGTGTAACTTCTCACCATAATTTTATCCGTAAAATATCTGTAGGAAACCCACCAGAATTTAGACAAGTTTAGCCACATTTTGTGACAAAATATCTGTATGCGTTTCTCTGAATTTGCAAATACTCGTAAGTACTAAACAACCAAATAAATTACCGTAATTTGTATCTTAGATTTTATTTTGTAAATGAATGAGTTTTACTTCAATACAGTTGAAACAAAATAAAACTTTAGGTGTGGTAAAAAGCTGACAACCCTTACTTATCGCTTAATTAACCTGTTTTCAAATACCCAGTTCTTTCATCCACAAAGCACCCCATGTATAAACAACACAATTACAAAATAAAAGAAACATTTAAATTGAAGTGAAAAAAGCAGTAATTTAATTTCCAGCAAAAACAAAACAACTATCAAGCTTTAAAGTATATGATTAATAGTGTGTTTGCGTTTTACATGGACATGTAAACAAATTTAACAAATAATAATGAAGATTTCAGAAAAAAACTGCAAAATGCAAAACGAAGAAAAAATGAAAAACTTTGTTCTGTCGTATGTATGGAAAATTGTATGCCTCCTTGTAATACCGAAAACTACCATCACTAAAAAAAGCTTCCCTCTGTAAAAAATTGCAAATTAAAATGCTGATATAATTTATGTATGTAAATTCGTTATTGTATTCTTTTACGTATCGTATTCCCGAGTTTTTTGTTTTATTATTTCACAAAGCAAATTTTATTTCTCTGGACTGTTTTTGTCAGACTGTTATTTTTTAAGTATACAAAAAGTTAAAAATAAAACCTTTTGTATTTTTGTAAGCTTTGTGTGCCAAACGAAAAAAAAATTCATTTGATGGCACAAAAATAAAAAGGTTGAATGAAATGCTTCCTACAATTTGGTTACTTTTAAAAAAGGTATTGTATATACAATCGTTAACCCATAAATAGTTACATTGGTGTTCTGAATTCGAAGTATCGTTAGGTTTAATACAGGAGAAACATATGCAGCGTTAGGTTAACACATATGGCTTCATTTGAACGATTTTAATACAATTCAAAAAATTCGTTTTCATAGAACATTTAGTTAATTATATCATATTATTTATTCAAGTATATTATTACGAAAATAAATAAATTAATGAAGCTACTGTACATGGGGCTTGGTTTCAAGGAATTGTTTCTAAACTATGAAAGATTTACAATTTAATTATGGTTACCAGGTTTTAATCAAACATTTATATTTTAATTTATGACTGGTACTAAACCTACAATTAAACATCACTGTAACAGTGAAATTTAATTGTAGGCTTAATACAAGTCATAAATTAAAATATAAAGATTAACAATGGTTCTTGGAACGGTGTTAAGTAAATTTAAAATATTTTTTCGAACAGCTTTTTCCAAATATATGATCTTTTTATTTAATTATTAAAATTTCTACACCGGATGCGTTTGCTTAAAAATGAAGAAACTATTGATTAGATGAATTTAATGTCATTTGAATTCCATTCAATACCTTTCATTAGCTCAAACTACACGGATTTTCAGAGTTGCGGTCCCATCGAAAAAGTTAAATAAATCAAGAACAAATCATAAATATACCCACAAAAATTTATTTTATTAAATAATACTTCAAATATTTAAATTCAATTCATCTGTTCAAACCTTTCTCCTATACAATTGATAACTTTACCTAATCTACAAAAAAAATTACACGCGGCCCGCACGACATATTAAAATATTTCATCTCATATTTTAATGAATAGATTTCATGCAGCCATTCTTCCGATGGCATGCAATCAGGTAAATTGTCATGGCACTAGTCTTGAGTTAGTTTTGGTTTATGTGAAGGAGCCATATAGGCTGGAACCGTAAGAATATTTTCAATACAGTGATCGGTGTTGATTTTGACTCCCCTTACGATAAAAAGCAGCGGTAATCTCCCTTTGTCTGAAATTTGTCGCCTAACCAGCACACCTAAAATATTTTGAAACTTTTGCATTTGCACGGCTAATTTTTTTGGTGGAGTGGAATACTTTTCAGTGACACTCACGATCATTCTGTTTGTAATGAGGGTCTTGTAGTAAGAACAACTCTGCATCTGAAAATATGATAATAAAATTTCATCACCATCGTGGTAAGAGAGTATCATCTAACAATAGATTTTGCAAAGCCGATCTTTCTTCTGAGCCTCTGTTAATCAAATAATTCCTTCATTGTGTAGTCAGTTTTTTTAAGTGCAGATGCTATGCGATATATTGATGATTCTCCTGAAGCAGCTCATACGAACTACAGGATTCCTTCGAATTTGTTCTCGTACTATTTTCACAAATTTTTTGTTCATACACTTCTTGAACAACTCGGTTTTTATTTTTCCAATTTTTTTTTTGCTTTTTTAAGTGAAATGGTAACATCTAGTACGGCTGATTTAATAGTCCCAATTTCAAACAAATCTAATGGCAATTGGAACTATTAAATCTGCAATTTATTGTAGTAGTAATTTATTATCGAGCAATAATGGCTTCAGGTGGCTTGCAATCTTTAATAAATACACCAACTAGGATTAATAACTTTTCATCAACCTGTATTGACCACCGGTGTTAAAACTTCACAATTATCAAAAGTGTAGCTACACAAATAATCATTTTTCCAAAGTGTATTTACACAATTTAATCAAAAGTGTAGTTATACACAGAAGAAATTGTAGCAGGGTTGAATTTTTTTTATTTAATTAAAAAAATCATTTTATAGGTACTTTAAATTTAAAAAAGATGATAAAGAAAAATATATAAACCATACCTAAAGGTAATTAAATATATTTTGACAAATAATGTAAAGTTAAATTATATGTCTATGCGGTTAAACGTTTTTATATTAAACCGCAGTTGTTAATAGGTAGATGCATATTGTAATATGTAATTCAAATTGGGCTGTGTGTACTCTAATAGATAAATATTGTTAAACACTGTTTTAACGTTACACTCTGAGAATCTTTCACCGATCTTAAAAAACCGCTCTACTTACGATATTTAATATGAAACTGTAGGGGTTATTTAAAGGTCATAATCAAGTAATTCTAAAAATGTCTATTCAGATCTGATTGTGTGTACTCTTATGGATTAATTTTGATAACCAGCATGTTAACGCGACCCTCGGGGAATTTCTCACCTGTTTTAGAAAACCGCTCCACATGCGATATTTAATATGAAAGTTTAGGGGTAGATTGTAGGCTCTAATCAAGTAATTCTAAAAGTGTCTATTCAGATATGTGAATGCCCTCGGATTGTGTGTATACTCTTATGGATTAAATTTGATAACCAGCATATTAACACGACCCTCGGGGAATTTCTCGCCGATTTTAGAATATGGCTCCGCTTGCAATATTTAATATGAAAGTGTAGGGATAGATTGTAGGCCATAATCAAGTAATCCTAGAGATGTCTATTTAGATCTGTGAATGCCCTTGGATTGTGTGTACTCTTATGGATTAATTTTTATAATCACCATATTAACGCAACCCTCGGGGAATTTCTCAACGATTTTAGTATACCGCCCACTTACGATATTAAATCCGACATTGTGATTCGGATTTGGTTAACTCTGAACATAGAATGTAAGATTACCTTTTAGGAAAACAAAACAAATTGATTGGTATATCGGACAGATTTTTAGCTTCAAGCCATTTTTCGTGATATTTGAAGAGGTAAAGCTTACTTAATGTAGAGTTTTGTATACGTAATTTTTCAAAGATAGATCCGGTGAGAGACTCCCCCAAGGGTCGCGTTAATATGATAGTTATCAAAATTAATCCATAAGAGTACACACAATCCGAGGCCATTCACAGATCTGAATAGATATCTTTAGAATTACTTGATTATGGGCTACAATCCACCCCAACACTTTCATATTAAATATCAAAGTAGTTTACAAAATAGTAATTCTTGAGGTATAGATGGTATATCTATGAGTACTAGCACGGTAAAACTAGCTCTAATTTATATTAGAGAACCACTTGCAGATACCATATTATAAACATTTGTTTTGAGTTGGGAATTTTTATGGATCAATTGTGTGGATCAAAAATTTTGCCACTATTTAAAAGGCTAGGCCCTTGCTGGTATGTTAAATTTTAGACCAATTTCAATCTCCTCCAAGGTATTTGAAATATGTGGAGAAGACATAGTGCTATGTTTATTAATATCAAAAGGTATTGGTTATGGGTGACCATATTTTACTAGATAAAATGGATAATAATATCCACTAAATAAATGACATTATTTACAGCTTACTCTTGTGGAAAGAAATAACCAGTATTTATTAATAAATTCAAAATTGAACTTTATAATTTGGGGTTCAGGGGTTAACAGAGTTTTGTATGAGTACCAATATTATTTTTGATATACGTAAATTCTTTAGGTGCCGTTAGTTTTAATAGGACTTTGACTGCTTTCGCTGATGGTTTAGCATTTGCTTACAGTTCTTATACAAATTAATGAAGATTTACGTGCGTTGATGAAAAATGATTTCGTTTTTATAAGAAAATAGACTAGAGATTATTTTCTAGTATTAAATGAAAAGTCAATACGTATGTCAGACGAAAATATTGTTATTTCAAAGAATATTACACGTCACACGTCAAATTGTAATGGTAGAATTTGTTCAGTAATTGCATAGGCATTATGATTGTTAATCAATATAGGTATTTGGGATTATTGTTAACCTGATCAAATCTTTTTTTTGAAACTACCTAAAATAAATTTTTATTGGGATTAGAAAGCTTATTTGTGACGAAAAGTTTGTCCAAAAATAATTGTGTAGATTACTATATTTTACAATTTTTAATTCAATTTTAGAATATGGCGCTAATAAAATACAAAAGTTTGATATGCGAGTTACATCATTTAAAATTCCACAATATGTGATTTTATCACCGAACTAAATAATATTTGCTAGAAAATTACATGAATGGTTAACCACTAGTGATTTGGAGGATGATAGCTTTAGTATGTGCGCATATTATGAGTATACTAAAAAATATTACGATGTCTTTTATTTTCGAACATTTTACAAAATTAATAATGTAACAATTTTTAACAAATTATTTTCTGTTTTGGTTTTGATTGATCTTAATAATTTGATGTTTTAAAATAAATGCGAAAGCATTTTAAAAACTCCTAGAATATTTGTTCTATTATCATTTTTATTTGTTGTGTCATATAACTATATTATAACAAATGTTCCATGTCAAATCCGGTTCGAGTCATTTGATTTTGAATACCGTTATACAAATTGACGGTAACAACAACAATTTTCGTTATTCACATCGCTTCCGGATTATTCGCGAAAATCTTGGAAATAATTTCTCACACACATCCACTATTACCATAATACTACACCACTAGACTGTTTTTGAAATATTCCTACAGTAATCTTCCCAACATCTACTAATACTAATAATTTCCATTTACGATTATTTTTAAACCATACCACTATTTCCACTTAACACCTTTTATTATTTTAATGCTATTAACTTTCGCTTTTAATCTTTCGCGTATCGAATTTCCCAAATGACTCCTCTTGTGTTCATTGCACTAGTATTTTTATACAGCGCTGAATATTCTCACCTACTTTCGGGTCTTTCGGGCTGATTCTGTTATAATCTGCAATACCACAAAAATGTTATAAAAATATTTCTAATGCTACTACTTAAACTTAGATGTCACTAATCTCACAAAAATTTCATAAATTTTCTAATCTTTAAATAAGTAATTTCCCTTGAATAAATGTCTGGCCCATGCTGAATTAATTGCCCATCAAACCAATAGGAGAAATCGTAACAATATGAATCCACGTCTCATTTCATGTTTGATATTGCTTTTCTCATATAAATAAATATATTGTACCAAATGTGAAATGAAATGACAAATCAATAAATTTAAAATTTATGAAATAAATTATTAGTTAAAATGATGAAATAAAATTAAAAATTAAATTTACAAAGCATTATTTGAAACAAAAAAATTGAATTAGAAGTCGAACAAAAGTGCGACAAAAACTTTAAAAAGTCAAAACATTATGCTACCGAAGTTAGCCGAAAATTTCAGCCGGAAACTGCATTATCGACATATTTTGTATCAGGTGGTAGTACAAAGTTCTATTGAGATTAACCGAAAATTACATGTTTCTGAAGTTAGCAGTCGAGAAAAAATTGAAAAATAAATATCACATAATTTAAACATTCAAATGATTTTTAAGGGCATATGAACTAGGTGAAGTTAGATCAATTCGTAAACTGCTGATTCTCATATTTATATTTGTCGTGTTAGGGGGCTATGAATTTGAGTTGTGGCACTAACAGTGAAAATGAACACCTCTGCCAAAAATCGACATATTGTATGTAGCATCATAGTGAGATAAATTAAAAGCTGGACGCATGTTTAGTGGTCATTTGGACGGGGTGAATTTAGACCAATTCGTAAAAAGCTGGATCCCATGTTTACAATTTTTCGTATTAAGGTGCAATGAATTTGAATTGTGGCACTAACAGTGAACACCTGTGCCAAAAACTAGGGCTCACTTTAATTTAAAACTGTTAAATTATTGTGATGTGCAGTGCTGTAATAACGATAAAATCAATTATATATTTAATAGCCACATTTAAAGCATATCATGTGTTTTAAATTTGTTCACTGAGGTGAAGTATTTGAAGTTAATTAAAAACTTGAAACATAACTTTGCTGACCGTTTGAATCACAAATCATTTGGTTGGGAGGGTAAGTGATTATTTGTATGAGCCGTTAACCCATATTTTTAATTTCTATCTGGTGGAAATTATCTTTCTTCTTATATGTCGAATTATCATACCTCAACCAATTGCCATATTAACGGCATCAATTCACAAACTGAAGGTAAACTGTGTAACTGTAAAATGTTTAATATGAACTAAATGGTATTCACGAAACTTTTCTCAGCTCTATAAACGTAAGTCTTGTTCTAAAACTTTACAACACCAATTTTGTTTACGTAAAGATACAATTTAAGATTTTCGGAGCAAATAACTTGACAAAGTTGTCATTTTATAAAATGGTTTTTACATATTTATGTGTTTACTAATAGCACCTATATACCAAGCAATGTTTCGAGGTTTATAAAATTTGTTTGGCAAGATTTTTTGCTTTTCTTATATATCCCTAAATATTAATAATGTAATAAAAATACGTACAAACAGTTTGTTTACTAAAATTGGAAAAATAATTGGTCTTTAAGGAATATATACGAATATCGCCGACTGTACCAATTATCTGACAAATGTACACTATATTCTAATTTCTTCCTTAATTAAGTTACACAAAACTCAATTTTTTATGATATATAAAGAAAATTTTATTTAACACGAGTTACGAGTATATGTAATACTCGAATGCTGCATCGAGCAATCAAAAAAAAATGGAGGGTTTATGTGGTGTGCTTAACGCTGGACTTTTTTCCCCTATTGTACATACATTTCTAATACACCACACTTAAATTTCAGAAAACCTACAATAACATTTCTGGAAAACTTAATATTTAAATTTATTAGAATCTTATTATTCCTGATCGGTTTTCATAAATATTACACTTTCCAGCAACAATTAAAAAATTAAAAAAAATCTACGAAAGCTGCCACTTCTGGTACACTGCTTTCACCTTCAATTTTGAACCAATTTCATAGCAAAACATTTTGTTTATAATGTTTTTTTAAATATTTGGAAAAACCCAAACAAAACGAGAAAAGGTTTCTTAGGATCTGCAATTTCTGGTTCGCAGGTTTTCTCCATTTTCTCCACATATCAGTAGTATCGTTGATTTTATGGAAAAATCTTAAGTATAAAGTTTTATCGCGATAAGTCAATCCGTCTGGCTATAGAGTGATCGAATTTTTGTGTAAAAATGTTTTTTGTTGGAAATGAAATAGGCGAATGTGAAACAATATCGGTACAAATACCAATTCATGTGAAGGTGGCTTAAGTAATAAACTAAATAGTTGCCAATAATTCTAGTAAAAGAAAATATAAACTTCAATAAAGTATCGGGATTCTGATTTTACAAAATACCACCGCTGCTAAACACTAATATACTTTGGTTATGATTTTACTCCATTTCACTTTTGTTGCCTAAACTATAAGTGTTACAAATTTTCGTTGCTATGTTTAAGATTTTCGCTTAATGTTGTTAATTCTGCTGCGGATTCAGCAGCGTCTAGGAGTAAAACCTCCAATATAATATATTATTATTTTACGTATATTATTTAAATTAATAATATCCATCCATCCCTAACGTTTTTCTACGCAAGTAGTTACGAAACATTTATAGGATTCCCCGCGTAGCTTACGACTAGGGGCGCCAGAAAAATGTTATTAAAAAAAGCATCCGAATAAACGTAAAATGATGAAAAATGTAATAAAATTTCCCATTTTTTATTTTATGTAAGATAAGAGAATTAAATAAATGACAAAAAGAAAACGTTTTGTCTTTAAAATGTAGTTTGTCGTTTTGAAATCATTTTCTTTGGTTTATCGCTTTCTCGTTTATTTGCATACAAATTTGTGTAATTAAATTTTGTTTTGTTTAGGAAATTTGAATATAAATCGTCTTAGGAGAGCTTATAATAATAGATTTTGTACTTGTTGTAAGATTTAACGGAAATTACTATTAAATTTATTCAATTGAGTCAAGACAAACGGAAATATACGTGTTTCTACAATCCACCGTTTATTTACATTATAGTCAATATTTTACCGTCCAAAACATGTTTTGAAAAACACTCCTATTCGGACGAGAACAACGTTCTTGATAAATAATTTTCACTACCACTATATCCCATTATCACGTATTTCAGTTAAGACTACACATACGTAATGATGATTTATCATCACACTTCATCTATCAAACCAAGATGATCTTTTCCTACCATATAAAATATACTTTTAAAAGATTGTATATATATAATTTTCTAGTCTAATGCTAAATAAAATCTTTTTAATATTAAGATTGCCGAAAAGTAAATAGAATGTAAGTTGTCATCAGCAGTATATCAAACGTCAATTATTCAATTATGTGTACGACTAACAACACGTCTGTCTGTCTTTATGCGAAAGAACAGCACAATCATTTTTATTACATAAAAATACGATATTTTGATTATACAGAATATATAACTCATTAAAATACAATGTATTCATTACCACATAATAAAAAACGTATTTTATATTGCTAAAAAATAATAAAAACTGAAAGAAGATAATAAAATCAATGTCGTTCACAGCAAAAACATATTTTATTTGTAATTTTAAATTGAAATAAATTTAATTTATTTTTGAATTACCATCACCATAATAATAATGAACACATAGAGCACAAGCAGACAAAATCCTGATAACAAAAAATCGAAAATATTGTAAATTGAGATACTCATGTATGATACGATTGCAATGTATGGATTTGGATTATGGTGGTAAATTTTACGACGTATTGCTCATGGATGTAGGGAAATGAAAAATTAAAATTTTCAATATTATTAATATTTTGATCGATCATTATTATAAATAGAGAGAAAAAATTGTTCAACATGTTAAATCAAAATAGGAATAAAATTTTTTTCGACTTACGTTGAATTTGGGAGACATAAAATGAACAACGTTCACGTAGTATTAGAAATGTAGTCGTATCTTTTTTCGACCATCAGCGTTTTATTATAGCTAATTTTCTCGCGCTTTAGGAACGCTTGATGTCCCATATGATACAAAATATTACCCTTATGAAATAAGATAAATAACCAATTTTTTTACATATTTCGTCTATAATGCACTCTTCGGGTCGGCGATTGAACGCCGTAGAGGAAAGACGAGTTTTTTGTCTCTCCTCTAAATAAATAATTAAATAATTTAAATATGTTGTAATTAATTAATTGATTATTTAACTAATATATGTGTTCTTGTATAAATAAATAATAATATTAATAATAATTTGTGTGTTTTTAATAAGTAAAGTGAAAAGTTATACATATTGAATTGTTATAAGCTGCTGTTTTTTTAAATGTAGTGAGAGCGGCGCGATAAATTATAGGGAAAATACAGGGAAATTTAGACAAAAAAATTAGAACAACAACTTTACCTAACTTCAAGTCAATCATTTTGACATTTAATTTTTGGTTTATAATTAAACACAATAGTATCCAATATTAAAATAAATTAATTAATTTCACCAGCAAACTCAGTCGTTTCATTTTCATTCTTTCAAATTTCCAGTTGTAAATGAAGTAAGGAACAATCAAAAAATTGTGTACTAAAAACATTTCCTTCTTTCGTCAGTTCAGGAATTATTATGGTGATATTCCATGGAGAAAATAGAAAAATTTTGCTTGAAAGACAAGTACCAAAATTTACATTAGAGCGCAAACAAATTACGGAATAAATAATAAATTAGATAAATTTAACAAGAATATTTAGTTATACACAATAATAAATGTAGTGAATAAGTTTTTAAGTTTAAAATTTGAGGGTGCTGTGTGATACTTTTAATGGTTACTCCAACGAAAGCGTCCTCTCAAACGTCATTTCATATTCAAAATACCGTTGCCCACAGTAAACGAGCTAGATTTGATCGTGAATTTCATTAAATGGCCTAATTTGTTTTGTGTTTCTTTTGTAGAATGACGATGAAGAGGAAAGACGACGAAGTAGATCGACGACCAATAGTGCGAGTAGTGTAAATGTTTCGGTACTGGACAATAATGAAGAGTTGAAAGTTTGTTTGCAACAGTTCATGAACAATGTAAGTGGTGATGATTAAAGACCGCTTGACCAATCTTTCAAATTAATCTGTGTTTTATATATTCGTAGAAAATCAACAAAGAGAATGCATTTCAAACAAATTTAATCGATGCATTTCCTGCAGATTTATCTCGTATGAAAGTCGGCGATAAAAAAGACGGTGATGGAAATAAGAATGAGAATTAGCGAGGGTAATAGTGACAATGTGCAGGATACAAAAGCAAAGGCCAAAGTTAAAGCAAAAAAGCGACATCAACAAAATTCAACCGTAACAAAATGTAAAGGAACGATATATGGTAAACTAGATACGGTATCTTTCTTGGATCCCGTATTTGGCGATATAAAATCCAAGTTTAACGATATAAATAGTTCGAATGGAGCTTTTCTAAATACGCTGGAATGGAATAACTCGGAAATTTTATTTGATTACGATAATCCGTACTGGGATAATACACCAGATGAATTTAGTATTAGTGATAAGCCGTGCGACATGAATAAGTACGTATTTGGCTGGAAACGTCTAAGTAAGGAATTGCTCTATAACGATCGATCTTTTTCGAAACATTTGTTGTTTGCTAAAGCTGTCAAAATAAGTCAGCAAAATCGTTTGGGACGACTTTACCGGCTTATTCAAGATGGCGTCAAATAAGTCAATAAGTTTGAAATAAGACGGTGTTTGGGAAAGGGCCTTAGTATATCAAATGTATACATTTATATTTTTTGTTTTTGCACTTATTTGCTGGGTTATAATAGATGATTATGGCGTGCTTTATGGTGCTATTCCACTAGAAAACAGAAAAATTTTACAAAAATTTTGTCGAAAACATGACAAAGACAACAACACTAACCTATAAATTATTTACAAAATATGAAAAATCTTTATTTTTAATGTTTGACAATAATTTTATATTCCAAAAATTACTAAAAAAATTATTATTTTTTCGATGAAATAAAATATTTTTTTTAATTATTTTGGATAGTTTACGAAACTATCTAAAAATTGTTTTGCTATAAATTATGTGAGGGGAAAGTTAGACAAGACAAAATTGAAGGCTGGAACTAGGGTAGCTCTTGATATGAAGTGCTCGTTTAATAAGTGAAATGTTTAACTACGCTCGTGATCATCAACCGTGCATTATATTAATGGATGAAATGAAATTGATACAATTGGAGGTCGTCGTTTTCTCGAAGGTACATCAGCCGATCATAAAATTCAACGTACTCTAATGGAATTGCTTAATCAAATTGATGGTTTCGATTCGGTGGGTTAGGTTAAGATGATTATGGATACAAACCGTCCGGATACGCTAGATCCGGCATTATTACGTCCCGGGCGTTTAGATCATAAAATCGAAATTCTGTTTGCTAATGAACATGCGCGTTCGGAAATTTTAAAAATCGGTGGGATAGTTATTTAAGAAATGTTTCGAATGACGGTTTATGAATACAAGTAAGTCTTTCAATAAAAAATAGTAAAGTTTTTAACTAACAACAATTTCGTTTTACTTTAGATTACTATATGTTGGCGTTCAAGCCATCTTTCATCAAAACATTGTGGTTTAATATCACTCATACAAGTCTGAAATATGTTTGTTTGTGTTTGGTCGAACTTGCATTTTCAGAGGCTCATTCATTTAACTGTGATGGTAGCAGTTCACAGAGCAGATGCGGTGGTATGCAACGAAATCCACGACGATTTCAACCTATTCAAGATTTTACCCGCGAAGATATTGAGGTTGGACCACCAATATCGATCAAACAAATGCGATCGATTACGATTTTTGGACGAATATTGGGTGGGTACGAACATTTTCTCGTTGAACTTCCATTGGCCGATTTGATGATTTAGGAATAACGCGAGTTGAGCTGCGACAAAACGGTTCTAATATAATGGTCTAATATCGCATTAAATATATCCAATTAATGGTCGACTTTATATTAAATAAACAAATTCAAATAAATTTTAATAAATAAATTTTAATTTTAATGAAAAATTTTAATAAAATATATTTCATCTGAAAATCCTGTGTTTTTAATATTTCGTGTACGCAATGTGATACGTAGGGTGATTTTATAGTCGAAGGAACTATTGTGGCCTAATTACCTAGTTCAGCAGTCGGTATTATTTTTAAATTTTGAATTAACAATTTTTTAACGGAAAAATAGCCTAAACAAATTAAATGCAAAGTGAAATTTCAAGAAGGCGAAAAAAATTGGTTAAAATGAAGAGTGAATTCTTCCAACATTTTTTTTCAGTTTTTCCATAAAAAATAATTTTTTATTGTGTCGACACACCAAGCACAATAAATTTATGTTTCTACCATAAAAAAATCAGAAAAATAAAAGTTTGCTGAGAGTGGGGAAATTTTTTTTCATTTTGGTTGCCATAAAAAATACTTTGTTTGATATTTTTTATTTATAATTATGGCAACCAACTCAAGAACAACAAAACTTTTCAGAAAAAAATACTGATGTACGGGTCACACACAGAGAGAATCTATATTTTTATGTCATTCTAGTTTTCTGCAAAATAAAACGCTGTTGTAGTGGAATAGGCCCATTAGTGTTTTATAATTTATCCCTTCCAAGTTTCAACTAAAAAAAAACTAAACAGCAAATAGAAAAATAAAATATATGTATAAACAAAATTTTGAGGGGATAAATATACATATATGTTACGGTTAAAGTTCGAAATCGGTAAATGTCCGAAATTTAAATTTTTTAAATTCGGTTACACAATTAAATTTCAGTAGTTCGTCCAATGGTTTCAAAATGTTTGTTGACCTTCCCTCCTACATATCCGTAGTTTCATTTAATCCCCATCAGAAGGCTATGCGTCATAAGGGGCACAAATAGCTCCCACGCGCTCGTGAGAGTTAGTAAAGCCGTTTCTCCCTACTATACGGAATTCGATACCATGAAAAATACTCCGTGGGGTGAAGGATGAACCGTTACGAGAATATAGGACTCTCGTTTATAGATATCGAAGCAATGAAACAGTTTTTTCCAATTTTTATTCGGACATTTACCGATTTCGGACTTTTACTTACCGTAACATATATTTATATGGCGAAACTGGATAAAAACTAAACAAGCATGATCGTGGTTTATTCTGTATTATTTGTTTTCTCCTTGGCGGATGAATTCATTAACGCGCGTGATCTTTTTGTTCTTTTAATTTTATTTTATTATTTTTTGAATATTTGTACACCCATCCTCCGATTTACACGGTAGATTGGTTCCGCAGAAAACCGTGTAATGCCGAAAATACGATTTTTGTATGAAAACCGGTATAAATCGAAAAAGATTGTACATTCTTAAATTATCGTTTGGTTTTTAATAATTCAAATATCTTAAAATAAAATATATAGCTAGTATAAATTAGAAATAAATAAAAACTTAAAAATAGATTCTTTTTGTGTTTTTTTCAACCATTGGTAAAGCAAAATCGTGTAACAAAGTACCGTGTAAATCGGATGTATTTTTAATTTTAGAGATTTAAATGAGGTGAGGTTGGTATAGTTTTGCAACCAACATTGGGGCTATCAGGAGGCAAGGCGCCAGAATTCGCCATTGTGTATTTTGTTTATATTTTTTATATATTTTTACAATCTTCTTGCGCGATCGCCTGTATTGAGAGCTGATTAATAGCAAATGGTAATGGTAATGGCAATGGCAAGGTAGGTGTGGTACACTGAAAAAAAAATTGTTCCAACTGATAAAAAATGCGACCACATGGACAAAATCTTTGTTAATATACAACCGATCAAGTTTCTCTATCAATAGGATTGTTCAAATTATCACCAGTTAAGTAATGTAACAAATATTTTATCAACAAGAAAATTTATATTTTTCTCCTAGACAAATTTTTATGAAATAAATAATTTTTTCTATTTAATAATATTTTATCTGTTTGATACCATCTTAAATCTAATTGAAAATTATCAGCATATTTAAACAATTATCTATTTGATAATTGTCTTTGTTTCCTTGAGTATTCCGTTGATGAATAAAAACCCTTAAACATTTTAACTTATAATTTTTCTTTATTTCAATTTATTTTCATTTCACAGTTCCATCTTAT
The DNA here is from genome assembly GCA_963691935.1 of Nephrotoma guestfalica. Lineage (NCBI taxonomy): Eukaryota > Metazoa > Arthropoda > Insecta > Diptera > Tipulidae > Nephrotoma > Nephrotoma guestfalica. The sequence continues at coordinate 177,476,487 of OY829913.1, forward strand.
ATAGTTAATCACATGTACACTTTTTTATAGATTTACGGCAATCAAATTTAATGATAATTTGTGATTTGTTTTAATAAACTGGCAATCGAAGGATGTTTTATGTCATAATTCGTTTTAATTTTAAAAAAGTGTGATTGAATAAAATTCCAAACTAATAAACACGCTGGCGGATATTGTAGATTGAACAGCATTATTACTTTAAAGCAAATTTCCAAGGCTTTTAAAATTGAGTAAAATTTGTATTTAATTTCATTATAATATATCAAAAACTCTCTTGGATCATTAATTGAGCCAATTACGATTAATAATGGTTGTATTGGAGTTTTTTCCTTTTTCATTTGCATTATATGTTCTTCTGCATGTGAAGCAGTTTTGCAAATTAAGAAAAACGATTCTTGAGAATCACTGATAGTATATTTTTTGAATTTTTTAACAGGTTCATTTAATTCATCCAAGTCTGTGGAACAATTCGTTAATTTCAATTTACCAATAGGCGGCAATATAGCATGCAATAAATACAAGAGACATGTATTTCGGGAGTCTGTAAAAAGCAATTAAAATGTATTAATTATTTGAAAACAGTCAAAGTACTAAGTTATTACTCTCTGATTTTTCAGATTTAACTTTAATTAGCATATTTTTGTATTGAGGATCTTTAAGTTTTTTTTCCATTATTTTTATTAATATCGCTGCAGTGGAATCCCATTCTTTGTTTATTGATTCACAATGTGGATATAAATGCTGGAAGTCGATTTCTATTAATTTATACCCCATGGAATGTTTGTATTGGGGCCACTTTTCCAAAATATCGTAACTTGATGTGGCATTCATTAGTGACTCTGCAATCTTTTTTAAGCGATGGTTTTTGGTATTTTTCCAAAGTTGTTCCAGCTCTGCCCAGCAGCTGTTCTGATCTTCAAGTATTTTTATAGCATTCACCACATCTTTTTCGGTTTCTGCAAACAAGAATATAATTATGGACATATGTACATATTTATAAAGTTTTAAGATATAAAAGCTCAAGTAATTTTATTAATTATTATACTAACCAAAATCTAGAGCAATATTAGTTCTTAATGTTTTATCTTGTTCTCGGGTCTCATACCTCCTTTTTTCAATCAAACCGGCTCGTTTCATCACTCTTGTCGAATTATAATATTTAGTGTATACTTTAGATACCATAGGTTTTCCATTTTCCTTTATGTAATATAGATCCTGTTGAACAATTGCTTTAGTAGAATTTGTTGTATTTTGTTTTACGTTTAAAATTTTTCAGATAAATTATTTCAAAAACAAAAAACTTAAAATGATATTTAACACCAAAACTAAAATAATTTTAGCGTACCAAATGTTCTGTCGGAAAAATATTTACTATACTGCTCGATATTTCTTAAGCCATGTCAGTCGTCATTTTGATTTCGCTACTTATTATTTTATTGTTTATTATTTCCAGCAATATACTCCTTTGATCTTCATTTATATATGGTTCTTTAGCATAAGCTGCTAAGATTTTTTCACTTCTCTCGTCTTCTTGTAAAATATTCAAAACATCTATTTTATATTGTTTGTTTGCGTTTGACGTTGCCGATATTGATGTTGATGGAACTCTGGAGGGTGAGGTTAAATTTGTAGCAGGTGTGACCGTTTTAGTGATTAGAATATTGCTACTATTGTCGCTATTATTAGTACATTGCCATTCCTTTATTTTATGGTCCAATTTTGAGAGAATGCCGAATGGCAAAGATTTGAATAAAGCATGATAATAAAGATGCCTTGTATCTAAAACTAACAAACATTTTGTGTCTATTCGCTCTTCTGAAATATATAATAAATTTAAGTATCCAATTTTTGATATAACTTCAGCAATAATAACTATGTTCATTATATTCAGACAATCGCGATAACATTTAAATGAATTTGAATGTCCTAATTAATTGGATGTTTCTAAAAATTCCAATTAAATAAGGTTGGTTTTACTACATTTATTTAACAATAAACTTTTGCACATAATAATTGGTATATATGTTATCTTTGTCCAGATAAATATTACAGAATTAGAATATGAACTCGAAAAATAATGAATTGTTAAAGTACCTACTAGCAATTTGGTATTATGTGAAAATATCATATTTAAGTTAAAAACTGGAAGTTATTTAAAACTGTAACTTATTTCATTAAATTGTTATTGCGTAACCGAACAATGAAAAGCTCATCTAAACATCACAATACTAACCTATAAATAAATCCCATACACCAATCGTCTAAAATTGTTTTGATTTTTTCAATTTCCTGCTCACTCATTACTGGAATACCTGTGGTCTTTTTAATTGGAGATGTCTGAGTAGATTTTGTGCAAAATTCGTCTCTAAATTGTTCCATAGACATAATTGTTGTATTTGATTCATTTTGATCCATAAGAATTTCTGCATCATTCGATTCAAAATTTGTTTGCACAGAATCGTTTTCGTTATCACAAAGTCCTAACAGCTCTTTAATTTCATTTTGACGGAGAACTGCACTCATTTTTGCTTAAATATTACTTATAACTAGATCTATAATGATATCAACTTAAATTGTACAAACTAAAAATATTAAAAAAAATTAATTTCAAATTTTCATCGTTATATTATTAAAAGTTTTTTTTCAAACGAAAACATAAGCAACCATTTATTAAAGTGTGTAAAGTAAAAGGAGGTGTTTTAAATTCAGTTATGTTGATCAGTAAATCAGTAAAAACTATCGTTTTCTTATCGTCGATTTCATATGCTAAATAATGATCATTAAATTTTTTTATAAAAATTTCATTTAAGCGAAGGATTACGGTGTTATCTTTGTTAACTACATAAATATCAATTATTTCAAATAGTGAACTATTTTTGGTTAAATAAAAACCAATTTGGTATAAAGTACCTTTAAAGTCCACTTTTCTATACGCTTGCAAATCGTTTTGTGTTAAACATAGAACCTGATTTATTTTAGAAATAAAGCGATTCTGTAATATATCTTTTTCGTTGACTGTAACTAAGGTTTGATTTTCTCGAAAATAAATATCATTTGCAAAAAAAAGTTGGTATTTTTTCGACAAACTTAAAATTATATTTTTTCGAGATGTAATTGAACTGGCATATGTTTTAAATTCTCGATGTTTTGCCTCAAATCTAAACCACCAATAAAATTTTGGAGGGCCTGATTTTTCAATGACTGTAGGGTAATGGGTTAAAATGTGAAATTTAGGTGTTAGTCTTTTTTTGAAAAGTTGAATAAATTTTCAGTTATGTTCTTTAATAATTTCTTTTAATGTATTTAAATTTTGAGAACAAAACGAATCAGAAAGTAATAAATCGATCAATTTCATTAATAATAGAAGGAATTGCCAAACTTCATTTTCGATGGGAACTAGATCTCCTATCATAAGCGGCAAAAAATGTATAAAACATTTCATTTCACTTGCAGTCATCTTTAGCTTATTATTTTTCAAATGCTCTTCTTTTATAGGTTTGGAAGCATTTCCAATTTCTAATGGACCATAATCAAAGTTTGTTTTTCGAAAATTCAAATCATCTAAGATAAAAAATGGTGGATCAGAAGTTGTCAAACTGATTATAATACAACATATGTCATAATGACAGATCCCCTCAAAGAAATCATGCATAATGTCTACGCTGTAGTTTTTAGTAACATGAAACAATTTTACTTGGTTAAAAGCTGAATCTTCAAAAATACCAGATTGTTCATATGTATCATTTATTAAACTATTTTTGTATTCATCTTCATTTCTCAAGCTTTCTGGAATTTCCTCACAAGTCTGTTGCATAATTGATTTATGCAATTTACAGAATCTGCAATAATAGTTCATGGAAAATCCTCTAGCAAAACCACATATACAATTGATGCCTAAATTATCCCCCAGAATTAAGCCCAATACGAAATAAATTTTCGTAACTTCATGATTTATAACAAAATCTATTCCATCTGTTGCAAGATAATTTAATTCAGAAACTAAATTTTTCAAACATATATTATTCCCAAAGGATTTTAGGTCTTCTGATTTAAGAAATCCAGCACAAAATATATTTTTAAGTTTAGAACAATTATATAAGCTTGGAAAACTAAAATAAATTCCAGTAATAGCTTGAGTATGAGTTCCAAGAGGGTTATTAATCTGAAAATCGTCAAAATACAGAAAGTAAGGGACACATGTTTTGTTAGCGTAGCCTTGAATTTTTTTTTTTTGCCACAATGTACCATGAGGAAATGAAATTATATTTTCAGAATTAAATGAATTATTTAAATCAAATTCAGCACTAGATACAAAACTTTCCCATATTTTACGAAATTGAAATTTAAGGGGTATTATCATACCTTTACTTGAAACTTCACTATACTGAGGAAAACCTTTATGACTTACAAGACTGATTTCGTTATTAAACGAAAAGTTCAATAGCTCACAAGCCAAATCATTATCAAATAAATTTTTAAATATTTTAAAATCACTGTCACATGTTTTAAATGGCCTCATTATAATAGATTCAATTTCTTTAAGTAACTGAAAACAAGAATTATTGTCAATAATTTTCAGAACTTTACTAATTGGGTTAATAATTTTGTCTAACACCAAATTTTGAATTAATATAATGTCACTTAAAGCAAAATGGTTTATTTTATGCAGTGCTAAAGAGAACTCAAATGCAGATATTTCCAATTCACTTCTGAAATTATTTGTAACGTAAGAAAAATCATTACAACCAACAAAATTAGAAACTATTTCTTCATTAGAATTTTGCACATTAAATGAATTATTATGTGTCGAAACATTTTCGGATAATTGGTTGTATTCAACCGAACTATCAATGTTATTTAATGCAGGATTTCCAGACGAGCCTAGTTTTTCTATGATTGAAGTGCTGTCTATATTAACCTCATAACTATTACTAATACTTTCCACTGTTAAATGAAACCGTTTTATATGACGCTGGTAAGTATAAAAATTTGTAAAAATTTGTTTACAAGTTTTTTCATAACAAATATAGCGATCATTATTTAACAAATTATGAAAAATTTTTAAGTGTATTTTCAATCCATTTACATTGTTCTCGAATTTTTTATTACACTTAAAACACCTCATTCTTTTAAATACAAAAACAAAATTAATTACGAAATTATTTCATTAAAAATTAATATATTTATTGAATTGTTTATTTGAAAAAGATTTATTAAATTGAAAAATATAAAAACCTATAAAAACTAACAATGGCACAAAAAAGTTAGGTTATGTAAGCTTTCGAATTTTTTGCTGCCTTCAAAATACGGCTTTACTTTTAATATGATTCTTAGATATTTAAATTATAATTGCAGAACACTTTTATATACTACTTTACTACTTACATACTTTATTTAGTACATAATTAAAAATTATAAACAAAAACAAACACGTGAGAACAAATTATAAATTTCCTGGATTTATGGCGTTAATGTTTTTCATGTTCATGGTTTTATGTTCATAGAACCTGTAAATTATTTTCAATATTTGATTACACAATACACTTTAATAATAAGGAGCACAATGTATATCTTGAAATTTTTTTTATAGTTATTTTTTAAAATAATAATCGATTTTTAGTTTTTTTTCCACTTAAACACATTCACTACAGTGCTCGTATATAAAGGATTGCAATACACAACTAATCGAAATTTAAATACGGTAAAAAAAATTTTCTTTACCAAATATACTATATCTATCTTTTTTCCCCACCATACTAGAGCTGTTTTCGTTACAATACGTTTCAACCATGATGAGCGAGATGTACAATTATCAGTAGTACTAGTAAATGATCAGGAAATGCGCATGTGTCCAACAATGAACTTTTCTTTTTTTTTTTTTTCTTTTTGATCTAGATTTATTTATCATTTTGATCAAACAAAGCTAAAATTAAATTTTGAGCACAAAATTAAAAATTTTGTTTTATAGAAAATAATTTATCAGACCAATAAAAATTTATCTAAAAATTAACATTTTATTTGATAAAATTTATTCTATTTAACAAAATGAATATTTTTTGTTTGTAATTAGAAATTATTGCGTACAACTTCCATCCTAAATGACAAAATTTTAGCAAAGTGAAATATTTTTTTCAAAAAAACCACAAAATAGCTGAAAAATCTTTATCAATATTTTACCCCGAAAAATTTGTCACATTGACTATTATATTTGGTTCAGTGTACGTATCGTGGTCTAGTTGGTTTCTTGGTACAGTTGTGATCGTTCACGGTAGTGGATCTCGTTCAGTTCAGCAGCGGTCATTGTTGTGGTGGTGGTGTATCCTCATACTTGATCTGAAAATATTGTGTTTCGAGGACTCTGTAGGCATATTTTTGGGTTTGGAGACGGTGACTTGAGTTTTGTGATTTTTTAGTTTTAATCTGGTTTAAATCGTGGATTCGTAACAAGTTTAACGTTGTTTGCTCGTTAAGTATTTGTACTGGAAAACATTGGCACGATGGAGTACTAATGATACGGAATGGAATCTCTTGGAGTACGGAATTTTTTGGGTTGGTTCTGGGTTATTTTTTCAGGAAACAAACTGTTTGCTTTATCCAGAAGCACCCTTTCTTACCCAAACTTTTTAAACAAAATTTCGAAATTCCAATTTAACTAACCGATGCTTTCTTGATTGTCCCTTTCGAGGCCGCTGGACGAGGGCATTGTCTACATATTCGGGAATTGTCTACATATTCGGGAATTGTCTACATATTCGGGAATTCTCTACATATTCGGGAATTGTCTACATATTCGGGAATTGCGGTTTTTTCGCTTTATCTTAGTTAAATATAAATTGTGGTAAATGTAACTTGCGTTACGGAAGCAACTGCTCCGAATCTATTTTGTCCTAGTTTGATTTTGCTCTAGCGATGATATTTCTTTATAAGTTGGGAGTTGCTCGTTTGCGGTCGGGACCGGGAGCCAAAGGTGGTTGCTGGATGGAAGCAGTAATTGGTGCTTGGTCTTGTGTTGCATGCGATGTTTCTTTGGCGACATCTTTTATTATAGGTAAGATGTTTTTCTCAAGTGATTTATAGTAAATACAATTTTTCTTACATAAAATATACCGGCGGGTGGTTTCTCGTTAGATTCGATTTCATAAAGCAATTTTGTATGAAAGCTATTAAATTGTTTTTTAATAGAATGTCTGATAAGCCATCTACTGTGGTCCCTAGGGAGTGGAGTACATCATTGTGGCTTATGTCTCTGCTGTGGTGTATTTATCCGTTTTATTTTCAACTTTTGAACAGATGTGGTGCTGCTTTTGGTTGAATCAGAGAGGAGAAAAGTGCGTTTTGGTTGAGTGGAACTACCTTTCTTTGTTAAAGATGCTCACTATAATGGGGATGAAATGGTAAATGCATATGTACTTCCAGCCTTTGTTTTGATCATTCTAGATGGTGATTGGAGTATTGTCAGATTAATAAAGTTTCATCAATATAAGGTGTGAAGGATATATTGGTGTGAAGGATTCAGATTATTTAATTATTGTCACATTCATATATAGTATATAGATTCTTGTAGAAATATAAATTAATAATTTATTAATTTGATTTTTAGGTTTTAGTGTAAAATTAAAATTCTTAAATTTCTTATTATTCTTATTTTAAACGTGATAATAATAACTTAACGAATTTTGGAACTCTGGTTTAGGACATGTATAGGTAGGCGGCTGTGATCGATTTGGAATTGTTGGTTTAACTTTAAAATTATAATTTTTCGGAATTATTTAATCTAGATTTACACAGGCTAATTAAAAGGCTTTTTAATTAAATTATTTTCTAGGTTGTTCGGAAGACTGTAAATTGGTAAAGATTTTGGTTAGTTTGTTCTAGGTTGGATAAATAATTATCGCTGTATGTCGGTTATATGGTTTATGGTTTGTTTAATACTGTTGTAAATAGATATATACAATAGTTAACTATCGTAGATTAATTTTTAATGTCCGACATGAAACGACAGATGTTCTAGCTACTTATTATTAATTCTATTCTTCTTATTCTTCTTACAGATGCCTGCTTACTTTAATAGTTTTATTTAATTTTGGCTTCATTTGTTTAGGTATTGGGGATTCTAGATCAGATTCCAGATTAGCTGTTTTTGGAACCAGTTTTCGTTTGGCCATTTTATATTTTTATAAATAAACACATTTGTATTAGATTAGGGATGGCAAGGACAAGTGACTTTTATACATATTTTTTATAAACAAATCCATCAAATCAACAGACTTAGAAGTTAGGAAGGCCGTGCGTGAATTTCCTGCTTTAGTACTACAATATTTGGATTCGATTTATTTTATTTTTATTTTATTTGTTTTAAGTGAACCAAATTAATTTAGTTAATACTAATCATTACATTACATTTATTTTATTCAAGTATAATTTTACTATATCGTATATTGTCCTAAATAATCAAATAACTATGGTTTCAATTATATTATAAGTTGTGGAGTTGCAGGAGGAGAGAATTAAATTAATAAATTTTTATTTGATTTAGGTAGCAGGAACCAATTAATTTAGTATTAGATTTCAGGAAACCTGCAGATACTTGTGAAATAATATTTCTTTGTATTTTTAAAATAATAGCTGATAGTGTAGATTAGAATTATATTGTCATTGTGTTACTAACTGTTGACTTTATCTAGGTGTATGTAACCGGGCCGATCCAATCAATCAATTTTGTTTAGGAAGCCGGAAATTATTAACGAGAATTAAATTTCAGGAAATTTCCAGATATATATGAAATAATAACATTTTTCCTTAGATTGCTGATTTAAAGAAGCAATTATTGATGACCAATACCATCATTAACCATTTAACCTATTAAACATTTATCCTTACCCTAGTAGTTTAGTATTGTGTTGCCTTTGTGTTACTAACTATCGGCTATACCTAGGTGTCTGTAATCGGGCCGATTCTGTCCCACTTAATTAACCTATCCAATCCTTCGGTTTTGTTATATGTAAAAAAGAGTAATAAAAGAGTAATAAACCGGTGGGGTGGGCCCGGCGTCACTCGGGAGCTCCTGTGTAAGGACTTGGCCGTACATTCAAAATCAATTAATCAGAATCAATATTATTTAGGAAGCCGGAAAAAATTAATTTAGAATTAAATTTCAGGAAATCTACAGATGCCTATGAAATAATATTTCTTTGAAATAATAATTGATGATTGTGTAGATTAGAATTGTGTTGTCATTGTGTTACTAACTATTGACTTTATCTAGGTGTCTGTAATCGGGCCGATTCATTCAATCAATTTTGGCTAGGAAGCCGAAAATTATTAATGCAGAATTATCGCTAGGTGTCTGAAACCGGGTCGTTCTGTCCCAAAACAAAAACCTTTCCTAGCCTTCCTATTGTTATATGTAAACAAGGTGTAGCAATAGGCCCGGCGTTATCCGGGACACTTGTCCAGTACTTGGTCCTACAGTCCAATCAATCAATATTTCATCTATAGTGCACTCTTCAATTAAAATTAAAATTTCTGCTTGTTGATCTTAAAGTTGAAACGATTTAGGAAATGTTTGCTTCTAAAGCTAAAGTTGCCCTTAAATAACGATCCATTAATTTTCGTTTACCCCTCAACAACTTACGACTTCTCCCTAAATATTTTACATTTAGTAATGTTTACTTTATGTGTTCATCTTAGAGCAAATTTCCAAGAGGAAAGTACTGGTTTCTGTAAGAAGTAAGTGTATAACAAGTACTTGTGGGTTGTTAGATTTGTGTCTTTGCTTACTAACCTACTTGCTTGCAACTGCTCTTGCTATTTTAACTTGAGTAAATGGAAGTAATTACGCGAAATTTATTCGCTAGGGGAATCGCTTAAAATTCGGTTTTTATATTTATGAAAAAACATTTTTTTGGTATTATTTGCTTTGTCAAGCGGTGGCAAAATTAAATTTTTAAATTAATTATACAGTTTTGTTGTTAACTTTAAATGAAAGAAATTTGTAGATTATGAATTACTTACGAAAAATGTTTTTGAGTGTTCCAGTCGACAGTTTAGCGCACATACTTACAAGCCCTTATAATTACTAGCGGTTGGTCGACTGGAAAGCAACTAATGAAAGCATTATGCACTCATAAAAGCAATATGTATTATGTACCTAATTAATGTAAGCTTAAATTTACCTTTATTAGTATAATATGCTGCGTGTGATGTAAACGAACGTTAATAGTTTAAGGAGTGATTAATTTTGACTAAAAAATTGTTCCCCCAAAAATACAATAAAAAAATGTATGTTAGGGAAATGAGAAATTTAAGTTTTCAATATTCACAATATGTTGATCTATCATTATTATAACAGAGGGAAAACATAATTTGAATTTGGAAAACATCAAACGAACAACATTTAAGTAGTATTACTAATTTATTCGTAACTTTCGTTTGAGATAGTACCTTGTGCAGGCACGTGCTGCACGAACAGCCAAACATTTGTAATTTTCTTTTTAGAACCTAAAATGAATTTCGTTTTGGTGTATTCTAACAAACGATGTTAAACCATTTCTTTTCGAAAGATTTTGCATCTCACATATTTTCTACTCATGAAATTTAAAATTAATAATTCTTTTTCGATTTATGCTTACTCTTTGTAATAATGCCTACAAAAGGTCCACGAAAACGTTTCATGTATGTTTTACGAATTCCCAGCTAACAAGCAAACAAGAATAAAAATGTGATATGTGGTTTAAAAAATAATTAATTTTGTAGCATTTTTAAAATTTTCTAATTTTTTGTACAGTTTTATTCACAGCAGATGCTTAAAACGTCCTTCACCGGTTGATAATTTATTTACAATAAGCACATCGAAAACTAATTTTTTACAGATCATCCCGAAATTTTATTCATTCGATTTAAATTTTAACTTATTTTTAATTATAATTACCGTAGTAATAGTTATAATTACCGTAGTAATACAACCGATAAAACAAGTAATATGTTGACAGATACTTGTAATATTGTTACCAATTTCGAGCGTTCGATTCAGATTCGTAATGAATTTTGCAAATAAAACTCTCGGCTGTTAAAGTTGGAGTTAGATAGGCGAAAATACACAACTCCAAATACAGTTCATTACTAGACAAATAACCGAATAACAAATATATTACGATACGAAGATTCATATATTTGTACCGTGCCAAATCAAAGTTGTGGAATAAATAAATATAATCTTATTTATTTGTATATTGACGAGCAATTAGTTTAGGCAATATTAAAATGTACTCGGATTGTGCACGCTTTATATTTTATATGTATCAATGATTTATCATAAATCACTACTATTAAGCAGATAGTTGGCCAAAGCTATATCGCCTACCAGAATACTATGAGAAATAATATACTGGCATTTTATAACAATAACAAACGGCAAAATGTTAATTAAATATTTGTGTTCTATGTATCAGGCAGGAGGATTATACAAAACAATGTGAATATGAATGATATAATAATAAATTTGTTTTATTCATATATTTATCGATTCGAAATATTCTACCAACGAATTTTATTTATATTATACTGTTTATTTATTTATTTGATGTTTAATTTATGTATTATTTACGAGAAAAAATTTATAATATGCGTTTATTAACAATATGCTCATCTTAAAATTGGAAACATCGTTTCGAATTTTCTCGTATCTACATGGGAATACGAAATTACGAAATAATGAAAACCCATGTTTGTCCTTTTAATTCTTAAAATTTTCAACAATAGCCGCCCACAAATACTTTTCTGAAATTGCTTGTTCAACAAAATAATGGTAATGAGTTCTATGCCAAATTTATAAGCTTATTTCAAATAAGAGTTTAAAATAAAAAATCTATTTGTGTATTTATGATTAAAAAATAATGACAGGTAAATGTATGAATAAATTTTTTTACAAACAAGTGCACGTCGAAAATAATTAACATTTAAAAATTAAATGGTAGGCTAGTGGCTAGGTGCATCTATGGTATTTCACAGGCCAGGCGGATTTACTGATAATGAAAGAAACACCCCAACACACTTAATCGTTTTAATAAATTAGAAGGTCCCGTGATTTTCGGCCGAAATGGAGAATTCAAAAGAATGTGTTTAGTGTGTGTGCCCATGCAGATGAGCTTTTATTTCGCTGTGCAATATTTTAATTTAATTTATTTATTTATTTGTTAAGCGTAACAGTGCATTTTAACATGTTTAATTGTAAAGTGGTAAAATTCTGTGATACTGAAAGTTTTAATCTCAAGTTTCTAAATCTTAACGTGTCTAATTGAAAAATAAACTCTTCTTTCTGTCTTATTAGATTTAAAGACTTGTCCCCTTCTCATATAACTGTTAAATGTAATATTGTTTGATAATGTGTGTTGTGTTTGAAAAGTGAATAATTATAATTATCAAAATATGTACCGTAATTTTTGTTTGTCCTGCTTAACCGAATATCTCTGGTTTCTTCTCCGTTATTTACTAAATTATATTCCTTGGGCATGAATTAAAAAAGTTTTTTTTTCTAAGAAATTTTCTAAGAATTAAAAGACGTGGTTTTACTTCATTTTAAAAATGAATTAAAATCAGAGTTGAAAAGAAATAAAAAAGTTCGATAAAATGAATTTAAAAAGGCATTTCTTAATACATTTTTAAAATGAATTAATATAAATGTTTATAATATGAAATAATATAAGCCTTTTTTATTTCGTTTCATAAATGAATAGAAATATGTACATAATGAATCAGAAATATCAAAATATATATTAGGAAGTACGAAATGCGAAATAATTTTCTTTACTGAATCCTTCCGATCCGTACATTAAAATTTTTTGAATCATTAATAATCTCTAAGGCAAAAGGATTTACATCATGCAAATATTATTTTCATTAATGAAAATTTTTTGGAATTTAAATTTATATTTGACACCTAAAAATTTGAATAATTTTGGATTTGTATTTTCATTAATGAAAAAGCGAATAAAACTGGAATCAAATGAGACATGTTCATTACTGAAAATGAGTCATTAGAATATCTTATTTTCATTAATGAAGACATTTGCAAAATGAAATAAAATGTGCCTTTTTTAATTCATTTTGAAAATGAATTACGGTAGGTGTTCTAAAAATTAAATAGTATAATTAATAGTTTTAAGTTAAAATTATGAATTAAAATAAGTCGCAGATGTTCATACAAAAAATAACTTTTTTAATTCATTTTTAACCGTCTCCCTGTCCAATGGGGTCAAATTGACCCCAGTCACTTTTAATTATTAAAAAATCAAAAACAAAAATAATTTTTTTAATTTACCCATATGACATAGATGAATATTATTTGGGGTCAAATTGACCCCTGTAGACAGACAACGTGGCGATCAGGTATGGACAGAGTGGAGGTTAAAGAACTTTTATGATTCAGACTTTTTTAATTCGGTACCCCTATTCCTTGTTCTCAACGACGCTTTTATCTATTAAGATATCTAACTAATTTTTGTTTGTTTTTCTGTCCAACGATTAATTGCTTTTATTTTTATTGATGACTTTGAAAATAATTTAATACTCAAACTTTATTGACGTGTAATTTGTATTTAAACACTGTAAACATTCTATGATACTTTTATAATATTTAACTTATTTTGTGTAAACTAAACTAATAATATTAATAATTTACTCGTATACAACAATTATGAATTCCATTAAATGTGAATTCCCCTGCCTGTGCAGTGTATCTTTTGATAATCCGTCAGAGCGCTTTTCGTCAAAATTTCTTTGAAATTGCGAGGTGATTCAATTTTTTCAAAAAAAATCATTCATTTGTAATAAACGCAAAAACAAAGACGTGCTCTCGCAACTATTTAGATGCAATAAATATGTAGAAGAATACTTACGTGACTTCACTGAACTGTACAGCAAAATTGAGTCCAAATGCGAGAGATGCCATTGAAACATAGGTTTCGTATTTAACAGCTTTCGTAGTTGATCTAAGTAGTTCTACCTAGGTAGAAACCTAGTTGCAAGCATTCAGTTGCAACCTAGTTGCACCAAGTTGGACGAGCTGTGGCTCCATCTTGTGGGAACCACAATTCTGGATTGTTCTCTAACTCTGGCCTTACAAATTTTTCCATCGTTGCCCGGTATTGAATGCCATTCACATTAACCGCAACCTGTTCGTCGTTTTGTTCTGAAGTTATTTCACACTATACTATGCATCTAAGTTAATGCATTTGATCTTCAACAATTATATTTGTGAATAAACTCGTTGTTTTCTAGGCACAATTCTTGAAAACGATGACTATATTGAATGCGTATTTGAGCATCATTTGGTTTTAACTCGTGGACCAATTGAACCGTATATGGGAAAAGGTGTAACTTATGTACAATTCTTTGCAAAGGTCGCCTAGCTATCACCAACTGCTGAGAACGTCGCCTTCCAGCACGCGGAAGATCACAGACAAACCCTTGTTTGGTTCGGTAAATTGTTGGAGCGCTAGATGCATTTCGAACATGAAAGAAATTTCGATATGATCTTTGTGTCTGAATAATCGAATGCTGACTTTCAAAATAAAATTGAACAACTTTGGCTCTTTGTTCTGTGCTGAGTCTTTCTATCATAAATTTCCCAAGTTTTTCAAAGTTAATTCTGAAAACAGAAACGAAAAATACGTAAACAAAATAATTCACAAATTAAATCATAACGTTACTTATGCGCCACCCTTTATATATTTCGGATGGTTACAAGTATGCCATTTGCTCGTCATTCCAATACATTGAAATTATTTTGCAATTCTCAAAAAAATAATTATTTCTCTGTTGCCATTTGCTGTTTTTATCGTCTTGATGATTTTCATTTTAATAAGGCAGTCATTTATCGATTACGACTATCCTACCAATTAAAAAGGTCTCAAAGTTGACCAGGAAACTGTTAGTTGAAAGCTTCGGAGTTTCAACGCGTGATTTGTTGAAAATGTTAATTATATGTTGATGACAAGCGGCCTTTAGATGACAACGATTGGCACCAATGTTAGCTATACGTTTGTTCTTGAAGTATTTAATGCTTCAAAACTTTCTTGCAGATTATGCTGAATTTCCTAAAGCGTAAGCTTGATCTGCTTAAGCAGAATAATAATCGATGTAGCCTATATAGAATATCCCCTAGTTCCAATTTTCAATGACTACCCGCATAGATCCGGCTGAATTTGAGCGATGGTACTGGTTATGTTTACTTTAAGAGCATCGGTCGATTGCGGCTTATTGAAATAGACCTGCGACTTGAGGAAACCTCACAAGAAAAAGTCTAGCGGAGTCAAATCACACGATCTTGGTGGCCAATTCACGTCACCTCTGCGAGAGATAACCCTCAATCTTTCATACCGAATGTCCATCGTTGCATCTGCTGTGTGGCACGTAGACCCGTCCTGCTGGAAGCATATGTCTTCTACCTCCATATCGTTCAATTTGGGCAAAAATAATTTGGTTGGCATCGTTATGTAGCGCTCGCCGTTGATAGTGATGGCCTCACAAACGTAATTTTCAAAAAAGTACGGACCAATGACGCCGCCGGCCAAAATCCGTACCAAACAGTAACCTTTTGTGAATGCATTGCCACCTGATGAAACTCGTGTGGGTTGGCGTCGTCCCACATACGGTAATTTTGCTTGTTAACATAGCCATTTATCCAAAAATGCACCTTGTACCAAAATTTGGGTTCTCTTCCAAACGCTCCGAAGCCCAGTCAGCGATCAAACGGCGTCTTTGGTCATTAACTTTGAGCTCCTGGGTCAGTTGAATCTTGTACGGGTGTAGACCCAAGTCCTGACACAAAATTTGATTGAAAAAACTGCCAACATCTACCCGCCCAAATCGAAAACCCTTTAGCAAACCACCTATCTCGATTTGATGTGTCGAATGGTTTTTCTTACATGTTACTACCTTAATAATTCCAACAACCCTTTTAGAATCTATGATTCCTTTCCTTGCTAGTTATTCCTCTATAAATATATTTAAAAATATTTTATATATTTTGAATTTCATTACGACTGCGTCCAAACATAATTAAGTTCTTAGCTCGATAACTGAACGTACGTATTTTAAAGTTTCAAAACTAAATTTTAAATCAAAATTCATTTACTATTCTAAATTAATTAAGATCAGATAAAAATAGAAAGAAGACAACATACCACATTCTAGAAATTGGTAAAAAGTACTAGGAATCTTATTCACTAGATATTTGTCAGCTAGATACTGCGTTTGTAACAATAGTAAATTATTATATTATTATTAATTAATTATAAGTACTCTACTCTTAAAACCATCAAAGATTTTTTGATTT
Organism: Nephrotoma guestfalica; assembly: GCA_963691935.1. NCBI lineage: Eukaryota > Metazoa > Arthropoda > Insecta > Diptera > Tipulidae > Nephrotoma > Nephrotoma guestfalica. The sequence continues at coordinate 177,492,823 of OY829913.1, forward strand.
TTTTAAACTTCTGTATATCTATGTGATTGTTTTGTAGAACCTGTCGCGGTTAGAAGATTGCAAACCAATATTCTAATCGTACATATCGCAAACATAACATCCCGCAAACTCATCACTCTGTTCGTGCAAACAGTGTAAATGCATCACCAGATGTAACGGGTTATCCAATTCGAGGTTGATAAAGTAGAAATCTGTATACCGACATCTGTCAAAGATAAACGTCAAGTACGCTGTCATTTATTTAGTTGACATTCTGCCATTTAAGAATATGGAGCATTTAACAATCGACCAACGCGTTAAAATTATTAAATCTTATTATAAAAATAGTGATTCTGCCGTATCCACAATTCGCGCTTTACGAGCAGATTATGGTCGTCATAATCGTCCTACAAAGCAAACCATATTGAATACAGTGAATAAATTTGAACAAACTGGATCTGTTACTGATATTGTAAGGTCTATGCATCATCGAAACATTCGCAATGCTGAAAATATCGCTTCTGTAGCTGAAAGTGTGGAAGAAGATCTAAATTTGTCAATTCCTCGTCGAGCTCAACATTTAGGCCTATCTTATGGCTCATTATGGCGCATTTTGCATCTGGATTTGAATCTTCATCCGTATAAATTCCATTTGACACAAGAGCTAAAGCCTGCTGACCATGGACAACGAAGAACATACGCAAATTGGGTGTTGGAAAAACAGGCCGTCGATGCTGATTTTTCGAACAAAATTTTCTTCAGTGATGAAGCTCATTTTTCGCTTGGTGGATACGTTAATAAGCAAAACTGTAGAATTTGGGGCTCAGAAAATCCACAATTGATTGTAGAGAAGCCATTACACCCGGAAAAAGTCACTGTTTGGTGCGCATTGTGGTCTGGTGGTGTGATTGGGCCGTATTTTTTTGAGAACTACCATGGACGAACCGTTACCGTCAATTCTGAGCACTATGGCCGCATGTTAACCGATTATTTTTTTACAAAAATCGAAGATTATGATCTTGACGATATGTGGTTCCAGCAGGATGGAGCAACCAGTCACGTAACACGAGCAAATCGAGATCTTTTGCAAGAGAAATTTCCTGGACGTTTGATTTCGCGGTTGGCTGATGTCAATTGGCCTCCAAGATCCTGTGATTTAACGCCTTTGGATTTCTTTTTGTGGGGCTACGCGAAAGATCGTGTTTACGCAAACAATCCTCAAACTCTTGACGAATTGAAAACTAATATTCGTAAGGTAATGGCCGAGATACCGCCCGAAATGTGCCGAAAAGTCATTGAAAATTACCGCAAAAGAATCAAGGCCTGTAAGAAGTCCCGTGGAGGACATTTGAATGATATCTTGTTTAACTAAAAATGGCAAGGATCAATCTGTAAAATGAAATAAAAATTACAAGACATTCCGAATATTTTGTGTGTTTTTTTTAAGTTTACTTTATCAAGCTTGAATTGGATAACCTTGTATATGTACTCGCAAGATGCAGTTCGCAAATATATTTGTATTTCAAGCAGTTCGCCTTCACGAACCGCTCAACCAAGAAGATGCTAGCCAGCACCACCGCACACCACGATGCCACATACCACACCGTCATTATATATGGCGGATTAGAAATAATAATTAAATTAAATTAAATAAATTTATTTATTTAAACGGACAAATCGCGTCCACCACGATGTCACATGCGCATCGCTCCGCCATTTTATAAGGCGGATAAATTATTGTATAAATTAAGCAAAATTAACATATTAATTTAATTCAATTAAAATCAATTAAATTATTTAATTAAAATTAATAAAATAAAATTCATAATATTAAACTTAATAATACATAATAAAATTAGTAATAAAAATATTAATTTATAATAAGAAATAAATTCTTATATACAGGGTGAGCCATACGTCACCGAACATTGTATTCTAGATATAATTTTTTTTTTTATGTATTTTTCCTCTTTTTATTTTTCAGTATTAGAAACAATGTTTGGAAGATTCAGTAGCCATGTATACGATTGAGCACCGAGCAAAAATTATTGAGTTTTATTTTGCTAGTCAAAATTCAATAATTCAAACCCAAAGAAAATTTCGAAGTTTTTTTAACACCAGAAATGCACCATCACAGTTAGTGACTTATCTCGGAGTGGAAAATCGCTTGAAGCACGAAGCCAAGATAATATCGAACGAGCTCGGGAGAGCGTAAATGAGAACCCTGAAACATCTACTCGTAAACGTGCCACTCAGCTTCAAATGTCCAGAATTTCACTACGTAGAATAATGAAAAAAAAATGTATTCCTGTTTCCGTACAAGATACAAATGGTACATGAAATTTTGCCACAACCCACTTAAGACTTTGTGCAAATTATTAACGGATGATCCTGATTTTATGGAAAAAAGTATAATGACCTCCATTTAAGTGGTTATATTAATAAGCAAAATTTTAGAACCTGGGGCACTGAAAACCCAAGAGTGATTCAACAGCGTCCGTTGCATCCACTTAGAGTCACAGTTTGGTGCGGAATATCAGCAGACAAGATCTACGGCCCGTACTTCTTCCAAGACGAAGATGGCAATGCATTGATTGTTAATGGTGAGCGTTACAGGGCTATGTTAGAAAATTTTTTGTTTCCTGAACTTGATAAGACTCAAGAAATGTGGTTTCAACAAGACGGAGCTACGTTCCATACTGCAAGGGAAACAATGAATTTGCTGCGATCGATTTTTGATAACCGTATAGTTTAACGATTTGGAGATGTTAATTGGCCATCACGATCACCCGACTTACACCACCAGATTTATTTTTGTAGGGATTTTTGAAAACTCGTGTATACGCAAATAATCCGCAAGGGCTGTAACAACTACAAGACAACATAATAAATGAAATTATTGCGATTGATCAACCAGTTTTAGCTTCAGTTATGAACCAGGCACAGCAAGCTGCTGCTTGCGAAGAAGCTGATGGCAGGCATCTAACAGATATTATTTTCAAAATTTTTTTTTTTTTAAAACTCTTCATGATTAAAACTATCTTTTGTAATTAAAATTATTCATTTTCAATAAAAAAATTAAAAAAATTATATCAAAAATACAATGTTCAGTGACTATGGCCCACCCTGTATTAAATATAATAAATAATATTCAGCAAACCTATGAAAATTAACGGCAGTAAAATTTAAATATTTGAACTCTTAAGTTTACTAAAACCGTTAAATTTCCCATAAAATAAATATTTTTAAATCACGGATTAATTTTGGTTCAAAACTGTTCGAGCATGAAAAGTCATATCTCAAAAATTAGCAGTAATAGATATTTTTTATTTCTAAGAATGATCAAATTTAAAAAACGTGGAAGTTGTTGAGATGGGAGATAATCTTTCTCAAAAATCCTTTATCTCACATAAATTATAATTAAAAAAGTTAAATAATATACCAATCAAGCTACCGTTAATTCCCTTTAATTTCTCGTTAAATAAAATTGGTTAAATTTTTTTGATAAACAAGTCTTTCAAAGACGTACACCTCTTCAAAAAACTACTGTGCAACGAAACAGAAAAGTCATTTCTCGTGCTTCTTTAACATAAAGATATTTTATAAAGATGCATCAAAAAATCGAAAGATATCCGGTTGGTTTCCTGTGAAATCGCTGTATTATCATTAAATTTACTACAATGGAATAAAATACATGGTTTTAGTTAATACGTCGATAAATACGCGTGCTTTGAAAAATTGTCTATTTTCCTGTAAATATTTCCACAAAAATATATTAAAGAAAATCGAATGGTATGGAATTTTTCGCTTTATATTGAGTTGGCATGGTAATACTATAATCCCAGGTAAATCCTTTTGCAAATTGATCAAAACGATAAAACATTTGATTTAAATTAATACAAACCAGGTGATTTAAAAATTAACCAAAAAACTATAGCCCATGTATCGACAATTTTTGAAATTCGTCTAAGGTAAATGGTTTCGGACACACTCCGTATTCAAAATTCATAATCTATATAATTTGATTTAATGGTCTATAATTATTAAAAAATTATGTATCATCGAACTCAAAATAAATAATTTTGCTTGGGAATCCTACTTCAGTAAACACCAGCTCAAATTCATTGAATTCCAATTAAACATCATGTTGATAATTAAGATTATTTATCAAATGTCACTATGTCTAGTGGTGGGTGTTTCGTGATATATTAAACTCAAGTCAAGTACAATAAATATTATGTATCCTATACTTACGTAAGTAATACAAAGAGAAGAATTTTTATATTATTAGTTTATAAATAGAACAGATAAATTATTTCATTTATTGATTAGTTATGTGCATTATTCTCTATAAAAAGTGTAGGAACGTGTTGGGCATCCCTTAGCAAAATATTTCAGTACACCGGCAAAAAATATAACTTTATGGTCGTATTCCGAAATTTATGATCTACAATTAATTACAAATCTGGAAATACGGTATAGATGTAAAAAATAAAATTTATTTAATTAATTATTGTGATAAAATGTATATAGCAATAATTAAAACTGTTTAACTTAGATTCGTGCAAAATGCTACCAGAAGTTTAAATTACTTTATTTTCATTGTATTTTCGTTTTAATTAAAAATTGGTGAAACATTATATTTTTCGTTCGTAAAAAAGACAAAACAAATAGAAAATTGATAATTTTCAAAACGATAATTATTAATTTTAATTAATGCAATCAATTATTGACTTCAGAAGCTTGATTTTATAAAATAGTGTTTTTTTTTGTTTGTTTGCTGTCTGAAAGTATAAAACAATAGAATGAACAAGAAAAGAGATTTTCTTCCGAAAACGAAATGTATAATAATAAGATAATTTTACAACGTGAGTTTTCAAAACGAAACTTTTAATTTTAGATAAGACTTGTAATTATTTCCCTTTTAATACTAATGGCAATCAATTTATTCATTTCGCTTTGCTTTCTTTTTGTTTCTGTACATCGGATTTCAATGGAGTATTGCTGAGTATTAGTTTCTTCGAAAGCCAAATTCTTTTCAGTTTTGTTTGTTCTATCATTTCAATAATAAAGTATACGTAAAGATTCAAACTAGAAATTGTATCATTTTAACTTTAAAATATTTACCATGAATGAATTATAAAAGATTATAGGACTTATTATAGTACTTTAATCTCCTTTTTCAATGAAAAATAGAACGTAAGAGATAATCTTATATAGTGATCCATTTTATTCTCACGCGTAGAACGATAATTCTACGCCACCCAGATATCTGCAAATAAGCGACCAGCAATTCATACAACTTACTACAGATACAGATAGTTTTACACCAAACAAGTTTACGTCGAAGCTATTCTTACCACACAAGCATTATTTTATTTTCAGTTGGTCGAAATTTCGAAATTTTAGTATTTGGTTTTACACTAGAAACTTCTATTCTTTGAAAGCTTATTTTTTATGTTTATTTGAATGTAATTATGGTCAGAATATAAAATAATAAAAGATTGCACTTTAAGGAGTGGACCGGGTCAGGTATTTTACTCTCCATCGAAACTAGTTAATCCAAAGAGGATAATATACGGATGATTCATTGGGAGCAAACCGAGGAACACCCCACACTTCTACGGACAAAAATACTAATACCCCCAAAACATATATTCCACCGCCGAATTTTTGTCTAGCGCAACTTAATTAACTCGTTTTAACAGATTACTATTACTATTACTAATTTATTGCGTCTTTTATGCTTATAATTCATTCGAGACTTACTTGTGGCGTAGCGATCAAGCAATTTACAAACTACCATTATTGTTTTAATCAAATGAAACGTTCACAGTAAAAATATATATTAAAATATTATAAACGTTGTAACAGAATTCTATCTAATTCTGACCTATCACAATAGTACTAATTTCTCAAGGCCTCGAAGATAATATCTTCAACTATTTCTAAATAATGTGATCGTCATGTTTTGATTTTCTACATTTTTAGGGTTTATTTAATTGAAGGTAACATAATTCATTCACATTAGAATATTTTATGTGCCGCGGTTAAATGAACTCAAATATGTTCATGAACGTAATTTGATTATGTCGTTTATGCACATATTGAAACGTAAATTTTCTTTGTACATGTGCATAGGTAAATGATAATGACCGGTGCAAAAATTATTGGAAATGTTGCATTTGTCGTTATGGTCAATTTACCGATAATGCAAAACTTTTACACGCGCGGTAATTGATATCCATTTTTTTATAAATTGGTTGAGAGTGAAATTTTGAAGTTCAACTACAAAAAAAATATAATTTCCCTCTCTCAACCAAATTTCTGATGGAAAAATTACAAAACCGCGTTTGCATTTTTTTTGGTCAGTGAGTGTTTAGATAGACCAACGTGTGGTCGAATAATTCATATTATTTCGACTAGTGACAAAAATTTTTAATTTGACTCAAAAATATATTGTAAATTCTCAAAAAAACGTACATTACACTACTAATTATCAAACTTGCTGTACAAATTTACCTTACAAGGAATGCTAAGCAAATAATTATAAAAGAATCTTACGATAAAGGATACAGCAAAAAAGCCTGTTGCATTTACCACTAAGGGAAAGATGCTCATGTTCAGACAGCAAAAATAAATCGTGTTCATAATTCTAAGCAACAAGTTATACAATATAGTAGATAAAACAATTTTTTTTAAAATTCTTGAAAATGAGATACCCCTAGAGATCTTAACAAAACCTCAGATATATGGGGTGTTAGTTGGAATGCATGTCAATTAGGTAAAATAATCAGAATCTAGAGATTTAGCGGTGAGGACAATTTATACAATTTAGTATTATGACCAAATATAACAAAAAATCTTTGGCCAACTGAGATATCCCAGAGATTTTAACAAAACCTTATATAAATAAATAAATAAATATATATATATATATATATATATATATATATATATATATATATATATATATATATAAATATATATATATATATATATATATATATATATATATATATATATATATATATATATATATATATATCAGGTTTATCTAGTTTTAGTTGGAGACTATATCAGTAGTTAGAAAATATATTCAGTTGCTCACCATCCAGGGTAGGAAACATTTAATATAATATTGTATTATGACCAAATTTAATAAAAATTCTTAGGCCAACTGAGATATCCTTAGAGATCTTAACACAATCTAATGTGTATGGGGTGTTAGTAGAGGACCATAGTTAATAGAATAAATATATAGGAGCTTCTCATCCAGGAGAACGAACAATGTATACAATTTAGTATTATGACCAAATATAAAAAAATTGATAAACCAACTGAAATTTCTTTCTTTTAGATACATAAACACTTTCTTTAGAACACTCGATATACGTGAGGTTGTATTAAGATATCTAAGGATATCTCAGTTGGTTTAAGAATTTTTATTATACTTGGTCATAATAGAAAATTCAATAAAAAGTCATCAGTCCTTCTTAGTTCACATGGTTGTATTTAGATTTCTAGGGATATTTAATTTGATTGAAGAAATCTTAATATATTTGGTTATAATACAAAATTCTCTAAATTGTCAACACCCCGACATGAGGAAGTCCTGACTTATTTTTCTAACTAACATGAACCCTAATCAATAATTCATATATATACCTCAGGTTGTGTTTAGGTTAGGTCTCGGTGGATATCTATTGTAGCCCTAAGAATTCTCATTAAATTTGTTTCTAATTTTCAATAAGAAGGACTTCCCTGCCTTTGGAGCTTAGTATTATTTTTGTCTATTACCCCACCCATTTTACCCGAGGTTGAATTTTAATTTCTGCGGTTCCGTAGTTCAGCGAGTAGTGTGTATTACTATTCTGCCTCGGATACCGATTGTCTGGTTATTTTAGTAAATATATTATCTATTTTTAGTTTCTAGTAAATATATTATAATTTCTTTCGGTTTTTTAAAGTTAACTGCCAAATATTTCAAATAATGTTAATAAATTAAAAGTTAAATTTTTATTTCCGCTTTATACAGGTACTATTTTGATACACACCAACACATATATATGTTAGCATAGTTTAGTAAAAACTTCACACTGCGTAACATACATGTAAAGTTTTTGCTAATTTTTTTAGTAGTAAAACTTTAGCAGTATCTTCACCAGCATATATGAAGGAAATGAGTGCGATTTAATAAAATATTTAAATTGTTAGTTAATATGATATAATTGTGTATTTAATAGTAATATAAATTTCTATTTGTTATAAGTTTCCAGGAATGCGCATCTAGAAAAGTGGCATTAATTAAATAAGCAGCTGATAAAATACCTGGAATGTAACTATCATTGTTCGGGGTTGCATTTTCACTATTTGGTTTAATAATAAAATACTAAAAGGAAAGCTTTTTAAATAATATATAATATAAGACCAATGTAATGTAAATCAAACATATTTAATCAGCAAAATAAATTAAAAAAAACACCTTTAAGTGTTTTTGTTGTCTTAACTACTGATTAAGTTCTACGGAATAAAGAAAAATTAGATGTCAAAAATTATTGTCCACTTTTTTGCCGATTTGGATAGAATATGAGACGCTCTTTCACATGATGAAAGCCAGAAAGTCATCAACACTTATTTTTCTGTAAAAGACCAACAGAAACGATTACATTAACGTGATAACGAAAAAGACGGCCGGCGCGGTAATAATGATAACATTTGTAAACTCAACTTAACGCGATTAATTACGATAATATTCCGAGCAGAAACAAAACTTAACGTCCTTGAATATCTAGGCAACGCAGATAAAAAAAAACAACTAACGCGAACCAGGCGCAACGAGCTTTTACCTTTAGCAGCTGTTTTCTCGATAAATTGTTTTCGTACGAAAGCCCCATTTTCATAGGCCAGGTCACATATATCTAATAACAAAAAAAAACACTCCCCACTGATGTCTTGAATATAGATCAAAAACCGATATAAAGTAAAAACAGCATCAAAAATACTATTACATCCTATTCCAATATAAAGTGTAATGAGTAGAACAACAAATCAGAAATCTGAAAGGCAATATAATAAAATTGGAGGGGTAAATATGTTGTGGCCAACACCCGACTTTCTTTTACCAGGGACGTAAATCTCGAATACGCCATACTTGATTTCGAAAGTGAAAAATAACACTTACCAAACTTTTGCCAAAACTGTTTTGTAGAACTAAAAATCATTTTTCCAGAAAACCAACAAAATCAATTCTTGTTGAAAATTTAATCCTTAAATTTACTTGAATCGTTTAGTTCTTTAAGGCTTTCTGTAAATGCTAAACTTTTCAATATCATTGCAACAATTGAAAAAGCTTCCGAGGAAACTCCCACTTCCGGAATACAGATTTCCAACAAATTACGCAAGGACCTCCTAATTAATGGAAAAAAGTTGAGTTTGAGTCCGAATAGTCAATCTGCCTGGACTGTAGAGATGCCAAATTTTGTTGTATTTTATTAAAAATCGTTAAATCCGGTAAAATTAAAACAAACAATTAGGTGAACTAATTTTGTTTGAAACGTATGGCCCGATTCTGAAAATGTAAAATTTCTATAGCTGTAACTTTCTACACATTGCTTACAGAGAAAAAGATACAGTGTTCTAAAAAATGACTTCAAATTGTTTAATGAGCTTTTATATTATAAATTAAAGTTAACAGTATTTAGCTCAATTTTAAAAACTAACTTTATTATTTCTTTAGCTTTCGGAACCTTTTCGGTTCCATTCTCAAAAGAATAATAAAACAATTTTACAAAAAAAATATTTTCTATACAAACTAAAAACGAAATCAAGGCTATCTAAAATGTAGCTATTTTTCTGTAGATATAGTTAGCTACTTGAAAAATATATTTTTATTTTAGCTAGGCAACAAATTTCGTATCTACAGGAAAAACACTTTACAAAATAAAATTTGACTTTAAAAAACTTAAATTGAAAATAATTGTTTCCATATTAACTAATATTAACCCCTTTTGAAAATCATAGTTTAAGTTATGTTAAACAGTCAAAATCTTTTTTAAAAGCTAATCCAAATATTGTGGTAACTCGAGCGGACAAAGATAACGTATCTGTCATAACATCGCGAAATGATTATGTTACAAAAATGGAAAGTTTACTTAACGATAACACAACATATGTAGAGTTACCAAAAGATAATTCAGTTCCGATTCAGAAATCAATACACAATATGGTTAAAGATTCTAAAAGTTCTGGTAATGTGGATGAAAAAACTAGAAAAATGTTAACTAAATATAATTCGGTGATTCCAAAATCATATGGTTTACCTAAAATTCACAAACCTGGTATTCCATGTAGACCAATTATTAGTTCAATTAATGGTCCAACACGTAGTTTATCGTCATTTTTGGGTAATATTTTAAAATTTAGTGTTGGTAATACTAGTTCTAATATTATAAATTCGGAAGATTTTAAACAAAAAATTCAGGATGTCACTCTTCCACAAAATTACCTCTTAGTTTCTTTGGATGTTACGTCTTTATTCACTAATGTTGATAATAAACGTGTTACCAACATTGTGAAAGAAAACTGGAGGAGTATAAAACAAAATTCAAAAACTAAATTGACTAAAGTTCAATTTATATCGGCATTACAAATTGTTTTGACTAATTCTGATTTTTCTTTTGGCAATTTATAAACAAACTTTTGGTTCTCCTATGGGTTCTCCAATTAGTCCCATAATCGCAAATTTAATGATGCAATTTTTGGAAAAAATGGGTATAGATTCTTTGGATTTTCAACCTTTGTTTTATTTTCGATATGTAGACGATATTATTACAGCAATACCTGAAGACAAAATTGAAATTTTTCTGGAGATTTTTAACTCTTTAGATAATAGAAAGAATTTACTGTTGAAAAAGAAATTGATCACAAAATTCCATAAATAAATAAATAAAATGTGGCTATGAAGTAAAATTTAGATAACGACCAGACCAAATATTTTTATGGTACCAGTCAACGTAATTTACATAGGACAAACAAAACAGTTTTTACCAGAACGATTTTTTCAACATATATGTACGTATTGCCACGGGAAGTTCGAATCAAATAAGTGCACTTTCGGCACATATTAGAAACACCAACCACATTATTTTTGAAGATGTAACCATTTTAGAAAAACAACCACAACAACTACAATTTCAGGAAAAATCTATTTTGGAAATGCTACATATAAAATCCTGTTCAAATTCTACATATTAACAAAATTAACTATTACGCTTATATTGGCAATTCATACGATCTATTTTTATAATTTGAGTTTTTGCTTTTACACATTTCCAATATTAGTTAATATGGAAACAATTATTTTCAATTTAAGTTTTTTAAAGTCAAATTTTATTTTGTAAAGTGTTTTTTCTGTAGATACGAAATTTGTTGCCTAGCTAAAATAAAAAATATATTTTTCTAGTAGCTAACGATATCTACAGAAAAATAGCTACATTTTAGATAGCCTTGATTTCGTTTTTAGTTTGTATAGAAAATATTTTTTTTCTAAAATTGTTATTATTCTTTTGAGAAGGGAACCGAAAAGGTTCCGAAAGCTAAAGAAATAATAAAGTTAGTGTGACATTCATTAACTGTAGACTTTTTGCCGCTGTAAATCCGTACGTAATGAATTCACCGCTGTAACCAAATTGTAGTTAATTTTAAAATATTCTATAAAATTCGATGGCGACACATATCACAAAAATATTGAATTTTATGTAAATAAATTAAAAAATAAATAAAAATATGTAAAAACGTATTGTACAGTTGTCAAACAACATGGTTGTACAGTTGGTGACATTCGTTTGTATAACTTAAGAACAATTTTTTCTGAGTATATCGCAGACGAACTATTTTATTCGACTGTACGTGCATGTATTTGACTATCAACATTTAGGCTTATATAAGAAAAGTAAAATTTTTTAAATAAATAAATTTTATCTAAAAGCTCAAAAACTGCAATTGGCATGAGCTTCAACTTTTGTTGGTATAGAAATGCCATTATTAACAACATATATATATATATATGCGAAACCCTTTTCATAAAATGACATTTTTTCGAGTTATTCGCTATCGAAATCTTATATGTAACTTTACGCCATCAAATTTGGTGCTGCAAGTTACAGAACAAAACTTGATGGTGCACTGATTTCGGTCAAACATCACTAGAACGTTAAGTTTAAAGTTTTACCACGATCAGTCAATCCATCTGGGCTAGAGAGAAGCCATAAACATGTAGTCTCCACGAAATCACACATATAGACACACTACACACATTTTTTTAAAACCACTTTCTAAGACTTCGGTGATATAGCGAATTGTAAATCTGCAAAAATCTCGAGGTTAACATTTTTGTGATTACTATACTCTATTATACTACAAAACGAAAGTAATAATGAATGATTGGCCCAGTTCTCGAATCTTTTACATAAGTCATTGAGAAATAATAACAAAGGATTAAATTATTATTAAGTTATCTGTGAAATGATAGTCATTTATTAATAATAACTAATGAGCAATTTTTAAAATCCTTTATTCCTTGAACCCTTTAATCAAATAACTAATTAGACTGAGAAAGGTTAAAAAACCGTTTAAAGTAAACAATGGAAATAGCTAACATGGAATGTGCAATAGTGAAACTAAAAGGATTAAGAAAGTTCTTAATAAAAAAACAATCATTGCCTTGTGTGTTGATTATATTTTTATTCACCTCTAATCAACTGAACCGAACTCCGTTAAATTTGACCTTATCCTAAAACATAATTTGCTTTCTTAGAATAACTATATCGATTGTGGTTTTACTGAGTACGCAATCACTTCTCTGTTGAATGCAACACAAGTCACACAAAAATTTACATTTTACAGCAAAATGGCAACTGCATCTAGTCAACTTTATCACGGAGTACATAATGATAAGAAGCAACAGATCTCGTGTGAACCGATACAATACTTGCAATATATCGAATACGTCCTCTCGCACTTGCCATTAAAGTAGTAACGATATGTTCAATTAATTACTATTAAGTACTGTTTGGCTAGAAATTTTCATGGCCTTTTGAAAATATTATCTCTGTTTCGCATTCTTCTATGTAAAGAGAAATATTTTAAGATTATACTTAATATTTTAAACAAAGTAAAAAATGTTTAGCGATATAAAACACGATTTTGTCTAAATATTAGTTATGCAAAAAATAAATCAAATTTTGAGCGTAATTATGCGCTCTTAGTCTTGTTACACAAAAGATTTATTATGCATGGAATAATAAAAATGTTTATTACTTCCTGCTGTTGACACAAAATAAATGTTCATACAAGTGTATTGTAACTTCATGTTTATTGCAAGGCCGAAATACGATGTAATGCATACTCAGGTATGATAATTGGCAACAACATAAAGGAAGTTTCAGTTCATACTATGGAAATGAGTGCATAAAATGTTTTCGAGATTGTCGATCATTAAAATTTTCTTTATATACAGCGTCTACATGTAGATTTAATTCCTCCAAATAATGATTAATAATGAAATCTTAAAATGTAGTGTGGACGTTATAAATTTGATAGAAATAGTTTTAATTTATTTTATTGAGAGTAAACGGGAATGTGATTTAACTGGAAAACATGTGAATACGATTTCAATATTAATCTTTCAATTTGGACTCATTTGAATTTACTTCTATGCCCGAGACGTTTATATATTTTAATGAAGTTTTACTTGATCGAATTGAATGACGGAGTTTATTGCGGAACTTTTGGATAGTAATAAGCAAGTGTTTGTGGTAATTTATGTAAAAGTATTTTATGCTTGTTTATTTGTTTGTTAGTTAACTTTGTATTCTCTTCTAGGGTCGAAGCCCTTCCAAGTCTTTCGCAGTTCACTTTTTACGTCCTACCTTACGCAAGAGTCAAATCGGGGAAGTACGGCTATAGATCCGATTACCATCTGAACATTACATAGAACCATGCCAGCTTACTTAGTACTGACATGAAAGATGGGTCGGTCCATGAACTCTGTCTGCACTCCGAGGGAGTCATAGATAGATGATGAAAAATCCCTTTCGCATCCTACCCCTATCGGGATTCGAACCCGAAACCTCCCGATTCAAATTCCAAAGCTTTAACCACTGTGCCGTTTGGTCGGTAAGTATTATGCTGTAATATGTTAAAGGGCATTTTCAATAGTATTGCATTGTAAAATAATACACAAAAAATGCATCTCAATTTTTAGTTAATTTTGGAGCTAGTAACACAAATGAAATTTTGGGTTCAATCACTTCTAAACATTTTACTAAAGCAACATGTTTATAATTGTAATTGAAAAAAAATAAAAATTTCGACAATGTATGAAATTTTTATTTGAATCGATAAATCAATTTACTTTTTAAAGATTATTTCACGTAAATTATTGGTCACGGCTACGTTTTAAGTGGCACAGGAAAATGTCCAATTTTTCACTTCTTTTTCGGCTGGTATCTCGCTAATGACACGTTTAATGTTGTCTTCCAATTCTGCAATTGTTGTTGGTTTATTGGCATAGACGAGAGACTTCACGTAGACCGGACTCATTTCTCAATAAGTCCATGGTTTCGCTTGCTGTGTGGCATGTGGCGCCGTCTAGCTGAAACCACCATTGATCAGTTCATGCATTTTGGACAAAAAATCCGAAATCATAGAACGATAGCGAGTGCCATTGACGTTGTGGCCATCGCCATCGTTGAAAAAACACGGACCGATAATTCCACCGACCCATATACTGCACCAAACATTGGTTTTTTCTGGGTGCGTTGGGATTTCTTGCAGCCTTTGGTTGCTCATCACACCAAATGCGGCAATTTTGCTTATTTACGTATAACCATTTAACCAAAAATAAGCTTAGTTGCTGAACGCAATTTTTCTGGAAAATACAGATTTGACTCAAGATGTTCTAAGGCCCACTCATCAAAACTTTCACACTGTGTAGTCGAATAACACAATTGCTGTGCCTTGCGACGGGTGGACATTTTGTCATCTTTATCAACACTAGCTGCAACAGCAGCAAGCTTGCTTTATTTATTGATGCAGCTAAAGCCTTGGTCGACATGGTCGATCACAATCTTCTGCTCTCTATTTTGCATAATATAGGGTTTAGGGGAGCTTCAAATAAGGAGTTAGCATCGTATTTAGATGGTAGATCAATGAGAGTTAAGATAAATGACAAGTTAAGCGATCCGAAATTATTTAAGGTTGGGGTTCCCCAAGGTTCAGTACTTAAAATAGGCCTTCAGTAGGCCCATTGCTGTTTCCTATTTACACTAACTCGGTGTTTAAACTGAATATTCAACCGGGTTTGCCGATGACATAGCCTTGGCTTGTTGTGGGAATTCTCCCAGTAACGTTATTTCGATGATCAATACTGATCTAAAAATTTTACTCTCATGGTTCGACAGGCATCATCTGATTCTAAGCCGGAAATCTAAATTCATGTTGTTTAAATTGTCTGGTAACGTTAATTTGGCTTTTTTGCCCCGAGTGACTAATCACAGCAGGCTTGAATGTGCGTCTATTGGTTGCCACTCTGAGTGTTTGACATCGAACCTGTTGACTCGTTTAAATATCTTGGTGTTCACTTGGACACTTGTCTAAATTTGACAACGCATGTTAATTCAGTCAATCTGTCATGAACAGCTAGAATTTTTTACCACCTTCGAGATTATTGTCCTACTCCGGTGTTAAAAATTGCTTATCATGCACTAGTTATGGCTAAATTAGAATATAGATGGGCGTGCTGGGGTGGTTGTTATGCAGGTACTCTGTACCCCTTATATGTCCAACCAAAAAATGATTTTGAGAATATTTCTAAATCAACCACGAACCGAACCATCTTGGAATTTATTCACTACAACCAACATCTTGCCGTTAAAACACTTGTATGTCTATAAGTTATTGAGAATTTTTTTTAGTAGAAGTGGTCAACATACTCGTATAATGAGAAGCGATTTTCGATACAATTTTCGCGCCAACCATCAATTGCTCTGCAACATTCCTAGATTTTACAACGGCCACTTCCGTCGCTCTAATCTTGTCGCTGCACCAAATTTTTAATGCGCGACCATTTTACATTAGGCAGGACGTTCATTTGAAATCTTTTTTACCAAAAGTTAAACAATGGCTACTTGAAACTGTGGATATGACCTTTTATTCAGAGTTATTGCATAAGAAGTGTTGAGCTGAGTTAAATATTTTGAAGTTGAAATTGAAATATTATTGTTATTATTTTAAGTATTTTGTTTATTGTTATTATTATAAGTAGTAGTAGTAGTAATGGTTAAACATGTATTGTAATTTTTATGCTATTTGATCATTCTTAATTGTAACATTAATTTTTGTAAATATTAGAATTATTCTCTAAATTTTGTATGTATTTTTTGCTACTGTCAATTTTTGGGATAAAACTCCCTTTATTTTTTGTAAATAAATAAAATAAAATAAATAAAATATTGTACTGTATAGTAGCACCGTCTATATTTTGCTAGCTTACATTTTTTTCATCACTGTCCGAGTTTTCAGGCCAACGTTCAAAAAAATCTTATAATAATTCGGACATAATTGATGATAAAAGTCGGGTGATCATTTCAGATAGATGTTCGAAAAATCCAATGTTTTTCGGATATAAAAATACTTGGCTTCTCATGTCGAGAAAACTCATTACAATAAACCTTTGATTCTGAATATCATCGAGAACTTCACTTATGTTGTCACCAATTGCTTTAGTTGTCCAAATTTCATACACATACAATCTAATGAAATCTGAAGATTTCTTAATGTTAAATCAAAAACCTATACATTTACTATGATTGTGAGAATTTGGCGATTCTGTGTTTGGGACCTCATTCACACTTTCCGGCAGGGAAATACACCTAGCAAATGCAGGCGTAGTCATGTTTACATAACAATATATGCAACAGTGAATACGTACTATTACACTTTGTCGAAATTTTTTGTAATAGAATTTTTTTCAAAAATTTTACAAGAATTTTCTATATAAACTGTTGGCAGAAATGACTTATATTATTACAGCAATATTGTAATGCTGAAATGTATAAATTTAATACCCTTATATAATATGTATGATATATAATACAACGAACATACATGTACTCGTCTAAGTACAATACTCAAAAAGTATTTTCTTGGTAAGTAATTACTCGTATATTCCATTGTTATATTTCGTAATATGATTTTGATGCTGCTTCGACTGAAATTAATTAATTATCATTAATAATTATGTATAATTAAATGGTATTTGAATAATATAATGTTCATGCGGAAATGTATTCGATTTATCGTAAAACTTGAACATAATAATCGAACCCAAAATATTGAATTGTTGATTGAATTGTATTACGGTGTCTTGTTCCGAAAAACTAACAAATATTTTACATATTACCGAAATGGTATTCATGATGAATCCCACCGTCGAGTATTTTAGTACGAATACATGATTTAAATTTGACCACGCGGTGATTCAGAAAGTTTCTTATATTCACCCTTCGGCAGCGCTTGTTCAAGGTCAAGATCCCAACGAAAATGTAGAACAAAACTTATATCCTTCTACTTATATATCTTTCAATGATAGTCAAAATAAATGGTTTTCTGATCGTGTGCCTTGTGACCATTGCATTCGAAAATATGCATGACGTTGAAAATTCGCTATCTTCCATTCAGATTTAATGGGGTTCAATAATAACATCTACTAGAGAATGGTTGTCCATGGGTGGAGCAGCCGGTGTGATATG
This sequence comes from Nephrotoma guestfalica, assembly GCA_963691935.1. Classification (NCBI taxonomy): domain Eukaryota; kingdom Metazoa; phylum Arthropoda; class Insecta; order Diptera; family Tipulidae; genus Nephrotoma; species Nephrotoma guestfalica. The sequence goes on from OY829913.1 coordinate 177,510,615, forward strand.
AAATCTCCGTAATCCCTAAATAAACCATTCTTTCTAACTGAGCCGGTGGTTGCCTGTCAGTCACAGTTTCAACTATAGGTCACAACACAAATTAGACAAATGAGCCTTGTGTCATCGAAATGCACAACTAATACGTATGTTTTGATGTTAGGCTCAATAATTTATTGAAATCTAATCTTTATTTAAATCAATCGTCTCGTGAAAAGGATTATCTTATAGTATATATAGTTCATCGAAAAGTCATTTTAACAAAACCAGGTACAGTTATCACAGGTGATTACACAGAACATTCATTTATTTACTAACAAAACTTACTGCGATCTCTGACAGTAAAATTGGTTGGCGTTTAACTAAACACGAGAGAGAGCATGCCTGCAGCATACGTCTACTTCATTACAGTGAGTAATTTTGTTTTCTTTCGTAGTTTCATGGGCGAAACAAAAGGCTATTATTAAACAGATAATTGCGTTTGTGAAAACCCAAGTTATACGTTTTAAAATAGTCTCTAGCTAGTGTGGTTTTCTACTTGTTTAAGTTTCAACGGCGAAAACTTAAGAGCTTAAGTTATGCTCCATTTGAACCACTTAGGGAAGCGGTGCAACCATCAAAATTTTAATTGTTTATTTGTGACGAGAAGCATATACAATTTTGGTGATTGTATAGCACTAACCGAAATGGTACAAACAGCGTGCAAATTAAGCTCTTAAGTGTTCGCTGTTTGAGGCATAGTGTTTCGTAAAATTACGTTATATTATTTTTGTATCTCGACGAGTGTTCAAGCTCATGTTCTGTTAACGAAGACGTCAAAAGTACGTGGATTCTTTTTTTCGTTTTATAAACATATGTAAAATAATATATTGTGTTGCTTATTTACAGGCACTCGCCGCTCATTGTTTCAGTGTGTCACACTTATTTTAATATAATTGTTGAGTCGAATGAAAATTAATAATATCTTAATAATATCTTCCCAATTCAAAAACTTTCAATTTGTTTTCTGTTTCCAACTTTTTTAATCATTTTCTCTTATGGAGTTGACTGTGCTAATTTCCAGAGTGCACCGTTATTTTGTTTGCACTTTTGTACTACTTGATTACTGCTGTTTCCGAACATTCTTTCGAGCACATATCTCTGGTATAGTGTCAATCTTTTGTGTAGTTATATTAGTGAATATTATGTCGTCAATCCACCTTTCGATTTTTAAGTTGTTCAAGTATATTCACTATTAACTTGATATTCAAATATTCCTCCACTTTAGAAAAGATCTAGTAAACATCAATTGTTCGAATAATATTTCAAATCTCAAAGTACTTTGATTAGTGACACTTTATGCAACTAAACATTTAGAACGAATCTGATCTCAACCAGCTTACAGGCGAATCGATGAATGGAAAACCGATCAATGGAATTCCGTTTGCTGAAGAACAATATTGGATCGAATTTCTTTACTTTGATACTGTCAGCAAAGCTGTATTCATGTGTAATGTCATCCTTTGCCGGTCACCATGCGGTGATTATTTACGAAATGGTCTCGATGTCTGAATATTTACAAAGAAAAACTCTAATGTCAAATTAATTCGTTTCGGTTTTTAGTTAATTCATTACTCTAGATGTACTTTCCGAAAAAAAACATTTAATTTCCATTTGGTTTAAATAATTATATTGGGTGTATGTTAACATGTGGCATATCAAATTTATTCTGAATTGCGTTAATCGGATTACCCACCTATGTACATGTAGTGTATTTGAGTAATGTATATATGTTTATGTAAAGACTTATTACCACGAAAAAAAACTAATCTTATTCGAACGGGGTTCTCTTCTAACAAAAAGATTATAATTTTGAACGATATGTTTGGTTACTATAATTTCTAAATTATAAGCTCATTTTACGAAACATTTTTATGTAACTTGTCATTTCTTCCGTGTCAAACTTTGATAGCAAGTTGAGAAATGACAAGTAATATAAAAATGTAATGTGCATTTATATAAACTTGTTGCACTAAACTAAGAATATTCCATTCCGCCTTTATGATTATGGAACAATATACATTTTCATATATTTTGATCCTTAATAATTTAAGTTCCGTTACCAAATTGATTTGAATTTTTTAGCATAAATAAAAAGATAAAAAAGCTATTTTTATGCACAGATTACAGATAAATGTTTATTTGGTTTGGATATAGATATTGAAAATCATTTTATTTTATTACTATTTTGATTTTATCTAGTGTTTGAAATGTATATATATAGGTATGTACGAGTATATCCAACATTCATACAAATACTCATACTGTACTCGTAAATACACAAAGTCAAAAGTATGGTGGCTTTAGGAAGATAATTTTGATATGGGTTGACTATTTATTAGAAATTTCTTCTTTTATGTATACTCCCATGTACTATAAGTAGAATCGAACAGCATCAACAGAAAACGTCGTAACATACATAAATAGCAGCAAAAATATGGTAATGTCAGAATGATGATGGTATTATTTATATTAGGGTGAAATAGAATGAACTCTATTATTATATTTAAAAAAAATCAATGAATTTATTTATGTATATTATATACACATTATGTACATAGAATGTGGAAAAGTGTATCTGTTAAATTAAACAAAAAATGGATAACTGCGAGAAATCTTATTTTACTATTGCTATTAACCATTCGTTCCTGAATTTAAGATTTAAATCCATAATCGGAGCAATTTTTAATCAATTTTGTAGTTGCCAATCAATTTTAGGATCGCCATTTTGATGTTATTCCTGCCGATCATAGTTGGCATGAAAATGCCAATGCTTTTCATGAAATTTAATTAAAACCTGAAATTTTATACATTCATATTGGGTACCTACTGAGAAAACACATTTCCAAAATTTGATCGCAAATGTCAAATATCAGAGAATCTCAAAAATTTCGATTATTATATTAATTTGCCCTCATAAAAACAATCTATATTCCCTAAATATAAAAATAACAAATTAAAATATATTATTTCAATAAAATGTGTCTATTTATTCTTAATTTACCATACATAAAATGTATCGTGCAATTAGGCTACGCACTTTTACGATATACTATTCATCATTTTCGCAAGTGAAATTTCTCAATGTTACCGCGAACGGAAAACTTTCTAATTTCTGTCAATAGATCGTTAAATGCAAAGTACACAACAAAATTTCTATATGTTAGTGTGTTCTACAATATTTATAACATCACAATGAAATACTTGATTTTTAGAAAGGAAATCGTCCATTATTCAAAACTCATGTTGGGTTTTGTGCAGTGAAATATTCATCTTTCCTGAATAACCCTTTGAGGACTAAATTATTTGTTTGTTTGCAAATGGTGGTTTGGAGAAATAAATAATATACTATTGCAAGCCTTGCAGTGCCATCTTGACCGATGAGGTTTCGCTTTCGTGCTACAATTGACACACCTTACTTTTGTGCCATTCACAGGTAAATGCGCCGCCTTGTCTGTTCGTTTTCCCAACGGAATTATGTTCGTTTGAATTTATTGATTGGCTTGTCATTGCTAGTTCTTCTTCCTCTTTGTGGTCCTGTTTGTTCAGCTCCTAACAATCCTTCTACGACCGCTAACTTGAATTCCTTCAACGACAATCCGGTACCGTTGGTTCTAGTTTTATAAATAATAAACGCATTTAAAACCGTCAGATCTAAAAAATGAAAAAATATTCGATGCCACCATTTTTTCGATTTTCTATCCAATTCGTAACACGACTTTAACATATCGGATAAGTCAACATAGACCATATGCTTATTATAATCTTGTACTAAGTTTAGACATTTCACGTCTACTCTACTCCCGTCTTTTTGTTTTCTTTGTTCCGTGTTCTCGTCTTCCGGGCTATGAAAATTGCTCAAAATAAATATAGGTTTTTTATCAAACCATTTTACTGCCAGTACACCATCTTTGCTTACTTTCCAATCATAATCGCCTCTTTGATTCTTATTGTAAAATCATTTGAAATGTCTTTTCGGCCTTGTCGAGCAGTTCCACATGCATAGATTCCATCGTCCGATAGACCTCGTAATAATTGAACCGAATTGAAATAGTTATCAAAATATATTTCGTGATATTTTCCAACCAAATCTCGAGTTAAATCTTTTATGACTCTTGCTCCCAATTGTTTTTCTTTTGACTTTTCAAATTTTCCTGCATAGATTTGGAACTGTGTCACAAATGCATTTTCATCCGCACGAACCCAAACTTTATAACCTCGTTTGATTGGTTTCTTGGGCATATATTGTCGCAAACTGCTTCTGCCTTTGAATTTTATCATCGATTCGTCGATGTCGACTGGCATTTAGTTGGTTGATAATAGGATTTATATGTTTGAGATAATTTATCCAGGAGGGGCCAAATTTTATAAAGTTTATCAAATATAGGTTACTCCTTCTTAGGGGAGAAACACACAAAAAAAATACGAATACAAACATATCACGTTCTTTTATAAATTAAAAAAACCCATTGTGGAACCACTGAGCGTGAAAGGGACAAAGCGGATAATTGTGAAAATATGCTTGCGGGAGTTATTATAATAATTGAGACGATTGCTCGAATGTGAGGTTATGTGTATTGAATTTTAATAAATGTCGCACTAGTACAGAAGTTAGAGACATCTGTAATTGATATGTGGATATAAAGTATTAGATGTCAATCAAATGCTTCTATGTTTTGTTGTTTAACCAAAAATAGGAAAATGCTTCTATTAATTTGACTCTACTACGAGTATATAGATGTAAATTCTGGAGAATCACACGTCGCATCTAACATTCTATTAAATGACTGCATCGTAATTTTTAGTATTGAAAGAGTTCAAGTTTTCTAATTGAATGGTGTATCAAATTTTAAATTTGGTATTTATTGTTCAAATATTGCATGAGGTGTTAGTTGATAGCCTCCTCGTGGCGCACTCTGGGCAATGTACTGTAAATCGAACGGTTGTGGTATCCAATCCCTACTTAGTAGAAAAACAGTATAGCAGATAGTCAACAAAAAATGAAATGTCGGGTATAAACAATAACCTGGAGTATGAGGTGGGTCCGAATTCAGATTCTAAATCCCACCCCGATTTATCGGAGTGCTCCACGGTCGTCGGTGGGTAACCAGGCTGATCCTGTTCCAAGTACTACTGGAAGCACGGAACAAGTGATAAATGAATGGCCGTTTGATAGAAGAAGTAATGTATTTCATAGAACATCACCATCAACTCCACCGCCAGAGAGCACTAGACTACTCCTATCAAGCATAAATAATTTCGAGCCAACTTCTGAAGTGAGTGTACAAACAGTGATAATAAACAACGCGGAGTTAATAAATAAATTTTAACAAATGGAGAAATTAATCGCACAGCTGAACAATGAAGTTGCCGTGCTAAAGAAAGAAAACCTTATGCTAAAGGAAACAGTAAATAAAAATAACAACGCAGGAAACTCAGCATTATTGAATAACCAATTTCAAGTACTCACAGATCTAGACGAATATCACATGGACGCAGATGAACTTGAAAGGGAAACCAATTGGAGACTACAGAAACCCAAGAGAGCAACCAAGAAATAAGCAAATAAGAAACCAACCCAAGCCAGAGGAAAGCTGAATCATCACCAAAAGTTGAGCCAATTAAATCCTCATTAAAACTGCCAATACAATTACTGCACCAAAAGTGCATTAGCCAGAAAAGAAGAAACAGGCGCCAACCTCGATCAATATTCTAGGTATAACAAATCACGGAAGTATTATAGTATTAAGAAACTGATGAAAGAAGTAGCACGAAATGACTGCAAAGTAATATCCATCAGTAATAATATTTGAAAAATAAACACAACAGAGCCTGAAGATTATAAAGCTCTAGCTAGCAAATTAAATTCTGTTAGTCACCAGTGGTATACCTACGAGGATAAAAATGATCGATCAATTAAAGTAATGGCAAGAGGCCGCAATCCAACTTGTTCAAAAGATGAAATTATTGAGGACCTGCAACAGTCAACATCATCAGAAAAGAGAGAAGAGAAAATAGGGAAAGAAATGTTGAAATCATAAGAAGAGGACTCCCACTTTTCATGCTAACCTTCGACAATCATGAAAAAAACGAAAATATTTATAATATTAAGGCTATGCTCAACCTCAGAGTTAAAATAGAAGCACCGAGGAAGGTCACTCGACTAATACCTTAATGTAAAAACTGCCAAGATAATCATACACAAAAGTATTCGTGAAGCAAAATGTGTTAAATGTGCAAGAAAACACGCTGGAAACGACTGCACTTCTGTTCCCCGAAATACGACACCGAAGTGTATCAACTGTAAAGGCCAGCATCCAGCCAACTATAGAGGATGTGAAGTAGCAGTAGAACTACAGAAAATGAGATACATCAAGATATGTACAATTTATGAAAATAACCACGGAGTCTAAATCGTCAACTCCTAATATCAACATACAAAGAGCAGAACACACTAAAAGAAATGAAATCACAAACAAAACAAAAATCTTGAAATCTATAAAAGAGTAAAAGAAAAGCTTAATCGAGTGTATCAAAATATAAATTATATAAAAACGAATTATAAACAAAAGAAATGAATAAAACAATACGAATTGTAACCTGGAATGCAAATGGGCTATTGCATCACATTCAAGAACTAGATATACTTTTAAACATGCATAATATAGATATACGTCTTATATCAGAAACTCATTTCACCAAAACTTCATTCTGTAAAATAAAAGAGAAAAATAAATTACTACCAACATTATCAGTGTTATTAGAAAAGGTTCTTCTTAAAAGACTAAAATCAATTATCAAAGAAAGGAATCTTATCCCCACACATCAGCTTGGATTTAGGGAAAAACATTCTACGATAGAACAAGTACATCGAATTACTGATACCAGAAAGCAAACAAATATATTAGCTCAACTATATTCCTTGATGTAGCGCAAGCATTCGACAAAGTGTGGCACCGGGGGTTAGAATTCGCACTTCATCGAGATCTTGTGGAGCAAGTTTTTCAAATTTTAAAATCTTACATATCAGAGTGGCACTTCCGAGAATGATGAGAATGAATACTCCCAACTAAAAAGAATAACAGCAGGAGTACCATAAGGGAGTGTTCTTGGGCCATTTCTTTATCTCCTACATACTAGAGATATACCAATTACAGAAGCAACTATGGTGACTTTTGCCGATGACAAGGCCATACTTGCAACAGCAAAGAACATCAATGACTCCATTAGTAAATTACAGAAGGCTACTAACCTGATATGTAATTGGACAAAGAAATGGCGAATTAAATTAAATGAAATAAAATCAATCCATGTGAACTTTACAAATCTAAAAGTTAATCATATACCAATAAAGATAAACTCGATAGTAGTACCGCATGCAAACACTGCTAAATATCTCGGGATGACTTTAGATGCTAAACTTAAATGGAAGGAACACATAAAAAAGAAGAGAGAAGAACTAAATATAAAATTGAGGAAAATGCAATGGCCCATGCATAAAATCCATTTGTTATACAAACAAATCCTAAAACCTGCATGGACATATGGTAGCGAACTCTGGGGTTGTGCCAAGAAGACTAATATCAAAATCATAGAAAATCACACAAAAATCGAGCTTGTCGCAGATGAAATCAAGCATACACCGTCTGCACCAGCATGAAAATCTGGACATACGCCGTATGCTGACTACCACACCAACAAGCAGACAGTAAAGAACGAAACCACTGGACTTATTGCGACCAGAAGGTCAGTAGACTTACTGAGGCGAAAAATCTGAGGAGGAGTTACACATAACTGGGGATAATGACTTGATTACGCCGACTAATCAAATACTTTATAATGCAATGTAAATTACTAAAAGGGTTCAAGACGCCGTCGTAATATAAATAAATAAAAAAAATAAAAAAATATTGCATAATACTCTTTTTATGTTAGAAAATACGTTTTTGGAATTATTAGGGTAAATATTTTGTAGTCTATGATTTAAGTATTAATTTGATTAAATACAATATTTCGTTTTATTAAGTTAATCACCTTCTAACACCATTTTTACTTGCTGACACCCACTTTAAGACGTTTGCGATGACAAAATTTTGTTCGACACTGAACTAATTTCGAGATAAGAACTACTTTTAACTACATATGGAACGACTTCACCATTTCACAAAAAATACAAAACCTTTAGACTTCTATGAGAATTTAAATTTTTTCTATTTTTTTAAATTTAAAGATGAGTCTATCTTTATTTGATAGTTCATCACCTTATATGATAAAAAAACATTATTATAAATATCCGTTTATTTGATTATATATCAAATTGATGTTGATAATGCTCTTCGGTAAAACCTCAACTTATTGATTTAATTACACCGAAGTATCATCGATTAACATATTTTCTTAAAAATTATAAACGAGACGAGAAATTAAATTTTCTTAAATCTGTTTTCTTTTAATTAGCACCACTTTTTCCATCTTTAACTTGTTGCTGTTCTTCCTGTATTTGGTATTTTTATTCCGGCTAAATTTAAAAATGATACTGTTGCTAGTTGACATTGAACTGTTAAGAAACAAAGACAGCGAGTTTCATACTAAGAATATAAAACAAAATGGAATAATAAGCAACGCAATTAAATGCCCTTAGAGCACTGTAGTTTAGCATTTGTTGATTAAACATTTAGACATTTTTCATGAGAATTTTTTTCTCAAGTACCAATATTGTTGATGTGCCGTTTTGCAAGCGAGAATAATTTTCTTTCTTTTGTTTGTTAACAAAAGTCCCTCAGACATTTTTAATATATACAACTATTTGTTTTATTTCAAACTATAAGAAAAGTAATTAACAGTACATATGCGCGCAAATCCTTCATCAGACGGATGATACTTATTTTCCCTGTTGTTTACCTTTTATTAAAGATAAAAAGATTGTGTGATGGTTTATCGTTCATGGGCGGCAGTTCATAAAGGGGAGAATATGACGTAGTTAGCAGCAATTGATTTTCTTTCGTTTTTTATTTCAAACTTATTTATGATACTCGTACACAAAAAAATATGGAAAATCGGAAAAGCTAATTTAAACATCAATAAATTTTTATATTTAATTTTTTTTTTCTCGAGAAAAGGATTCGATTGATAAGTAAAAATATAAAAGTTTTTTGTCAGCATTAAACTTTCATGTTCCTATTTTTAACAATAAAGAAGATTAATAATTTATTAACTTTAAATAACATTGATATAAAAAGAATTACAGTTAGTTTTTATTGAAAATGGAATAACAACTTTAAATTGGTTTCTGTTTTCTTGACAAAATTACAAATATGTATTAACATATTGAACTCATGTTTAACTGTTGCGAATGAAAAAAATTATAAAAGTTGTTTTAATTGGTAATCTAAATGAGTTTCTTACAGTGACATGTAGAAGATAATACGATTTTTTTATTTGAATTTAGCCGAGAACACGATCCGATCAATACCTATTTCTAAGGCTCTTTTAATTTATTTAAAATTCGTTACAGTTTTGTTAATTTATTTAGTTTTTATTAGTTGTGTTCGGTTCCTTTTAAACACGGTATATATATAGCATTTACGGAAAAGCTATTAAAAATAAAAAGTTTATAAATTCAATTTCATGCGAAATTAGTACAGATTCTATTTTAAATTTTAGCGGAATAATGAGTTTTGACCAAAAAAAAAATTTTATTTCCTCAAAATTCGGCTCTCTACAGACCAGGCGGATTGACTATTCGGAATGAAACTTCATTTGGTGGCCATCTGTGTCGCAGAAGTGGCAGCTCCGTAAAACAAATTTCAATTTTTGCAATGAAGATTCAATTTTCAACAAGGATGGACCTTGTTAGTTTTCATAAATTTAAGCAGGAATAATGATCTTTGATTATACAAGACAATTTTTCGAAAAAATTCGGAAGGTTTAATTTTTCGGTTTGGAAATTAAGTGTGGTGTATTCGGGATCTATGTACATTTGGCAAAAGTAAGTCGGGTGTTGGCCATAAGAATGAAAATTTTTGACTTCGAGTTTTTTGACTAAATGTCTGTGATCTCTCTACATCTCAGATGGATTGACTGATCGAGGGTACGTTTTTTCCATAAATCAAGAGATCCCAGTGATGTTTGTCCGAAATCGATCCACCGTACGTGGCAGCTTCCGTAGGGGCTTTTTCGTAGTTCGCAAATATTTTATAGAAATACATAGCATTTACGAAGACAGTTTACTAAAATTCCGGTTAGTTTAAAATTTCATTTTAGAAATCAAGAGTGGTTAGAGATCTATGTACATTCGTGCAGGTAAAAGAAAGCCGGATGTTGGACTATTTTTAATAATTTGATTTTATTTATTATTCTGTGAAATATTTATCATTGTATTTTACTGTTAGTCCACATATTCGAATTGCGACCGCTGATAATGATAGTTATATTACAGAAGATTTAGACTTAGCTAACTAATCTACTTTTTTGCAGGATTCTGACAGAATAATAATTTTTAAATTAACGCAGGAGCTGGAAATTTATGTTAAAATGTTTTTGTTGATGTTTGGGTTGCTCATACTAATCATCATTGAATCATAATTAAATCGGGTCTATTGGAGCTTAAATTCGTTGCTGAATATATAAATATTAATATGTCTTAATATTAATCCGTTTAGAGTTTCAGAGGCTTTGGAGGTTCCTGTAATGATAATCTTGATGGTGTTTAGTTTTTATATAGGATGGATTAACCAAAAGCAAAATTCGTTCAATCTCACAAAATCTTATGTATTACGAAATGCTTATTAATTCTATCGTTAAGCATTTCGTCTCAAACAATTTAAGGGGATTTACCGGATCTATTTATTTTTAATATTAAGGGAGGTTGTTATTGGTTTATATATTATTAACGAATGTACATAAGTACTTTATATATCCAGTGCTAACGTAATGATATTGACGATAATAAGTTTATCGTTTGAGTGGTAAAAATGTGAACAAGATTTATTTATAAAAACCCGGTTATGTAAGTTAAAAATAAATTATTTGATTGGGAGGATTTATAAAGTTGAGCAGATTTAATCTTATTATTGTACTGGATATTTGTTTATAATGAGCTGCTTCTATTTATTTTTTTAATCAAGCGAGATTAACATTTCACGTAAAAGCAGATTGTTCGTAACGTTATAACCTACAATAAGGGTTTATTGTTTTATTCGTTGCAAAGCGTTGAATAATTTCGAACAAATTTGCTCGAAGTGAATTATACAGTGGAATTTAATTTCTTTTTATCAATCGTCGAACTATTTTTTTTTTTTATTTTAACATTTTATGTTTTATGTGTTACCTTTAATGTTTTATGTTTACGTTTTATGTGTTTACATCAATTATTTTACATAAATGTTTAATTAGTTATCATATAAATTTGTTCAGTGTATCTAAAGTTCATTTAAAGAAAAACATAAACAAAATTCTCCATTCATTCTACGAAATCAGATAAATATTTTGGTAATTGGTCAAATCATCATTAAATTTAAAAAAAGAAATAATAATATGATAAAAAATTAAAATTGTATGAAATATAAATCCTGCTTTTACCCGACCCTATTCAATTGATTATGTAAATTTTATAATAAAAATATTAAGGCAATGATACATGTACAATTTTTGCCTTTAAGGCATAATAATTCTGCGCTCTGATTGCTTAATTTACAGTACCTCATAAGGCATAAACATAATTTTTTATAAAGAATACATGTAATATTTTGCCATAAGGTACTTTTTGTTCCGTACACCTTTTCTAACGAATTTGTCAATATTAATAGATACCTAGATAAAATAAAGCTGGTTTTGTTTTATATATTATTAATTTTATTATAATTATAAATTTTATTTAAAGCCAGCACTTTATCGTTAAAGCAATCTGTCTGATGGTTTTGTTTGTTGGTAGCTGTTACTTTTTGAGATTAACAAAATTTCCCTTATACAAAATTGAGAATTGTTCAATTTTAAATTTTTGCAATCAGCGAGCAGATTTTTTTGCCTTAAAGAAAAAATCTTATTTTTGTTTCTCCTTTTTAAAATATCACGCGCATTAAGCCATTTGTTATTTTAAATAAAAAAATTAAATATTTTGCTTTTTTTTAAACCAAGTTCTGATATATCATTATGTTGTTAACCCAAGAACAAAAAATATATCATAATCTACATAAGAACCATTATAAAACATTCATTCATTCATTCCAATACACCAAATCAAATCGAAGATAGTACAAATCATCAGCCCTCCCAAATACAGCATACCCTAAGAACAAACAGAAACAGAAGGAATTTTTTTCCCACCTACAATAATAGACTTTAATCTTGATAGTATCCATTTTAACACGTCATACTGCTAAATTGTAGTAAAAAAATAGGTTAGTTAAGTTACTTACATTAAAAAAATTGTTCAACCCCCAAAATTTTAATCTTATTAAAACTATTATGTTTTGTTAAAACTATTATTTTTGTGTATAGTGCTGGTAAATAAACTCTAAAACTTACAAATGTTAATTTTCATACAGCCCTGATGATGACAGATTATGTCGAAATATTGGCACCAAAAAACAAAACGAATAACAAAACCTTAAAAAATTTATAAATAAAAATGTTTAAAAAAATACGAACAATTTAATTTCTTTATTTAAAATAACAAATGGAAATTTTTAACAAATGGAAAAATAATAAAAAAAATTCTCATCTTATGGTATTTTTGTAATAATTTATTCCCCTCTTTCATACGAAAACATGTAATTGTTGGTAAAATGTCATCACAGTAGACATGGTTTTGTAAACTATTTTTTATAGAATTTACGGTATTACCGTGTTAAACTTGCCGTCGATATTTTCTACTAAAATTTTTTAAAAATACAATACATAGACTAAATAGAGAATATTTTTTAAAATTTTAGTCGTTGCAAATAAAGGAAACCTTTGTTTTGTATTATTGTAAGATGTCTAACTATTGGCCGTCCTTACAAGTTTAGTTCTTATGCTTGTGACTTTCATTTGATAGTTCCTAAGTATGAGATCACTCAACCTAATTTAATGACCATATGATGTTATGGTCATTAAATTAGGTTGATTAGGGATAATGTAATTTGTGAAAGTGTTGGTCTTAACAATAAATAACAGCAATACAAATTTGAACCCAATAATAATATTGCAGAATTCGTAAGTGTTAGTTTTTCACTGCAAAACACTGTGTTGAAGAAACAGCTGCTACAAAGTTTTTCTCGCAAGAATTAAACGAAAAATTATTTTCGTTTCTTTCTAACGCTTGGTGTATAATTGTAGTATCTTGAAGTCAAGTACGCGATCAATTAAGAAATAAATTAAATAAATATTAATCTTGATGCATATTTACTAAAAATTGTACCGCGCGTAGACTACGGATTATGAACGAAATCAGTATAGAATAATTATCTTGCTAAATATACGTATTCTTTCATACGATCAACGGGGTACTTAAAGTAGTTCTGCCGTCACTCGATTGGTTCCATCTATCTTGCCAAGTTGCGAAGGACGCGTTTTGAATATCGCTTTTGAGCTTACTCGGGATATTCGCCCTTATTTGATTGACCAGAATTTGAACGTTCGTAACTAACATTTAGAGTCTTTCATCGAAATTAACTCCTACTAACTTTACCGGTGACACCATCTGTATTATCCTTCAACTAACAGCCACTAAAGGCGGACTGCTAATGTCAAGTGAACCTTTTAGTAGGATCATAAAGGTTTTACAACAATAAACCATCCGGCTTATGGCGTTTTGTGCTTTCTGCTACATGCTCCGTCTTGAATTGCCGAAAAGAGCATGCCCGTGCCGTCCGCGAATGCTACTTCTTGGACATCATCCTGCGTACTACTGTTAAAAACTATATTCCAGAGGCGCAAGCTGAAGATTGGGAATTATGAACAGCGTGCCATGGTTTGACACACCGGTAGCTGATCGGTCAGAAAATTAGCTGTTAATGATCGAATAAAGATTACAGTATATTCTTGTCAACTCTTTCATTGTAGTAGACCACCACAGATTATCATGAGCTCCAGATACATTCAGGAATACTCCTAAGACATATTTTTACTCTGACTCTTTTACTGATATTTCCATCTTAGCGTATTCTGTGAGCCTATTTTATTTGAACCCGAACTCCTTTTCGCTATATCTTCCGCTCCCATGAATCTGTTCAATAATTTGCTGGTAATCAATTTATGAAGTAATTTACCTAAGACCGGCAGCAGCATGATTGACCTGTATGCTTTATCAAGACAAGGGTTCAGAAAGTTAGTACTATTTGGTCCAATGATTGGGCGAGATATTTGTATTACCTCGACCTCGATGTTTTCGAGGCCTGATGCTTTTCATGGAAATGATGGCAATCGTTGGATTTCCATTGTTAAAGTGTTCCACCGGATTCGTGTTTGGTGTTATCTAGCATTGAGCACAGCATATTGGCTCAGTTGTTGCGACCACCACCGTCTACCAATGTACTATGGGTACATCAATGTTTTTAAGTTTTCTTGTGCTGAACTTATATACGAAGCCCCATGGTTTTGCATTACCATGTTCCGCAATGATAATTTTATTTGGCGATTATTATTTTAAATGTGTGAAATCGCATCGAGTGTGTCTCCACTACTGATTGGAAATTGGATTTTACAATAATGTTCTGACTGGAGATGAATGTTGGAATTATGAAAGCAATGGTAAACGGCCGCGATAATCATCATGGAGGAATAACAAGAGCGTTAATCACCAAGACAGGGAAGTAGATGGCTTAAAATGTGATCGAACACAACATTATGCACTATACCTAAAAAGAAATAGGAACAACTGTTTTCGTTCTATTGGTCTTTATTAAATTTTATTTGACTTTTTATTTGATTTAAATTGTAGTAAAACCTACAAGAAGATTCGAACCTCATGGACTACAACCGATTTTTTACCAGCCATCCCATGAAATTATTGTAGGTTACTAAACAGGTCATTTTATGTGATTTTGGTTGGTTACCGGAATACTCTGTACTCCTCTCAAGCAAAATCTGATATATCTATCCTATGCGAGTTTCAAGAGTTCCTTGATATTTTCATTTTTCAATATATTTGAACATTTTGTGTTATCAAGTTTTAACATTCTTTTACTTTTATTTTTTTTTCTTGTTTCTATCATTATTTTTATTTTTTTTATTTTTATTGCGTTTACCGATTTCCATTTTTCTTAAATTATACATACGTACATGTTTCTGTAACATAATGTTTATAAGCTTTTAGGTTTATTGAGTGTTGTTTATAATAAATGTATGTATTTAAATTGAATAAATGATTTTACTTTCCCTTCATAGTAATAATGATTTGATACTTGTTTGTTTAAGCATTTGAAATTACGAGACATTGCGATTTAAGTTGCTTTCATTTTGCCCTCCTTTTGGAAATCACAAATTTTTCGTAATTTTTACTCCCCCTGACTTATACTGACAAATAAAAAAGACGATTTGGCGTTTATGCTTCTTTCTTATGCTTTTTTAATTTGCGGCGGGATGATGAAGTATGACCGAAATATTTTAACGGATTGAAAACTATTTTCATATTTTAAGACCAATGACTAATCTGCTAGAATATTTTCCAAACTCTATTTATACCGATAGCACATTTCCGTCCAAAATGTCTCGATTATGAAATAGTTGTGGCATACAAAATATCTAAGCCAACTATGGCCATTGTTGTGTTTGCCCATTGAAATATTTTGAAATAATTGATTATTCCGGTCGAATTTCATGACCTCGCTCCTGATTGAACAAAACCAAATTACTACCACAAGGAAAATAATTTTTTTCATGTTCCATTTAATGGGCCTATTCACGTTATCACGACAATAAAAACGGTAAATTTAAATGAGTATCTGCAATTTTGAAAAATGTTTCTAAATTGTTTTGTGTTTTTCACAAAATTGAAAGTACCATAGGAGAAGAAAGTATTGTGTACATTACGCGTGTTATCTTCATGCTTGATAAATTACAAACAATCAATCAACTCAATCCACGAAAGACCCATTGACACACAAGTAAATTGAAAATTTTCAAATTCAAAAGAACATCATATACAAAAGTATGGATAAAAAACCATTTAATTTGCAATTTTACTTCTTGCATTGGATTTTGGATTTTAACAATCTTAACATAAAGAATTGTTTATCGGCAACTTCGTTATATCTATGTAACTGAAAAGCTAGAAATATTTGATATAATTAATATAATTATTCAAAAGAAAGAGAAGGTTTGTATACTTCAATACACCAACGACTCGATATTTGTCATAAAATGCAACGTTGCCAATCTTGACTGTTTTAGTACAAGAATTATAATTATTAATTCCCAATTTCAAATCAACCCTAAATATTAATCTACATGTACAGTGCCGAGCTATTATATTAAAATTATTCGGTTCTCAGGAAATCTCATTCAAATATATTTAATATACGAGTACATATTATCCCTCTTTTAAGATACTGGTGCGATTTATATTAAATTATAAAAATTATAAAATAAACTTATTTATCATTCATTTTAGAATAATTTTTTCAAATTTTATCTAGTTGCCTTTACTTAAATATTACCTTCCAGCAGGAAAGCCGTTGACGACACACTAATTACTAATTTACGTTTGTTACCAGTCTGAGATGAATCGTTTATGACAAGTCTAATACGAGGTGACAAGTCATAGACAAGTCGCATGTGTCGTAGTGCAAAAGTAGTGATAAAAGTATTTGTTTCCTTGTGAAAAAGGATGGGCGTCGGGAAAAATTCATCAGTTTTATAAAAAAAATTTAGTAAACATACGAAAGTTTTGCGAATTCTAAATTATTTAGGATATTTTAATGGATGGATATTTTAAGGATATTTGAATGCAATCTGGTAGTTAATCTAGTTAATCTGGTATAATATAGTTCAAATAACTTTGGTTTCAGGAAATTCTACTGTAAGTTGCGGAGTTGCAAAATGATTAAATTAATAAATGTTTCAATTATTTAGGAAGCCGGAAAATATGAATTTAGAATTAAATTTCAGGAAATTTACAGATGCTTGTGAATTAATGCTTCATTGTAATTGCTGATTGTTTAGTTTAGAATTGTGTTGTCATTTTATTACTAACGACTTTACATAGGTGTCTGTAACGGGTCGAGTCAACCAATTTTGGTTAGGAAGCCGAAAAGTATTAATAGAATTAAATTTCAGGAAAATTCCAGATGCATGTGAAAAAATAATATTTTTTCTTAGGTTGCCGTTTTAAAGAAGCAATTGTTGAAGACCAATACCATCGTTATCTATTAACCTATTAAGCCTTTATCCTTGATCTAGTAGATTAGAATTGTGTTGTCTTTGTGTTACTAACTATCGGCTATACCTAGGTGTCTGTAACCGGGCCGATTCTGTCCCACTTAACTAACCTATCCAATCCTTCGGTTTTGTTATGTGTAAAAAAGGGTGTACGGTGGACCCGGCGTCATCCGGGAACTCAAGCCTAAGAACTTGGTCGTACATTCAAAATCAATCAATCAATCAATCAATTTAATTTGCAATTTTACTTCTGAATGCATTAATTTGCTGCATTAATTATTTGTCATAAAACTGCACATTTTGACACTATTTAATGAAATGTCCACTTTCCATATCTTTCTAAAAAATTTTACTGCAAAAATGAATAGCAAGTTACAATTTTCACGTGAAAGAGAAGAACAGAAATATAACCATGCAAAACTTAGCCAATGATGTTATAAAATATTTCCAACTCAACTTTTAATTCTGGCAACATTTTTTGTTGTATAAATTTGAATAAATTTAAAAATTTTAAGCTTGCACTATTATACAATTTATTACTTCTGGATTTGTGAATTTCCAATATATTTGTGTACACATTAATATTGCGGAGTGTCAAGCCAGACTATAAAATTCGCAAACCATCATGAACAGTGAACAAACAAGCGTACGAACGCCGAGGCTATTCAACTCATGGAAAATACGAACATAATTAAACAACTTGAAAGTCTAAAACAATAGAACAAAATAACTTTCCAGAGGCGTCTCAATAATAGAAAAACGAAAAATTAATCGCCTTGTGCCAATAGAATTAGGGTATCGATAATCTTGTTCAGAATTAGTGATTTAATCAGAATAACAAAGCAGCCGAGTATTATTTGTTATTGGGCGGGCCACACCTCGCGGAAATAGTATTGGCACCACCCATCAAATTTGGATTTTATTTTTCATTTGTATTGAGACGTATCCTTAATATTACTTTCGGCTATGCTAAATCCTTTTGTGCTAGTGTATTTAATGATCATTGATAAGGTTTGCACAACAAAAACATAACCTACCTGTTAAACAATAGTGCCAAAAACAAATGGAAGTTAAATCGAAGAACTGCTAACTATAAAGCACGATGTAATACTTTTTTATGAAAATTAGCATGTCGGAAGCTTTTAAAAGTATCATACATTACAATCTTCAATTAATATTTGCTAAACGTATAGCTTCAGATCACTTTTGCTTCTGTGAGTGGACATGGAAATTAGGGTTATTAGTTGTCCGCCATAATTAGTTGTAGTAGAAATATAGTATCGTGTTTAACTTGTGCCGAATAGTTTTTTTAGTTATTCTATTTGCATAACATTCGAACGACACATTTTATCCTTAGCACATTTTATCCTGAGCAATACACAATTCTCTTGTCGGGGAATAAATGGTTAAATTTTATTATTTGTATGTATTTTACGATTTTAGTATTATAATAATAGATTTTATGTATATTTTGTGGTGTACAATTTTAAATGAAACTGCCTATTTTTTGACGATTTGGAGAGCATTAATAAAAGCAAATGTTTTATTTTAATGATATTTAAATGAAAACATTCCAAAAATCCTTAATACCTTCCACACCTGCATAGAAAACCTTAAGTAAATCTTTACTTAGGAAAAATATTTTTAGAATATAAAATAGCATTACAGTGTAGCTACTATAAAACTTCAAGTACCATAAAATCTTGATTGAATTTAAATTTAAAATAAAATAATACGAAAAACAGTAAAGTCGGAAAAACATTTTGACAGCAAAAACTCCATTTACTTTTCTCTGGTATTCGTTTTACAATTTCCCAAAAAAGATTCTATATCGATTTTCCTATTAAATTTATTTCATCATTTTTATTTACGTTTATATTGTGATTCAATTTGATTTCCTTCCATTATTTTTATTTAAAATTTAATTTTAGTTTTTAAAGAACATAGAGCTAAGCTGTATATGTATACTACCTATGTATGAATGTGTATATAGAAAAAATGTATACTACATACATACAGACAGAGCGTATACCTTTATAATATAAAATATAAAGAAAAAGACTTACCTTGATTCTTCGTTAATTTAATTGCGTTTCAGGTTTTATTATTTTGTAGATTTTTTTTTACAATTTGTTTTATGCTGTCTTTTGCTGTTAGTGCTTTGAAAAAACGTAGAAAGAGAAAAACTCAACACAACAGATATTTTACATTTCTCTACATTGAAAATTCTGCACAGAGGGAAAAAATAATAATTTATAAATTTGAAAATAGAAATTAGTATTAGTACAAATTGGAAAATTGAAACAATAAAAAATTTGTTATGAAATGTGTACAGAGTTTTAAATTAAGATTTAATTTAAGTTAAGTACATATATTTAAACTACTTGATGTAATTATTTTGTTAGAAAATATAATTTTGTTTTTAAACAGCAAAAATATAAACGTAAAACTAAATAGAAATATGTATTTTCGAACCGAAATGTGTTTTTGGTTTCTTTTTTTTAAAGGTACATCATTCAATTTTTCCTCTTCCTTTCCTTAAAATCGTATTTCGAAATTTATTTTAATCATTTGAATCTGTAAATAAATAAAAGAAAAATGAATTATATACTTTTGTTTTACTTACAAAATTTACAATTGGCATTGTTTGACACACACACACACACAGAAAAAAACGAAAATCATGATACTCTCTACTTCCAAGGAATTAATTTATTTCGCATTTGTTTATTTTATTGTTGAAAATTGAAAGATGAGTTTTGTATATTTTTTAAATGGAATACTCAATTTGGGATGTTTTATTTCTAGACAATGACACTGTATATTTCTTCAAGATGTGGAAAAGCCAATTTTCTTTAATAATTGTCAGCGCTCCGGCTGATTTCAAACGTTGTTGGGTAAAAAAAATGCGGTGGAATTTACTAATGGATTATTACCAATTATAAGAGAAAATTGATAATTTATATATGAATGCATAGATAGTTTCAATATTTAAATATTTATTACGATAACAAGATTTATGAGAACATTTAACATTTATTACTACAAATACCAGTAAGATAAAACAGATTATACTAAAATATATAAATGCTTTAACTATCTAGTTGTATTATTTCTACAAAATTAGTTAAATTTACATAATTGTGGTTTGGTTGTGAAAGCTTAAAGTTCATCTTTATATTTTTTAAATGTAAAGTATCAATAATTTGAGACCTTATTAAAATATAATGAAATTTTGTTTGCCTCCTCAATCTGAAAACAAAAATTTACTAATATTAAGTCTATCAGTGAACTTCCCAATTTATTTTTTCCGAAATTCAAATTATGTATTTTGTAAAGAATTTAAAAACTTTGAAAATAAGACTGTTTTTCTGTTGTAACTTTTGTTCAATAGCTTCTTGTCGAGTTTAGCGAAAAACAAGACATAAAAATGAGACACACAGGGCAAACGTAATTTTGGTGGTACAAGATCGAAAAAAAACAAGTTTTTATAATAAATAGGTTAATACGTATTTTTAAATTTTTCAAATGATATTTGCATTTTTACTTGTTTTATGAAGTGAAATAAAGTACAGCAATCACGAAAATATTCGGTTACGAGACTTTGCAGATTTACCATTCGCTATATCGCCGAAGTCAAAAAGTTTATAACTTGCGAGAAAAATGACTATGAACTAAACTAATTCAATTTTCACCAATGGCCGATTTGTTTTCCAAAATTTAAGCGGAAATCACAATTTTTAACAAAAAAAACTGTTTTTCAGCAAAAATGTTGTCCCTGTACAGCCCAGCCAATACGGATTAATTGATCGGGATGAAACTTCTTACTTACGAGTATGCTTTTTTCATAAATTTGGAGCCCACAGTGATGTATCGTATGCTTAAAATTGGTCCATCGGAAGTAGCATTTTCTACAAATTTGGGAACCGGTAGTGACAGCTCCATTATATTGCAATTAAAAATATTCTAATTACAATTTACTATGAAATTGGTCCAAAGCGGAAATGTTTTCAGACGAATTGACTGATCGGTATTAATTTTTATGGACATCAAGAATTATAGGATTCTAATAAATTTAAAGATTAAGTTTTTCAGGGTTTTTCATTTAAAACACATATGATTTTTAAATTCTACCAACCTTACAACGATATGTATCAAAATTGCATTACTTTCCGACCATTAGTTTACAAGTTACAGTTGTTTTAGTGACGTCACTTTTGTAAATTTCAAAACAATGAAAAAAAGAATTTTGTAAGACGATTAAACACTATTTTTTGGTGGGAAAAAATAACGTTCAAGCACAGCAGTGGCTTGTCCAAATGAGACTTTGACTCCAGAAAACATATAAAAAAGTCCACGAAATGGTTTTGAATTATTCGCCAGATTTGGCCCCCTGCAATTATTACTTGTCTGTAAACCTCAAAAAAAAGCTCTAGGGAAAAAGATTTGGCTCCAATGAAGAAGTGATTGCCGAAACCGAAGCTTATTTTGAAGACAAAGAAACACCATTCTACAAAAAAGGTATCGAAATATTAGAGGGGCGTTGGACTGATTGTATCGCCCTAGAAAGAAATTATGTCTATGAGTATAATGTATTTTTCCCACAAAAATCGTGTTTTTTGTCTTGTTAGATCGAGAACTTTTCAGGCGATGTGTTATGTACATTTGTGGTAATATAAAGTCGGGTGTTGGCTACTATATATACACCCCACATTTTATTTTAATACCTTGATTTTGTATCACCAAACTTACGTTCTACATGGATGTCTAATTTTTATGTAACCGCTTCACGCTAATACTGTTAACTTGAGTTAAACAAAACCTATTGTAAATAAGTTCAAATCACCATGTGAACGCCGGAGAAAGAGTGGCCCATGTTAATCGCAGCGATTAATCGCACCAACCAAAGTAAGGTGTTCTGGCATCAAACAGAACCGGAAGGTTGGTTTCAATCTTCTTCCAGCAAGGGTTACATAATTGGAAGTCATAAATATCAAAATTAGGATAATTTATTGTCTTCTCTGCACAAAAAACTACCAAAAAATTATAAATTCAATAAAACTACTCAAGTAATTAAAGCAAAAGTAGTGGTATTTCTAGAAGTGGTGTAAAAGTAGTAACTAAAAGTACCGTGGCAAAGACAACGAATAAATGAAGTGTCAATGGGAAACAGACAACTAGATTTTTTTGGTTAACTATTAGAGATCAATTCTAATTTAAATCTATCTAATTTACCAATTCTAATTTACCGTGCGATTCTGATGTTAAGACTATTAAGAGGCTAACAGTTAAGAAATTTTTTTGTAAGACGTTTTTTTTTAAAGAGAAATTCTTAATTGGCAATTCTGTTGGCACTACTCTTAAAATTTATCTTAAAAAATCTCATCAAATATACTTGGAGACCTGTCAATTGTGATTGTTTACTGCTGCGAGAAGTTGAAATTGTATTTTTAATGTTATATAATTGATTTAACACGTATAGTTTATAAAAAATGTTATTTTAACATTTAAATTTTTATAATAAGTTAAGAAAATATATTTTTCTCCGATCGTCGGAAAAAATGTATCTTTCCGTTGTTTTTTCGAAACGAAAAGCTCATGATTCCAGTATGTTGTATTTGTTGCTAAGCAACAAGTAATAATAGTACGAGAATATTTTTGCTGGCCTAGGCCGGGAATATATTCCCGTATGGATTTCTAATTGTTTAGAAGAAATAAAAGTACACTTATAAGGTCAAACGCATTTATTTATTTTAATTTAACAGTATGCATAATACTCAATTTTTATTTGATAAATCTATGCCAAACTAATTATGTGTTAGGTATAGGAGTTTAATTTTACTTATTTGTAATATTAACGGTTATCGTACAATTATTACAATTATTGAACATTGGTGGATTAGTAGCATCGCATTCCAGCATTGTTGTTGATATATTGCTATTAAAATCATTAACATTATTTGCATCGGCTGTTTCATTATCCGTTGTATCGTAAATCTTATGAGCAACTTCAATTTTATTGATAATGTATTCATCGATATACCCTTCAGCAACAGTCGATGACTTCCATCTTCCAAATCTTTTTAAGCATGTTAAATCTGCGCCATTATCAACTAAAATTGTCCCAGATGAACGGCGGAAACAGTGTCCTGTGTATTGTTTTGCGTCTGGCAATTTTAAAAAAGTAGCAACAATTTGTGGCATTTTACCAAACTGATGTATGCCAACTACTTGTTTGAAACCTTTACCATTTGTGTACAGCCAAACCTGTTTTTATGCGGTAATTGGGACCGCCATTTATTCCAATAAATTGTACTGAATAAATTTTTTTGATATACCGCATAAAAAAAATCGCACAAAAAAGACCGCACAAGAAAAAAATCGCACAAAAACAGAGCGCACAAAAAAAACGCACAAAAAAAGACCGCGTAAAAACAGGTTTGACTGTATTTAAAAAAAACGCAAAGAATTTAAATCTTTTGGACGCGAAGTTATATATTTTCTGTAATATTCTAAATAAGTTTCGTTTACGATAAATGATCATGGTTTATTTGTCTTTTTATTCGGGATTTTAACTAAAAGTTTAGATCCCAAATCACTAATGTCACTAATTTCCATGCGGGCTAGTTCACCCCGCAGACAAGCACCAGCGATTCCAAAAATTAACGCAACCTACAAAAACAATAATAATATTACATACAAAAACATATTGCAGTGTGAATTGTATTTTATCCGAAAACATATTTGAATTTAATGTGTAAATACAAATAATAATCGTTTTAAATACCTATACATGCTTACTTTAGTAACTAGGAACGAATCATCTGAAGCTTCCAAAATGAATTGTTGAACATATTCCATAGTTAATATTTTAGATTTCTTCGCTTTATATCCGTCGGATTTGCGTTTCAAGAAGACACGTAATTTTTGGTGTTTTGCAATATCCACATTATTTTTAACCACTAGCATCGACCTGATCATTGAGTAGTTTGACCATAATGTGGATGATTTCAATTTTGTAGATAAATCAGCGAAATACGCAAGAATGACGTTTTCCGAAAATGATTTGATGTGTTTAGATTGACGATAATCCATAAAGCGTTTATAAGCATTTTCGTATTTTTCCTTCGATTTTTGCGTGAGTAAATCACATGTAGCTGAATTAGCTGCTTCCACTATATCCGGCGGGGTACAAGATAACGATAATTAGCTTTCACTGTCCATATCCCTTAAATTTCGTTCACACGCTTTTTATAAATCAAATAGGTACACAAACTTGACAACTTTTGAAAAAGAAAATGTATTTATGTCTTATGATGTCGTGGCTAACTAAGCAATAATTTTATATTATTTTCGATTTTTTGCTTTGTTTTGATTTCTTAATATGATAATTAATGAATAATACTAAAAATTATTTTGGGTTTATATTCGTTTTAAAGTCCGATCGGAGAAAAAATAGTATGTAGAATTCGGGGGAAAAGTCCATTCCCGCCAATTTCCAATATCGTCCGGGAATGCAGTACTTTTCCTCCTAATTATACAATATACTATTATTTGATCAAAAATGGAATATTAAACATTGTAGGTTACATCGTTGATGTAAGCCTTTAGCCTACCTACAACAACAAAATGTATACTTTATGAAAAATTTAAAAATATTTTGTTATATCTAAAATTCAATTTAGAGCATTGAATAAAATAATTTAATAAATTATCATTTATTATTATTATTATTATTTATTTAATTCAGCATAATAAAAATTATAATATTGTGATGTCTAAGATTACATATTTGATAGGTATTAACACTCTGATTCTGACACACAATCACTGACTAAAAACTAGTCTTAGCTAACATTAACTAAGACTGTAGACTTTAATTTCGTTATCTGTGTGAACTCATAACTGCCATTAATCTTAACAAATCGTCTTAGTGAAGAGCGACCAAAAAGGTGGTTTTAAGCATCATAGTTTGACGTTTAATCTAAAAGTGTTTGAATTGCAATATACGAGTATATGTTGGTAGTATATGTTAATTATTTTTGTTATAATTATTGGTAAGTTTTTATAAATTTCTAATAATTTTCTATACTTAAATCTGACCGTTTCTATTAATTAAAAGTCATTGTAATAGTTCAGGTTTAAACAAAATTAAATTATTATGTACAATTTTTCATTTTATAAATATTTTATCATAACCTCAAACTATAAAGCTAATTTTTACTGCATTGTTTATTTTGTGTATACCATATTTAATAGTTTTTGATGAAAATATTTTATTTCCAGTAATCTTTTACAATTGAGTTATTAGTACTGTTTGAGATGTAATAGGAGAGCTTTTAATAGGTGAAGCAGACAGGTCAGTATGATTTGGCGTTGATATTAAATACTGGAATTTATTGATGCTTTTATAGGGCGTTACAGAAGAACCCCTTTGAAATAGAGGATTCGATATTCCGAGAATTTTTCCGTCTGCTAAAAGCTATATCCAGCAATTTTATTCAGGAACTAGAGGTGTGTAGTTTCGTAAATCTTAAAGTTTCTCGTAACATATTAACGATTTATTGTTTTAATGGTACTGTCAACCCTACATTTTTTAGGGCATGGATCATATCAGAAAAGTGTAGCATCCAACTAGTTGGCACCAATGAGCCAACCGAGCATATTCCGTAACATCGAATATGTATGCCAGCTTATAGTAACCAATATGGCACGTAACCGTATAAAATTTTCCATGACACAGGAAGAAAAAAATATTGTAGCAGAAGAGTAAACAAACTTATATTATTCTTACGTTATGCAGCGCTAATAGTAACTTGTGTTATACGTTTTACACAAAGTTTAGGATGAAAGGAGTAGTTGGTGCAATCGATTGTACCCAAGTGTGTATATAGTAGCACCACCAATATTTGATTCAGAGCGCCCTGCCCGATTATACATGAATATAAAAGGATACTACAGTATCGATGAAGCGGTAATTTAAAATCACTATTTAAATAAATTTTAAATGTTTGCATATTAAATCCTTTATTTCTTTTTAAGATTGTTGATTCAAATCTTAAGTTTTTGTCCGCAAACGCAAAATATTTCGGTAGCGTACATTATGCTGCGATATGGTCAACAACGCCAACCAGAATAAACATAAATATAATTGGCTAACATGAGATAATGGTTACCCATTAGAACCATGGCTTCTAACATCGTTTACTGAACCAGCTACGCGACAAGAAGAAAAATTCAATGCTTCGATAAAGCCACAAGTGTTTTTCACTGCAAAAATATTTCTAAGAATATTTATTTGGCGTGGAATTCTGACATTTATATATTTTTGTGATTGATGGCATTATTTTCAGAACTTTTCTTATATATTTTTTATACTTTTTTATGTTATGTATATTTATTCGTACTTTCTTGCACGACTTTTGTCGCTTTAATTCATATCTTCATTTCATAAAACAGTACTAATAGGTAGGGATCACGTAACTAGATACGTTTATAAATAGTAATTTATTACTTAATATTAAAACTTCTTGAAATATTGTCTTGTAATCATTATTATTTAATATGTATTAGACTTATATGCGATTAATCGCGGTGGGTGAAAATGACATACATATTAAATGTTGAAGTTTATTGGCACAGGCCAAAACTGATGTATTATTTTTAAGCAGGAATTTATACTATGTAGTTATCTTTGTAAAGGGTGTCTCAGCAAGAGCGCCGGATTTAATTTTAAAGAAAAACACATTTATTTTGAATTAAGCAAACATTTTTATTTCAACATAAAGAAAAATAGTTCCGACTAAACGTGAAATACAACATCAGGCAAATGGCCACAACGAAATCTGTGGCACAGGGTTATTCTTTTGTTGAAATTTTGAATAACGTTTTCACATAAATGTGGCTGTATTTCACCAATAACGCGCCGTATTTCCTCTTTAAGATGTTCATCTGTTTGAGGCTTATTCGCATACACCTTTTCCTTCAGATAGCCCCAAAGAAAAAAGTCCATCGGTGTTACATCGCACGATCTTGGTGTTGATCCCCAAATCGAGAAATGGCACGGCCTGGAAACTTAGTCTGCAGTAACAAAAACTCCGTTAACATTTCGCGATATCACACTCCATTAACAGTCAGCGCATTTCCGGCCGCATTTTCAAAGAAATACCGCTCAATTACTCCGCCAGTATAAAATGCACACAAAACAGTTATTCGCGGTGGATGCATTGGTTGTTTAAGTATCACACGAGGATTTTCAGCACCCAAAATCAGACAGTTTTGCGTTTTACGTATCCGTCGAGTTGAAAATGTGCCTCATCTGAAAAAATGATTTTCTTCGAAAAATCCGCATTAATTTGATGATGTTCCTTGGCTTGATTGTTTGCACCAATTGAACCTTGTACGCGTGCAAATGCAGATCTTTGGCCAAAATTCGTTGCATAGTGCTTCTGGAAATGTTTAATTCTTGATCACGATGCCGAATGGAAGTTTCTGGATTCTCGGCCACAGATTTCCTTACTGTGGTGATATTTTCGAGTGGAGGACAAGGACGACGACGAACAATGATCTCCTGATCCATCAGCGTAAATTTGGGCTCAAATTTTGTAATTAAATGCCTCACGGTCGATTCATTTGGCGCATTATTGCGACCGAAAACTTGACGTAATTGGCGAACTGTTTTCGCAAAACTTTCACTAATTTCGGTAATGTTGTTTTACAATAATTAAACGTTGTTGGTTTGAATACTCCATACTCCATATTCGTAAATCGCGTGGGCTGTACGTGATAACTGTCAAAAAAATCACCGTACAACTCGTATTAACAAGATGGCGGGAAATTTTAATCCGGCGCTCTTGCTGAGATACCATTTATTTTTTATAATAATATTAAAAATTTTATGTTGGTACATATGTAGTTAATTAATTAAGCCGCATTCATCAATTCATTAAACTCGCTGTCAAAAAAGGAAAGCAAAACAAAACAAACAGCACATTAAAAATGAAAAACAAATTAAAAAACCGATGTTGTGCATCAAGTTTCGAAAGCTAATGCTGTTTTAAATTTAGGAGGAGTAAACTAAGCCACTCTCCCATTATTAGCAAGTTTAAACGTGGTGCAATAAAAATAATCTGCTACTGTTCAATATTAAAATTGAAAATAATACAATGAGCCCGTTGAGACGAGGTTTATTACAAAATATTTCTTAAAGATAATTCGCTTTTTCCATATCATATGCTAGAACCAAACCAATCAGCTATGAAGAGGGGCCCAATGAAACTAACAATAACACCTTCTCTCAATATAGCAGGAACCTATTGTACGAGTAATAATTACGATCCCAATAATGATATCTGAACTAACAGAGAAAATTGCACTATTTGATACGCAGAGAAAAGTTGTTAAAAAATCAGCAATTCACACTGGTTAAGGACGAAACTACAAACCCTCGGAGCTGAGAAATTTAAGTAGGATTCAGGGAGTAAGAATCCCTTCACAAACCGGCAAAATTAGTAGAAAGACTAAACTCAATTCAATGTAAAAACTAACAATATACGATTATCATAGATATTGAAGAAATTTCACCGCCATCGTAAAAACTAAACAGTTTTAAGAACCTGTAACAATTCAACCGACGTGATCAATGAGCGTGATCATAGAGACAATAAACCGGTTAACTATTCCCCTGTGAATTGAATTGGCTGTAAAAAGTGGTGCGCCTGTAGGTAATGGCAAAAAGTAACTAAAGCTCGTTTGTAAAAATTGTGTTGTGTGCCTAAGTTAAATTATATAATTTAAATTACTGAAGTTAGCTGATTTTGTTCCAGTACATGTGTTAAAAAAAAATTATTTCTCATTTATTCATACCCGATTCTCATACGCTTCTTCTACCTTTGGTTCAGCTGTTAAAGAGAAATTGAATAAATTACAGATTTTACAAAATAAGTGCTGTAAAGCAATGTATAAACTGCCTCACCTATTTCCTACTGTGGAGCTCTATCGAACTATTGCTATAGGCATTCTCCCAATTAAAGCAATTTTTGAGATGTATGTGTCGATCTACATGTTTAAGTCTCTACACATCCCATCATTAATTTCGACTATACAATTCGAATTTCTAGATCATGGCTATTCAACCAGAAATTCTAGTCAGTTGAGTTGCCCCCAAATTAGAACTGAATTTGGCCGAAAATCATTAACATTTATTGGGCCATATATTTATAATAACTTACCTGCCTGAACATATTAAGAGCGCTGTACATATTTTGATGTTTAAACGAATGATAAAATCTCATCTGTTGTCATCAGTGAAATATTATTTGTGATTAATAATGCCATTCATTCTTAATTAATTAAATTAAATTATATTAATTGTTATGTATTTGAATTTTGTTTTTTATTATGCGTAATGTAGTTTTAGTCACTATGACACTATTTGCTGTATATGTTTTGTACATAAAAGTGTGAATGACGAACTTTTAAAGGACATTAAATCCACTAGTAGTCATTCTCACTTTAATGATTTTTATATATAAAAATTAATGTTAAAATTAAAAATAAATAAATAAATAAATAAAATAAAAAAAAGTAACTAAATTAAAAGAAAACTAAAATTGTTTTGGCATAAAATTGTGGATTATTACGTTAATTATTATAAAGTTAATTGATTGTCCAAAAACAATAATTATGAATTTTTTATATTTACAACAAAAAAACTGTATCTGTTAAGCATCTACGTATATCTATGATGAGTGAATATGATAATAGTTGCAGAATTAGGGATAAATTCGTGGTCTAATTAGATTTCAAAAAATAAATCAACATCAAATCAAAAATTATTGTGGAAAAATCATAAATTTTGTGAATAAAATTTCCTAGTCTGTGCAGGTTAAGTTACGCGATACTAATGAAATTATAAAATTAATAAACGTTGTAATAGAAATAAAAATCCATGCTTAATTATTTACTAATAATAATAAACGGTCAAACCCAAAAACTATCACAAAATTATTATAATAAAATGTATAAATCAAGAAAAATCTTGGAATACCGAAGAAGGTTTTCAGTTTCTTACACTCAACCCTAATCCAGCCAATACTACCACCGCTATGATTTACTGATTGGTCATCAATAATAACTTTGTTATAAGTTTGTATTTTATATAACAACAGACTGTGGCTGATTGTTATAAAGTGTATCTTAGAATCCACCTAAAAAATACGGTATACTATTGAGAATGTATTTCAATCTGATTTTACTTTATGGATACCGCAAGCTGAAATGGATATTACGCAAGAACGAGAAAAATATGTAAAGGTACATTTTTGATTAATATTTATGATACTACATTTCATCTTAGTCAATTTTTAACAATTGCTAGAAACCACGAATTTAGCCAACTTATTTAGGTTTTGGAAACCAGGTATATTATTTGTAACCGACATCAATTAAATTGTTTCAAAAATTTTAGCGAACCTTCCTAAGACGAGCAACACCCTAAAATCACTTGGTATCCGAAACAAGCGAGGCGTTATAAACCAACCAAACGGCATAGTGGTTAAATCATTGGCGTCTGGATCGGGAGGAACCGGGTACGAATGCCGAAAAGGGCAAGATGCAAAAGCGATTTCATTATCTGTCGAAGTGCAGAACTCATGGGTCGACCGATCTTCCATGCCAGTACTATAGACCGGCATGGGGCTATGCAATGTGCAGATAAAACGGGCCTATATCCGTAAGATCTCGTTATGGCTGGCAACTGCGTAAAGTAGGACGTTAAAAATAAACCGTGAAAGAGTTGGGAGTGAGTGATTCGGCCCCAAAACCGTTTGCAATCGATTAAACCATAAAAACAAAAAAAAAATAGTTTTACATTTTTTCATTATACAAAATAAAACGAAAAAATTAACGATCTGATTTGATTGAAGTTTGGTAGGAAATATATGTGTAGAAAAACTTTTCTAGGGATATAATGACCATTGCAGTTTCCATTAAAAACTCGTCACTTAGAAAAGTATTGTGATTCTTCATTGGCTTTGTAAAAATTTGTTCCTAAATATGTTATGGTATATTATATTCTTATTACATATTCTATACCAAAGGATTAATTTGTAAACAATGATATAATAAAAATAAAATTGATCTGATTTTCACGATAACGTAAAACTAATTGTTACAAAATAACCAAATTTACAAATGTTCACAAAAACATAATATCAACTGGTGATCAGAAAATTTGGTGCAAAACGACTCATGAAAAATATGAGTGGTTTTGCGCCAAATTTTCTGAGTATAAATCTGAAATATTTCAACATTTTCCATAATTTTTCCTGATTGTAAATTATTTGACCAAAGCTCTGATTACCTCATGAGGTTTCAACTCTTAGAACTTTTCTTGTATTATTATTATGTATACTATATTAATGGATCAAATTTGTTACCAGCGTGAAATCGGTGAATTTGTGAACTAAAGTGCTGGTAACAAAAATGTTGCTTGGTTCCAGACAGTTCAAAATGCCAAAAGATTATATCGAATTGAGAAAAAGTGAAATCTTTTCAATGATATGCCACTTATATATTCTATAAAAATCAATAATTCGCCACCAGCGCTAAAACGGTAACGGACTGATAAAGGCCTGATAGCAAAATGCTTGTTGTTTTCCAAGACTTTTCAAACGATATAGTTTTAAGTACTATGTTGCATCATCTAAATTTGCGACATTGTTCAAGACATAAAAATAAATATTCTATAACAATTAGCTACCAGCTCTGAAACGGTTGATTTGTGAGTTAAATTCCTGATAACAAAATTTTGCTTCGTCCAAAACCTTTAAAACGATATGCCACATAATTATATCAGAATGAGAAAAATGTATCTGTTATCAGGGACATAATTTGTAATTTAGAGCACTAAGATTCTTAAGCTAAATTTGCGATATTCCTCAAGAACTTAATTAGCTATATTAACTAAAACTAAAAGAAGATTTGTAAAAAAAATAGAATCGCATAAGCCGTCTTGAGATATCATCGATACAGTCATCCATCCAGACGGATTTGCCCAATTTATATGTTTGGCATCAGGCGACGAGAAAAGTGGGTTTGGTAATTTTTTATCATTTTCATCAAGATTTCAATAACTTTACATTTATTACAGGCCGAAGTTAATAGTTTAGCATAGTTCAGTTAGAGGTGACAAAATCAAACATTCCGTGATGCAATTATCGAATTGACATTCGACCTTTGTAATTTGTGGCTTTTAGAATTTAAGAAATTATCTTAAGTAAAGAGGTAGATTATAATAGGTAGAGGAAAAGTTCGTGGCCTTTTTCCCGGTAGATGGCTTTACATTCATATATCTCAGTAACCATTGATCGAATCGGGCAATTCTTATGTGCGTAGGAAAAAACCCGGCTCAGGCTTGCGAAATTTTTTTTGTGGTTTATGGAAAAGGTGCTTTATCAAAATCAGCAGCAAAGAAATGGGTTCAAGCGCTTTCGTTCTGGAAATATGGATGTCAAAGATACACCTCGCTCTGGTCGACCAAGCACTGGAAAAGTCGATGAAATCATGTAGAAAATTGAAGAAGACCGATATAAGCAGCCATGCAATTGGTAAAGAACTAAATATTGATCACAAAACAGTTTTAAACCATTTGAAAATGGCTGGATACAAAAATAGCTTGACGTCTGGGTACCGCGTGAATTAACAGTTAAAAATTTAATGGACCGGATTTCTACGAAACGCTGCTGAAACGGAACGAAATCGGGCCAATTTTAAAGCGAATGATCACTGGTGGTGAAAAGTGAATAAGATACGACAATGTTGTGCGAAAAATATCATGGACGAAATTAGGTGAAGCTTCCCAAACGGTATCAAAACCAGGATTGACGCCAAGAAAGGTAATGCTGTGTGTTTGGTGGGATTGGAAAGGAATCGTGCATTATGAGGTGCTGCCACCGGGCCAAACGATTGGTTCTAATCTTTACGCGTTTAAGGCAAGCAATTCAGTTAAAACGTCTAGAATTGATCAGCAGAAAAGGCGTTGTGTTCTATCATGATAACGCTAGACCACACACATCATTGATGACCCGGCAGAAACGAGAGCTTGGCTGGGAAATTTTGATGCACCCACCATATAGTCCTGACCTTGCACCATCGGACTACCATTTGTTCCGGTCCATGCAGAACCACCTTAATGGTTTTACATTAAATTCAAAAGAGGCCTGCGAAAATGAGTTGTCTCGATTTTTCGCCTCTAAACTACAGAAGTTCTACAGTGATGGGATCATGGCTCTACCAGAAAAATGGCAAAAGGTCATCGATTAAAATGACATATATTTGGTTTAATAAAGTTCATTTGAAATAAGAAAATTATTTGTTTCAATGCCACCCAAAAAAGGCCACGAACTAACCATATATTAATTTATTCGAAATACAATAACAATGTTTGAAATTTCAGAAGCGTCAGGCAATACTTTGCAAGACAGATACATAATTTCGTTAAAAAAACGTTGAATAAATATTTTTCTTATTGATTTAAATTATTTTAATAAAACACTTGTACAATTTGTCTAATTGCCTGTTGGATCCTTTGAATAATAAAATAATGTCGTCTCCATACCACTACCAGTATATGATGTTTTTGAAATTATTACCCACAAAGCCATACAAAAAAAAACCTTCAATAGAGTCGGATATAAAATAGCGTTTAGAAATAACAACAAATTACAACAAAAACTAAAAAGCAAAATACATAGACAGGTCTTAGAAACAGGTGTGTACAAACTATCACGCGATGATGCGACAGAAAATCATCAATTCACAGACTTTGACCACAACTTATCAATATTGCATAAAGCCAGAAAAGGACACATACTCAACAAACTTGAAGAATTCGAAATTTACAAATACAAAGACAGCAACATCTTATTAAATGACAAATTGTATACCAAAACCAACAGGATTTACGACTTAATTAAGACTAACTACAGCTCCTAAGCAGCACAATAAATTACACCTAAGATTAGTATATAAGCAGCGTGATTTTAAGAAAAGTGGATTAGTTGTAAAAAGAAACTGAAGAAGAAATTTATTTTCAAAATCCATCTTCCTAATAACAAATAGATATTGTCACTCTAAAGAAAAAAATGTACAAGTGTTTTATTAAAAGTTAACAGTAAGGCTAAAAATAGATTTCAGCCATTATAGCACAAATATTTTTCTTAATTTATATTTTACGTCTGTTTTTGTAAATTAAATTTTAAAACAATAGGTTTACATTGAAAAAATGTTCATAAATACTCGTAGTGATCGAGCAAAAAATTATTCACGTTTTAACTTTTAAGATAAATTTAAATTTTTCCTTAAATCTTCATTGCATGTCGCTATGAAAAAAGATCGACTGATCGTCGTAGAGGAAAGACGTGTTTTGTCTCTCCTTTAAATAAATTAATATTTTAATTCAAATCAGTTTAAATTAACTAATAAATTAATAATATACATATATGTGTTGATAAATAAATAATAATGTGAATAATAATTTGTGTGAATTTAGTTAATGAAGTGAAAAGTTATACATATTGTATGGTTGTATAATTTGTATGATGGTGCGCTTGCAATGGTGTAGAGTATGTACATAACAATTTTTGTTTATATGTGTGTATTTTGATACCGTTGCTTGAATCAAAATCTACTTAAATATAAGTCCTGCTAACTCCACACATATGAAATAAACAATAACTATCTAAAGATGTATTGGTTCTGTAGTATTTTTTTTAAAATAACTAAGTGTAAATGTGTTGGTGCAGAAAAAGCAAAACTAAAATAAAAATAAAATTTACATTGGATTGTTAGTGTAACCAATACATTCTTTGTTAGTTATTTGTATATAGGTATAAGTCAATGAGAGTTAGAGCAGACTTATATTTAAGTAGATTTTGCTTGAATGCATCATATGCATTGCATGCAAACCCTCATTGTGTAGAACTTTTTTGATTCCAAAGGGTGCATAAGATAAGTGTATTTTTCATTTTTTTCATTGTTTACTACATATTTTAATACATATATTTGTATTAAATACATAACACATATTTGTTCCAATTTGAAGTATATAAACATATTTTATAGTGGATCATGTAGTGGGTTATTCGAGTATGGTATATACGCGAGAAAAGGTTTTTTATGTCTGTTGATCTGTTTAGTTACACTCGCTAACAATTTTTGTTGTTGTTTTGCTATGGAGAGTATGCATGTTTGGTGATCGACGATTATTTTTCGTTTTTTACTGATATGGTAATTTTGCAACCTATCTTCTGTTTTATATATGTACATAAATATTTACTCGAACACAATTTCTATTGTAAAATGGTTTTTCAATGTGTGTGTATGATGAGCGTCAAAATGTACTTAAATATTTTAGTAGTTTTTGGTGAGCGCACAATAATGAATATGTATATAATAATCGATGAACCTGTGCCTATGTATGTATTTTCGGACGTCTCGCAATGTATGGACTTTGTATATACTCGTACATATGTATATAAAGCGTAGACACGGGAAAGAGCTTTCACTGTGCGTATACTTGTGGAAATTGGTGCGGCGCTGAATGAATATATACCTGTGAGAGCGAGTGTGATATGTTGGTGTCGTGCTGGTTTCCGCAGGTATAAACGCACAGTCATACGGGTGAGAGAGATAGATTTACATTCTCCTGAGCGTAAACTTTAGTTATCTTT
The DNA here is from genome assembly GCA_963691935.1 of Nephrotoma guestfalica. Classification (NCBI taxonomy): domain Eukaryota; kingdom Metazoa; phylum Arthropoda; class Insecta; order Diptera; family Tipulidae; genus Nephrotoma; species Nephrotoma guestfalica. Next base: position 177,546,731 of record OY829913.1, read on the forward strand.
GGTTTTGGATAATTGTTTTTTTATTTTGGAGTAGTTTTGGTTTAGAGATTTACCATTTTCATTTTGTTCTGTATATTCTACGATGATCATCGGATTAGGGACTTCATAATGGGGAATGGTGAAGTTCTGAATGAGGATTGAATCAAGAAAGTGAAAGCAGTTTGTCGAGATTGAGGGTGGACGGGCAGAGTTTATACTCGGGTGACTGGGGGTTTGTTTCTCCTCCGCATGTGCAGGATGTCGATGGATAGGGTCGTGGGGCTATGACATTTATTTGGGGGTGTTTTTTCGTGTCTACGTTGTTTAGGCCTGCATGCATACAAACTGTATGTTTTATTTGTCTTCTACTTGTCGTATTTTTATTTCAGAGATTAACTAATTTTAGTATTATTCCTCTATCCAGTAATTCAGCTTCTGAGTAATAAACTATTATTGTTAAATAAAATTAATTATAAATTGGGCTAATAAGAGCTAGATTTTATTTAGCATGATATTAGTAATTGGATCATAATTATAGTAATATTGTTTTCTCGAGTTGGATGGAGGAAATGGTTAATCACTCATAATAATTACTGGCGACCGGACCGAACAGAGGATGTCGCCTTTTATTAGGAAAGTTTCGCCTGCCCTAGGAAGTGCTTTAAAGAAAACTTGAATGGGAAATACTAAAACTCACTCACAAGACATTCATTCTTGAAAGATTACAGAATTAAATGTTTGTCTTTCGGCGAACTTTTTCATTAGAAAAAATTGTGGTTTTCTGTTTCCTAATTGTAAACAGAACGAACATGTAATATTAGAGTAGGAGAAAATGTTGTAACACGACATTGTCATGATTCTACATATGGTTCAAAATGAAATCATTATAAAACATAAAGTTGTTTGGATTGCATACTAATATTAGAAAGACCCTAGATATATTCAAAAATACCAACATCTAAAGTGTTCGATATAATATTCGTCTACTCTTACCGTCTACTCTTACCCTTATCCACCGTTAAAATGCTCATGCACATATCAAACGTAAAATTTATAACATCGTTCAATTTACATCCGATTTCAATTTATGGTTGATTTTATTTCATAACTCTGAAAACGAATGTAGAATTATAAAAAACATAAGTCTATAAGGTTGTTGCCTAAAATAACATTTCTTACCTTCATAGCAGAATTTTAACTAAGGAATATGTATATGAAGTATGTATTTAACCAACGAAGATAGACGTAGTGTTGATAAGGAATTAATATAAAATTGATAAACAATAATGGTGTAATTAGGGTATTTTCTGTAAACTGATTACCTTATTGTATGTATATTTAAGATACAAATATTTGCATGCCTTATTAATAATGCTATTATTATGATACAGTAAATCTTTTAATATACATTTTGGAATTAGGATTATGTAAAAATTCAGATTTAGCTCAATTAATTTGCATTTAAAATACTTACCATACTCCTAGTTTTTATTCTACATCGAGTCTCAGATCGATATATATTTTTTCCTCGTATGTATTGAGTACACACACATGCACACAATTTTACACACATTCGCGAAATTGTGTTATTTTGTTAAAAGAATAACATCATTTATTTCAGTACTTTGAATATTCCGCTTAAAAATCCATTTCTATAAAAGCGGGAAATGTGTATGTCATAAAAAAGAAACATAATCAATTTCCTGGGAATTATTATTCAAATTTAATCTGATTATTAAATGAATATTATGGATTATTGTTATTTATACATAATATATTCGTATTTTTCTAATGTTTATTATATTTTTGGATCCTTATTACTTTACAGATATTTTGATTTATTAATGTTATGTCTTTCTTACAATTTTTAGGTACTAAAGTATACATGGTATTGTCGTGGATTCAAATCGTAGTCTCGTTATTTTCAATATCAGTTAATAAATAATCGAGGCGTATAAAATACATCGCCTGAAAAGTTCCCGATTTGACCCATAGATGGTACCACAAACTTAAAACTCATATGATTTTTAAATTCTACCAACCTTCAAATGATATGTGTCAAAATTGTATTACATTCCGACCATTAGTTTACAAGTTACAGTTGTTTTAGTGACGCCACTTTTGTTAATTTCAAAATAATGGAGAAAAAAAGAATTTCATGTGTTGATTGCTGTTTTTTGATGGGGAAAAATACCGTTCCAGCAAAGCAGTGACTTAATAAGTGTTACCTGGGCTCTGTATCAGGAAAATCAACCATCATTTACTGATATGCTGAATTTAAACGTGGTCGTACAACCACCGGTGATGCACTACACGAAATGGTTGTGAAAGACCGTAAAGTGAAGTTGCGTGAGATAGCTGACATTGTAACGATATCAATGGAATGTATTGATTATATTTTGCATGAACATTTGTTCATAAAAAAATTGTTCTTTCACTAAGACAATGCACCATGTCACAAGTCGATCGCAACAATATTGCATATTGAATTACTTCCGTATCCACTGTATTCACTACACCTCAGAAAAAAACTCCAGAAGAAGTAGTTGTCGAAACTGAAGGTTATTTTGAAGACAAAGATAAATCGCGATGTGTTATTTGTATATTTGCGAGTGCAACGACTTCGTCCAACGCAGTCCAACACATTTTAATAATTATTTAAATTTGCAGTTGTAAGTCAAGAAGCTCTAATTTCATCTTTGAACGGGTGTACAAGCCTTGGACAAGGGGAACGGATTATTAAAAGGTATAATCGCAGTAAAATGTGAGGAGTTTACTTTGCCAATTTACCAGATTGAAGGGTAAGTGCTGCTTGAGTTTTGTTGCAAAACGCAGTGTGTGGAAAGGCTAGATGACTATATTTGGGATAAATTATAACAAATTGTGGACTGATCTAACTTCACACAAGAGCAAACGCCTTTTTTTATTTATTAATATTATCTGATGAAAATGCTTAATTTTTTTATGAATTATAAATGTGAGAAGACTAAATTTACAGGCGTATATATTGTAAATAGTAAGTGATAAATTCCGTACTCACTTAAATTACAAGAACTTCAAAACAAAATATACGGATAACTTAAACGGATCAATAAATAATGTTTAAAATTGATATAAATCTTTCCTTCACAATAAGTAAATACCTTATTCCTTCAGTTGTAACACTTATGTAAGAATTGGAAATACCCTATATTTAAAAGCGATATTGGTGCATTGGTTTCTTTGTTGTTTCACTTTGAGAATATTATATATATAAAGTTAAGTAGTAAATTATTTTTTATTTAAAAAATATCTGCAAAAACTTATCAAAAATTCCTCTCAGTGTGTTTTTGTGATTTCCACATACCAAAAATATGGGCTAACAAACTCCACCAAACATTCACTAGCCAATTTTCCATTTATGCCAAATCCTCTAAAATTCATAGCCAACACCGTGGAAAATAATTTCAATTAAAGGTAACTAAACTTTATATTTTGCTTGAGTACAGTCTCGCTTAGTTATCTTTGAAAATTAAATTTTATACAAAAAAGAAATGAAGCACTTTTTAATTACGTTTCGTATTGTTTTTTATTCTAAAAAACCTTTATTGTTTTAATTGCCTGTCTGTAAGCCAATTACAAGAATAAATGTTTAAACTGAAATACCAAAAAGTGCTAAATCACCAAAAATATATTAAAAAAGATATTTAGAGGTTTCTTTTCAAAATGGATAGAAAACTTTAATATTTATCTAGAAGTTCTTATTCCTTAATACAACTTATTCGTTCCCGATACATTGTTTTTGTTTATTTATTGTTTATTAGCCAATTTTACTTATTGTAGGAAAATGAATACGTCACATTTTCTACATCGCACAACAAAATTTGAAATATTATTTTTAAAATAATTCTCGAGAATATCTCTTCTAATACACATACGAGTTTTATGTTATTACAAATGGACATCCCCGAATTTACGATACCAATGCCGAGTTTATTAACAGTTTCTACCGAATTGAGAAGTCATTTTTTACCACCTAATACAAAAGCTTTACTTTCGATAGCTGTATACTTCCAGCGAAAATATATTTTACGTATTTAGTAATGAAAAATCCCGAATAATCGTTTTTTTTTTATTTGTTTAGTTAGTTTTTCTAAAGAAAGTCCATTCATTGTTAATTATAATTTAAAATTTAAAATAATTTGAAAACCGAGAAAAACCGGAAAAAAAAATTTATGTTAACACTTAAAATTGTTAATAAAATAAAATAAAATAAACAAAATTATATTTATTTAATTTTAACTTTGTATTGGATCCAATACATTAATTATGAATAATATAATAATAAATACATTAACCGTGAAAAGCAAATACAGTAATTGTGTTGAATACTACTCGTATATCTTTAAGTCCCGTCCCTTCCCGATTCAATCCTCAAATAAGTACATACAAAAATTTTAAGCCGATTAAATTATCGATTAAACTATCATAGAGCGTTTATAATTTCAACTAATTGCCGTATGATGCGTCGCTTGTAAGGAATAAACATGCAAATGAAATATGTAGATGTTATTCTACTTACTTTACCTAAGGAAAGTGTTGATGAAACAAAAATAATTTTTGTACAATACAACAAAAATATAAAATTTACTGTTGAACTAGAAAACGATAAGAGTATTCCTTTTTTAGACTTAATTATACATAGAAAAGAACTTGGATTTTTAACACAAAATTGGTATAGAAAATCAACAGCCTCTGGTAGAATTTTTAATTTTCTATCATCACCTTCTTTTACAATTTGAAAAAATGTAGCTGAAGTTTTAATAAAACGGGTACTTCTTAGTAATAAAACATTTCATAATGATAATAAAACAAATTGTATTTGAAATATTTCAAAATAACAATTATCCCACGAAACTCATTAAAACACTTTGGTACAAAAACAAAAATCTAATTAATACTCGTATTCACCATTTAAATTTAACGGAAACAGAAGATGGAGATTCCTGGCTTTCAAGTAAATCAATACCTACTTTAGAATTTCATAACTCCAGTCAGAATCAACAAACGCAAATCAAAAATAATTGGGAAATGGGTTCATTGACCTACGAGTACATACAAAATCTAACAGAAAAGGTAAAACAACACATTGCTAATAATAATTATACCACAATCGGCCTAAAAAGTACAAACACAGCTAGAAAAATATAAACAAACACGAAAGACAAAATTAAAAATCCCACAAAACCAATGTTGTATATGAAATTCAAATTTTAGATACTGAAGAAAACCGATACAAACGTATAGAATCAGCTAACATCCTGTTGCATAAACCATCTTCAATTAATTTTAAAATTGATTGATTGATTGATTGATTTTGAATGTACGACCAAGTTCTTAGGCTTGAGTTCCCGGATGACGCCGGGTCCACCGTACACCCTTTTTTACACATAACAAAACCGAAGGATTGGATAGGTTAGTTAAGTGGGACAGAATCGGCCCGGTTACAGACACCTAGGTATAGCCGATAGTTAGTAACACAAAGACAACACAATTCTAATCTACTAGATGAAGGATAAAGGCTTAATAGGTTAATGGATAACGATGGTATTGGTCTTCAACAATTGCTTCTTTAAAACGGCAACCTAAGAAAAAATATTATTATTTCACATTCATCTGGAATTTTCCTGAAATTTAATTCTATTAATACTTTTCGGCTTCCTAACCAAAATTGGTTGACTCGACCCGTTACAGACACCTATGTAAAGTCGTTAGTAATAAAATGACAACACAATTCTAAACTACACAATCAGCAATTACAATGAAGCATTAATTCACAAGCATCTGTAAATTTCCTGAAATTTAATTCTAAATTCATATTTTCCGGCTTCCTAAATAATTGAAACATTTATTAATTTAATCATTCTGCAACTCCGCAACTTACAGTAGAATTTACTGAAACCAAAGTTATTTGAACTATATTCAAAATAACTCTAAAATTCATTAGTATTTAACCGTCGAATTGGGCGAACACGAAATAGCAAAAAAAAAAAGTTGCAAAAAAATATGTGAGGCATTCCAAAGGCAATGGCTCTTGGGAAACTATCAATGTTAATCAATGCCAGATTAACTAGATTAACTACCGGATTGCATTCAAATATCCCTTAAAATATCCATCCATTAAAATATCCTAAATAAATTTAGAATTCGCACCAATGTCCAAGAAATTAAATTGGTTATTAAATTGAGATGCATAGATACTATTAATTCCGGAATCCTTTCCTAAATTAAGATTAAATTAATTTTATTATTCCAATCCATTTTTAAAATATTATCACACCCGAATATTAGTCATTAATCAGCACCAATCATAAATTAGATTAACTATTTGCTCCGGAATAAGCAATGAACAAATTTTTCTTTTCCATTTAAATAAGATTAAAAGTACAAAACAATAACCTATCTAAGTGAAACTCATACGATATCCGAAAAAATTAAGAAAATCTGTTTAATAATTATCTAATTCCTACTGTTAGGTGTTTGAACATTTTGCGATAGTAAGTATTCTATCAAAATTGTAGGTGAATTTTAAATTTATTGATTGATTGATTAGGATGTACAGCCAAGACTAAGCAAGGATCCCGGATACGCCGGGCCTACCGTACACCCCTTACACATATAACAATACGGAGAGATAGGACAGGTTATTAGATATGATAGGCGTGACCCGGCTACAGACACCTAAGTAGTCAATAGTTAGTAAAGCACAAGCACAAGACGACACAATAATTTTTGTTTCATGAATATAAATAATCAGCAATCAAGATCCTAAAAAATTTTAGTTGGTAAATTTCCTGAAATAAAACTTCATTATTATGAGTGATTAACCATTTCCTCTACCCATATAATTGATAACCAGCAATAACTATTTATCCAACTTAGAACAAGCTAACCAAAACATTTATCAATTTACAGTCTCCCGTTCAACCTAGAAAATAATTCAATTAAAGAAGTGCCATGAACCCCGAAAATACAAAAACTATCTAAATACAGCAATATTTGTCTGCATTTAAATTTTATTCTGTAGTCTCCAAGCCATTTATAATTTCAAAAATTCCAACAACCACTGAAATATCAAATTCATTAGCAAACCCGGTTATAGCGAGTGATGCCTACCTTGACTTCTTCCACAAAAGTCATGAAAATTGCATGCTTCCTAAAAAATATTAATTAGAACTAAAATTTAATATAAACAGGAATCAGGCAACACCGCTGTTATGCAATTTTATAAATTTCCCTCCTCCGATACCTCAATTTTCCATACAATCATATTCGTTTGATCAATTAAAATAGTTTTATAAACCCATTAACGTGAAACGAATTAAATCCTAAATATACAATTAAAGTATATTAAATTAAATAAAACTCAGTATTGTTAACTCTCCAATCAGGAAATTAAAATCTCAAACTTTCATGGGACATGGAACTTTCACGCAATGTATATCTCTGCAAAAGGGTGGTTTTAAACTTTACGATATTTTTGAAGGAGTTGCACCCCGATGTCTAGGGGCCCGGAATAAATTTATCTAAATAATTTTTTTTTAAATTTTGTATTTTACAAGAAATATCTTTTGCTACAACATATTTTACGTGTAAAATTGGTTAGTTTGAACAGGTATAACTACCTTATATTTAAACTATCGCATCTTCTACAAGAGATATCCTTTGATACAAACGTGTAAAACTAGTTTAGTTGAAAAATATCTTTTGTTTTTCGTATAATGTTATTTTGACATTTATTAGGCACAGTGAAATAAAATAATTGGTGGTGACTATTTTTCGGGTATTCAATAGAATATACATTTTATTAGATATATGTTTTCAGTTTATAAATGTGTAATCTGTAAATAATTTTTGTTTATAACGGGTGATTTTTTAAGAGCTTGAGAACTTTTTTTAAAAAAAAACGCATAAAATTTGCAAAATCTCATCGGTTCTTTATTTGAAACGTTAGATTGGTCCATGACATTTACTTTTTGAAGATAATTTCATTTAAATGTTGACCGCGGCTGCGTCTTAGGTGGTCCATTCGGAAAGTCCAATTTTGGGCAACTTTTTCGAGCATTTCGGCCGGAATAGCCCGAATTTCTTCGGAAATGTTGTCTTCCAAAACTGGAATAGTTGCTGGCTTATTTCTGTAGACTTTAGACTTGACGTAGCCCCACAAAAAATAGTCTAAAGGCGTCAAATCGCATGATCTTGGTGCCCAACTTACCGGGCCATTTCTTGAGATGAATTGTTCTCCGAAGTTTTCCCTCAAAATGGCCATAGAATCGGGAGCTGTGTGGCATGTAGCGCCATCTTGTTGAAACCACATGTCAACTAAGTTCAGTTCTTCCAATTTTGGCAACAAAAAGTTTGTTAGCATCGAACGATAGCGATCGCCATTCACCGTAACGTTGCGTCCAACAGCATCTTTGAAAAAATACGGTCCAATGATTCCACCAGCGTACAAACCACACCAAACAGTGCATTTTTCGGGATGCATGGGCAGTTCTTGAACGGCTTCTGGTTGCTCTTCACTCCAAATGCGGCAATTTTGCTTATTTACGTAGCCATTCAACCAGAAATGAGCCTCATCGCTGAACAAAATTTGTCGATAAAAAAGCGGATTTTCTGCCAACTTTTCTAGGGCCCATTCACTGAAAATTCGACGTTGTGGCAGATCGTTCGGCTTCAGTTCTTGCAGGAGCTGTATTTTATACGGTTTTACACCAAGATCTTTGCGTAAAATCTTCCATGTCGTCGAATAACACAAACCCAATTGCTGCGAACGGCGACGAATCGACATTTCACGGTCTTCAGCAACACTCTCAGAAACAGACGCAATATTCTCTTCTGTACGCACTGTACGCATTCGTGTGGTTGGTTTAATGTCCAATAAAGTAAACTGAGTGCGAAACTTGGTCACAATCGCATTAATTGTTTGCTCACTTGGTCGATTATGTAGACCATAAATCGGACGTAAATCGCGAAACACTTTTCGAACCGAACACTGATTTTTGTAATATAATTCAATTATTTGCAAGCGTTGCTCGTTAGTAAGTCTATTCATTATGAAATGTCAAAGCATACTGAGCATCTTTCTCTTTGACACCTTGTCTGAAATCCCGCGTGATCTGTCAAATACTAATGCATGAAAATCCTAACCACAAAAAAATCACCCTTTAGTTAACCCCCGAAGAAACAATCTATTGGGCAGCCAAATATAATTTTCATTATAGTTTAATATAGTTAGTTTTCAAAGAAACACCAAGCCGATTTATTGGGCGAAATACACGGCAATCGCTTAGAGTTAGAGCCTCGCGAGCAGCTGAGACCCAAGAACAACGCTCACAATGAATACAAAGTATGCGCATAAATCTAGCGCGATCACGAGCGGATGAAGAACGCTTACATTTATGATTTTGAATGAAATAAGGATAATAATAATAATAATTTTAACTTAAAAGTTTATGAATATAATTTTAACTGATGAAAACAAAAATTACACAAAATAAACGTCAAAGTAAAAGAGAGGATAGATTTCCATTTAGCGTCGATCATACAATGTGCGAAAAGTAAAATCGCCTATTTAATCATTACTCTCGATTATTTTTAAATTTAGCATCGACCATACTACAATCGGGCATTAGTATATATTAAATAGTTTTAACTGTAAACTTTACAATTTCTGTTCCATTCCTCTCTCTTTGAACCATTTCTGAAAGAATAAACGACATAAGCTTCTATGTGTCAAAGTCAAAATGTTAACTTGCCCCACAAATATTCTAAAAAGGAAACTTCATTCTAAATTAAAATTACATTTGTATTTTGCATATATAAATATTATGTTGCGTCAAGAACAAGTGTGTCAACAAGCAACATTATTTTGATTTCCTATTTAGTTTTATTAGGTGATTTATGAAATTAAATTTTCCCACAAAAACAAAACATTTTTAAATTTCGTTTTTGTGAGTCACTCGCGGGTGGTCGATCTTCTGTATTACATTTTAAAATGTGTACATTTTATAATCAAATAAAAAAGCTGTTTTTGCTTCCCAGAGACTTATATTTTTTTATTATTATGATTTCTATACGAGAGTACATACAAATTGTAAAGGAGTGAAATATTAAATAAACTAGAATATAATAGAATGAATTTATTGATTTTTAGAAGAAAATAATACAAATATTTTAAAAACTCTATTTGATTTAAAATTGAAATAATTTTTTTTATATTTGAAGACATTTTTTGTAAAACATTTAGTTCTATACTACACCGCTATTCACGTATGAATTATTATTGTGGTTCATAGTTTTTACCCTTAATGTAATGGTGAGTGAAGTTGTACCGATGTCTTGTTCGCAGGAAATTCAAATAAAACAACTGCTTACTGTACATATATCGCGTTTTTGTACATAAAGTATTTTTCGAGGTAATGTTTGACTAACAGTCCGTGTGCTCTCTACAGCCCAGAAGGAATGACTGATTAGGATAATGCTTCATACATAAGCTCATTTCATAGTTTGCAGAAATTGGCCAAGTGACCATTTCCTTAAGAGCTTTCTTGTTTTTTGAATATATTTTAGAAAGTATAGAATTTGCAAAACAATTAGTTCAAATAAGTTTTTCAAAATTTAAGCGGAAGTGAAGATTTTTGTACAAAATACTATTTTTTTTATTTTTTAAACATATTTACTAATCAAGATGAAGTTTAATACTTAAGCTTTTCCAATAATGGAGGTATGTAACCTAATGAAATTAGGCAGAAATCGGTGTACTGGAAGTAGTACAGGGCGGGCCATATATTGTTTTGTTTTTAAATCATAGGCGATGGCAACACTTTTTTGAACGATTTGCTTGAAATTTTGACAGCTCGGCCGTCTGATATTACATATTAAGAAACAATCGTGTTAAGGAGCGTTTTGAAATATTGAAAACATATTTTCAAAGTCAGTGTTGTGTAGCCAAAATCGTGCGAATTTTGTAAAGAAATATGGGTCGTGAAAGAGCGTCAAGCGGAACCGCTGTAGTGAAATTGATGAAGAAGTTCGTGAGAAAGGATTGCTATTGAATGACGGAAGTGGTCCACGAGTTCGGACAGTGCGCACGACCGAAAACATTGCAGCTGTACGATCGCAGCTACGTGCCTCTGTCGCACCAGTCTGAGAAGAATACTGCACAAGGGCTTTGGATTATTCCCTACAAGGTCCAGATGACTCAGCAGTTGAAAGCAAATGACCATCTGCTTCGATATCAGTTCTCTGCGTGGGACATTCACCAGCTTCATAATGACATCAATTTTGGTCGAAAAATCATATTTTCGAACGAATCACATTTCCATCTCGGTGGCTAGGTTTTCGTTAAGAATAGATGTTATGCGGATAATCTCGAGACAATTCTAGCTTTAAAACATAACATTGCGACAGACAAACTCATATGATGGCTTACTCAGCAGCGGGAGCCACATGAACGAAATTGTTTTTCATTCTAAATCGGAGACTCCAACCTACACAATAAAAAAGGTTTCCACAAAATAAAGATGTACTCATTTTATAGCGTTTTTAAAACACACTTTTAAATGACCCACCCTTTACTTTCCACAGTAGCTTTTCATTGTGTGCAAATATTTTAAAAAGTCAAGAATTCACGAAAAAAACAAAGTAAAAGAAGAGACTGACTTTAAATTAAATTTGCAACAAAACCGCTACATTCGGCCCGCTACATTTCGGAAAAATACGAAATTTAAGCCTTCCCTTTTTTGGTAAAATCCGTTTTGTCACAAAAAATGAGGCACTGTACAGCTCAAACAAATAAAACTATCGTGATGAAATTTCATATTTAAGCTTTCCCATAAATTTGGAAATAACAAAGAAATTCAAGGGAAATTGGTGTATCAGAAGTGGCAGCTTCCTTGGGATTTAATTACAAAAAATTAAATTAAGAACCAAAGGATTTTAAATTAAATTTGCAACAAAATTCACCACACTTGATTTCTAAAGCGAGAAATTAAATTTACCTAAAAGTCCGACAAAAAACTGACTTGTATAATCAAGAAGCATTATTGGTGATTAAATTTCTAAAAACCATCAAGGTTAAACCCTTGTTGGTTGAAGATTTAATTTTTACATTTTCTTGAATGTTTGTTGTTTTTTCTAAATGCTAAAATTGTCAACATCATTTCAAATGCTCCCATAGAAGCTGCCACTTTCACAGATTTGCACCAAATTTCGCAAGGATCTCCCAATTAATGGAGAAAGTTTTAGTATGAAGTTTTATTCCGAATAGTCAATCCGCCTGGACTGTATAGATGCCGAATTTTGGTCAAATAACGTTGTTATCAAAACTCGATATTTTCGATAAAATTTAAAAAAGATCGAAATTTACAAATTTACAAACGTTTTTTCGTACATACATACTTTTCAAAATATTTGCAAAAAACGAAGAAGTTCTTATGGAAGCTGCCACTTCCGGTGGATCGATTTCAACCAAACATCCCTGGGATCTCCCTGATCAGTTAATTCGTCTGAGCGATAGAGAAGCTATAGATATTTAGCCTGCACGAAACCACACGCGCTCTTCTATTACAAATTGAATGTGTTAGGTAATCTGTTTCGAATGTTTTGTCTAGCTACCTAATACGAAAATTTTGATTTTACGGAATTTAATTTAAAAACTTCCGTTAAATCATCATTGCCAATACTAATATTACATTTAGCTTTAATTAATTTAGAAACCAATAAGTTCTACATTATTAACTTATATTTTCTTCGCCATACAAACTGTGAAGCAATGTTATATAATCGATTCAAACCGCATACAAAATTGTACACCTTGGAATAGCATTAAAGACATGGAGTCAAAAATTCACCGAAAAAACATAAAAAACAAGCGAAAACGAATACAAACCGTGATAATTTAGAACTCCTGAAAATGCAGTTTTTTTATAATCCATGCAATTTTTTCTGGGGCCGAAGCACTCCCTGCTCTTTCGCAGGGAGTGTTGATTTTTCCGTCTTACTTTACGCAATTCCTGCCAAATCGAGGTCGTATGGCTATAGGACCGATTTAAGTTACCATCTGCGCATTACATAGCTCTATGCCAGCCTATAGTACTGGACATGGAAGATGGGTCGGCCCATGAGTGTTGCACGCCAATAGGGGGTCGTAGTTGTGTTCCTTTTGATCACAGATCGAAATCTGTTAATGAAAATTTGCTTTTGCATCCTGCCCCTATCGGGATTCGAACCCGGTACCTCCCGATCCAAACGCCAAAGCTTTAACCATTGTGCGAAAATGCAGTTGATTCAGATCTAAACGGGACCCTGATAAATCCAGTAAAGTGGCATAGGACGTCGTAAAATAATGCAAGCAGTATACGAGTACTGATGCATACAAACCAATAATCTGGGTTTTAACCGTAATAAACAAGGCCTTAGGTTCTCCTGTACACTTTCACGGACTGTGGCAATGTTCTCAGCCGATCTGGCGTTCCATTGACGTACGAGTGTTGGCTGATTGTTTACCGAACCGGTTGTCTCGAATTTGGCCACCAAACGTTGATGAGTCGACTTTGAAGGACCACTGCGCCTGCCGTAAAATGGGCGCAACGTTTGTGCTAATGGATGCTCATTTTGATAATAAAGTTTTATCATTTGCACGTGCTGCTCAATCGTGTAACTCCTCATGGTGATTTGGCATCAGTGACTAAAAAAACACCAGATTAGACAGACGCTATTGAAACAACATCGCCGCCACATATGCAGCCAACATCGAAAAAATTGAAAAACCATTTACAAAAAAGAATTAAAATATCATCTTCAGTAATTTATATACTTAAAGGAATTGTTATCTAATAAAAATATACCTAATACAATATTTAAAATTAACTTAATGATGAATTATTTTTCGGGTAAAGATTTCGTTTTCAAGAACCGCAAGCATTTGAAATTAAATTACGCCACTTGCAAAACCTCAAAATTGCAATACATGTACTTGCATAATAACATGTGGAATAACCACTGAACCAGTGGTAACTAACTAAATACAACATGATATTTCATTTAGGACTACTAGACAATAACGTCCTCCTCCTGCAATATCTAATATTTTGTCGAATAATTTACCAAGTGTCGGCTACTAATTTGCTGATCTTCATATGCCGAATTCCTCAGAAACATTCCAATGATCATTTAGGGCTAGTACGCAGTCAGTAACACATAGTAATTTACCTATTCACTTACTTTTAATATCACCATCGAAAAGGTCGAGTGTATCGGTCATTTTGTTGTCCATGCAAACCCTATCCATACGCAGATAGTATTGCCGATTCCGTTATAAATATGCTGCGACCTTGACCACATTTTGCATTGATGACTTTCTAGAGAATTTTAACAAAGCTTCTGTTATAATGTACAATGTTAGGCCATAATAGGCCTAAGTGCTTCATCGTTTTGTTAGACCTACTGGACCGAATAAAATACTGTTCGATTTTTATCCAAATGGTTTCAAAATACTTCAATCTAATCGATAACAAAACATAATTATTTTTTTTTATTTATTTAGTTACGTAAATATGTACAAACCGAATCTGTTTGGTAGGAGTTTATTAAAAAAAAATTGGATCACTTATATTCTTGAATATGCCTAGAATTTTCTTCTTGAACTGGGTATAAAGCTTTACTTTATATACTTTTACAAGTGTGGGCTGTAAATACCTAATAGCAACTACTTCAATTCTTGAAATCACCACATTTACAACAGTGAATCCGTTATTGCTACCTCAGTGTACCATATGCAAAACATTTGTTTGCTGAATACCGATAACAAAAGGTAAATCATCTATTTTTTCCGAAGGACCAAAATCCTTTGTAGAAATCTATATATGATTTTAAATTAGAATATAGTGCGTAACTTATTGTACGTATTACCGCTTGATAGGGGTACCGATTTTTCTTCTTCACCATGGCATTAGAATTAAATTATCGCATTTGATTTCAAGATTGATTTACTTTGAGTTGAAAATACGAGATTGGTGGTGTCTGATATGCCGTTTACGACATAATCACTTGATTTGGCCTTGTGGTCTGCGGCACTGAGTGGGATAACCTGAATTAAACGGCATTGGAAAGTACATATTTCTAAACTGTATTCAATTAGTTTGTCATCTAATCGTTTATCGAACGGGAAAACGAACGTCGATCAATATATCGATGAAATTCACAACAATATGCGCTTTTGTTGGTCACACAAGAGAATGAAAGAACAACTTTTTTCAGCGAGATATTAATTTATCTGTACGAGTACTTTGTTATGTTTAGACTATTTGGTTTCTACCCAGATGTTACTACTAGGGGCAAAGAATAGTTCATTAGCATTGGTTCTATATATTTAAGTAAACTGCGCTGTTGAAAAACTATAAAGAAAGCCATTTGTTTTGGTAATTTAAGTAGTTAGCAGAACACAAAACCAACATTTTAAGAACAACAATAATTTGATTAAATAAATCAAAAGTACTGAATTTTTGAGAAACAAAGTACTGAATCCAGCTTGAAAGTACACTGGAGTCACATCAAAATAGAATTTTTCAGGTCCTTACACAGCAGAGATAGGCATTCAGCGAGTTAAATCATTATTAAAACCTAGACCATGTTCATGTCAAGCAGCTCTTGCAAATCTATCGTAATGTTGGGTAATTTGGATTCTACGGGTTTATTCCAATGTAAACCATGAATAACCAACAACCTCCTTTGAAAAGAAGTATTTAACATCCCACCAGTTTTTCCTTGGCAAGCAGAAGCGTTTTAACTGTTTAGTGCCTTTGGTGCTATTTTTGAAAAAAAATAAGGAAAAACATTAAAACCATGCCTATGGTAACGCTAGATTTTACTTGAGGAATTCAACTGCATTTTTTAATTCTATTCACCTACCACTACAATCATTTGATTAAATGCGTTAGTGTTGTAGACCGTGTACATTGCTCATTAAATCCTTTAGTGCTTCAAGTTACAGATCTTACCGTCATTTCAGCAATTATAATTCCCAATCCTTGAACATGGGTCTGGAAATAGCAACGATAAATAAGTCGAAAGTAATTATTGGGTCTCCTGCAATACTCTCTACATAGCTCCAACTCCCATTGTGGAGTGTTTATTTTAATGACAACTCATAAATCAGCAATCACAATGGAAATTAAACTTCTTCTAAGACATTAATCTACAAATTATGCATTCATAATTAATTAGATATATGGCCTAGAGCCGGTAATTCTTTGCCTGTCTGGATCAAGAAAACTCGTCTCGTAAAATTATGTTTAGCTATGAATTTTCCGGAAATAAATGAAACAAAAATTTTAGGAATTTTAGTTTGTTTAGAGATTACTGAAAAGAGTGGACATTTTGTGATCTTTTTATGTTAGAAATTTTGCGGTACTATGAGTAAAAATAGTTAACCGCTTACATATAAAACTTTGTCTTGGGCAGATCTTTTAGAATGCAAACCTCTCTGCCCCGACAACAACAACTTTAATCGAAAGGAACAAATTTAGTGATCATTCAGACCAATGTCAGGATACCCAAATTTGAATGTGAATATTTCCTATTTCCAAAATTAAACATCTAATTTTTTATGGACGAAATGGGATTAAACTAATTGAGACCACTTATAAGGATTTCTTTAAATACCTCTAACGTGGTTTTATATAGGCGTTGCAAGTATTTAGTTAATCGAGAAGAAAATTTGCCGAGTATCAATAAATTTAAATTTTAAATGTATTATCGGGATTTTTCACTTATCATTTAAACCAATAATAAGTTATGGCAGAGAGTTCCATAAGAAAGAGTTGCATTTTTGCAAAATTTTACACTTCGATCAAAATATTAAACTACGTTAGTAATTTTAATCACAAAACTGATCAAATATGTTAGTCATAGGAGTGAGAGTTGTAAACACCCTGATCTCTAGATGACATTCATTGGATTTGCGTTATTGTTATTCTTTTCTTCTACAAAAGTTGTCTCGGTTCGAATTACAAGTGACATTTCTAAAACTCACTCGAAAGTATCGAAGTACTTTTCATAAAGCAAAAGTATCGAAAAAGTACTATAGTATCGACAATATCATCCCTGATACTTATGTATAAAAAATATAAGAGTATTTTTCTTTGTTCTTATAATCATTATTTCTAATTTTTTGGAAAAAAGAATTGTAGAAACTAATTATTAATAAATAATTTATACTGTCTCAAAAATTTTATTTTGTGATACATAGAAAGTTTAGACAAATAATTCAAATAAGTCTAATTAGCTTTTAATAAAGTACGACTATAACAACATTAATGATTTTTTAGATAATTTTTCATCGATATAACAATAGATAAATTTAAGGGATGTGCAATTTTTGTTCATGTCTCTGAAATCATACACTGAACAAAAAATATTTTTTTTTTAACTGCTTAATCAAAACATATACACAAAAGTTCACGTTCTATATAACTTAATTGTCGTCAATATCTCCCAAACTAATAGGACCCCCTCGCGACACTGAACATTTTTCATAATAAGTAATTTTCTAGTATTTTGCACCGTTCCCGAGATAAAACCGTGACGCTTATTTAAAAACTCACAGTGTAAGGTAGTTGTTATGTTTTTTTCAAATAACCACTTAGAAAATTACGAAAAAATAATTGCTAAATATTAAACAAAACTAAGTCACAAAAAAGATTAAGTAATTTAATTATGTTTAAGGGAAAATAATTGTATTTAGTTCACTTTAGTTTGATAAAACAAAATCAACGATTCGAACTTTCATACAGCTACTTTAAGTTCTACAGCTACACGCAAATGGAATTCCGCTAGTGCCTTCGATTATAAAACGTAAATCCAAACAACTGGAAATATTACTTGAATGTTTCACGATAAATGCGCAACCCAACGAAATAATCAATATCTATTTCATGTTATGATTCAGGTAAAATCAGTAGGTATAATTTGTATTTATAAATTTTCTACTTTATAGCTTTTCAGCGAAAAGATTTTTCTTCTTGGATACACAAATTATTATTTTTTCTAGAGAGACAAAGTTTTCTTAATAAATTTTTAAATTTATTTTAAAGTTTTAATTGTGTTTAAATTTTAGGAGTGTTGCTAGTTAAAAATAAACTCGTAATAAGTTTTACGTTTTTAATTTGGATAAGATTTTTCGTCTGCGTACAAATTAAAATATTTTACAGTTCTGTTCTCTTGCAACAAATTATTAGTATCTTTCCATTCCAAAATACTATTTATATACGAGTAAGAATATTAAAATTGTGTACATATATTGAGCTAATGATATTTAGATAAATAAATACGCCTTTGACCTTCTACGGATATTTCTAAATGTTAACTAATCTAAGTTTGCCGTACGAATTGTGTCTTATTCGAGATACTTGATCTTCTTTCTCAAGTATTTTTTACGTGACAAAATGGAAAATTTTTTATTTTTAGATTTGCTATTATATCTTCCACAGTAGGTGTGTGGATAAATTCAAGTTATTTCGGTAATTTTCCTTAAAAATAATAAAATAATAGTGTTTATGTAGTAAACCGAAAACAATCTATTATTATAGTCCGAGCAATAGAAAAATGTTACTACTTTTTTCGTTATTAGAAGGTATGCCTTTAAAGATGTTTCCGTCGCTAAAACTAGCAGATAACAAATATTTTGGGAGTATATAATAATTATGAAATCATAGAAGCCCACAATTATGTTGTTCTTCAGGTAAGATTCATCAGCCAGTACGAGACTCCCTATCTTAAGAAGTGGTTTAAGAGAAATATTAAATAAATTTGGGATAATTTATTGATGTCCTAAAAGCACGCCCGCAACAGGTCAGTAGAGACATTGTGACATTCGGATAAATTCATATTAACTTAACCTATCATGTAGCTAAGCGTCATTATACTCGTATGATGTTGAAACTGCAAACAGTTTATAATTTTGACTACATTCGTTGTTAGTTTAGTGTAGTTGAACGTAAAACAAACGCTTTCCATTATAGCATTAACTTCGAAAGGAACTCGCATATTTGTGCTTGCGGGTCATTTTCCAAAACCTGTTGGCTGGATTACATAACATAACATAAAAAGAAATTACATAACATTATTAAGGAACTTAATTTTCTTGATTGATTGATTGGGAGTGCACGGCCAAGGAATTGGAAAGCAAAGTTAGTTATGACAGACTTGGCTCGATTACAGACACGTAGTAAAGCCAATAGTTAGTACTTTCTTACACAAGACAATATAATATAATTTCAGATTAATTAATAAATTTATTTATTTATTACAAGAAATTGATTTAGCAGAAGTAAAACAGTTAAGACTTAAAACTTACAATTACGTGTCAAAACATTATAATACATATAAAATTTTGATAATATGTATTAATAAAAAATAAAAACTATGTAAAATTCTATTTGAAAGATAAATATATATAATAAATTATAAACATAAAAAATAGGTTTTCAAATTACTTTCGAAATTGATTTTAGATAAATTAAAACCGAAATAATAACATATACAGTTATTAAATGTTCTCGCTAATCTATTGATTGGGTTGGTATCGCTGTACTTGGAGGACTGGTGTTATAGAGCCAGAAATTGCGACGGTAATTTTGCATTTCTTGATATCCAAGTCCAATGAGTTTTGACGACCGCACAACCACTAAGTCTATTGAAGTCATCTTGCAGTTCGACAGTATCACGCATTTGTTTAATCGTATGAAAATATGTTACGTCGTCGGCAAATATGAGAACATTTCAGTATTTATTATGTTCGTTATGCTCCGCTATATGATCCTTGAGGAACACCAGATGTCACTTTGATAACGTTGGATTTCTTATTTCCGATTATAACGTATTGCTAAGGATTTATTAAACACGGTTTGAACCAATTAACGTATTTCACGTAAGCTCCGTCTACTTGGTGATGTTTTTATCCCGTTTATAACTAATCTAGGTTCGAATCAAATATCATTTCAAATAATTTCGGAACTGATAATGTTGATATTCCTCTGTAACAAGTCATGCCGTTTTAAAAATTGCTGTTATCTTTGAAATTATCCATTTTTCGGAAAATACAGCAGTGGTTAACGAATGCTATATGTTATATCGTGTGGCTCACATCCATCACCAAAATTCTTCAAGTCTGAAAGAATGTTATCATCAGATATAATTGGAAGAGTGATGGAGATGTTGGTATGGCCTGTTTCATCAATAGATCCGGTATAGTTCTTTGGGTGAAAGATAGATTGAAGGAACTTGGCTGTATAAAGCAAATAAATAATGGTTTAGATCTAATGTATTTTTTTATTATTATTACTTTAGCTTTCAGAACCTTTTCGGATCCATTATCAAAATTATAATAAATGAGTTTTACAAAAAAAATCTATAAAAATAACAACGGAGTAAAGTCTTTCTAAAATTGAACTATTTAGATATCCCTAGCTACTCGAACAAAACAAAAATTTATTTTAGCCATGAACATAACCTAAAATCGTATCTACGGAAAAGACACTTTACGAAATAAAAATTGACTAGAAAAATGTAAATTAAAAATAAATTGTTTCATCTTACGAGTAAACCAATATTCGATATGTATAAAAGCATAGATTTTTTGTTTTTATATAAAACATTACGAATATTGGTTTACTATACAAATAGATCGTAAGAATTGCCAACATAAGTAATCATAAATTTTGTTTTTTGAATTTGCACTTAACTTATATCCGGTTGCACAGAAAAATGACTAACGGCCGTTACTTGACGCCAGTTTAATGTTTTATACGAAATCTGTTTTCACAATCAGAAAACCCTCAACGCAAACTCACCTTCAATTTAATATATACGCCGGTTCTTTTCCACATGCTATTGAAATATACCGACGAGCTTTTGCATCTAATTTTCGCCGTTCTTCCAACCTTTCATTATAACGTTCTGCATCATTCTGTGTTGGCGGTACCCGGTACTACATCGTACAAGTCAAGCGATTCCAAAATCTGAGTAATTTAGAATTTCCACGTTGCCCATCCTTCAAGACCTTGCAACTATCAATTTTTACAAAATCGTTAATAAACTCGCATCAATTTTTTTTATAGGTTAAGAATGTTCTCGTTGGATACCGTTACACCTAGCATCCACACGTATACACTACCACAGCAACAAATTCACAATACACCACGTGTTCTGGACCTATAATCTGTTAAAAAATTTCAGGTAGCCGATCGACTTCTACGATCTATCCAGCAGAGATTGCACTGGCTGTTATCATGCAATAATGTCACTTCAGACTAATTTGATGCTTAATAAATTATACAGAAAAATTATCCACGTTTTCAGATATAAATTATAAAGGGTGTGTACCAATTTCAACAGAAGGTATGCTCCATCTGCAGTTACAACTTTCTCCATTTTTCAGACAATTTACGGATTCTCTCTACAGAAATTCTGGTCTTTCGAGGCGATCCAATTAATAAGCCAATTTTCGATCTCTGCGCGAGAACTGAATCGCTGTTAGTAATCTGAAGGAGCTATCTTATCTGATCTGAATAAATAGTAATCTGAAAGAGATATGTCTGCTGAATACGGCGAGTAGGGTAGAACTTACCAGTCCTGTCCTTTTAAATAATTTTTCACAACGTTTGCAACACTTGGTTTATCGTGCATTATCGTGTCGAAAAATTAATTTGTTGTGTTTATTCACCCATTCTGTTTTTTTTCCTTTAAATCTCGCTTCATTTTACATAAATGTGGCTGAATTTCGTTGATGCAGAGATGGATGTGTGCTTGAAACTAAATCTGAGATAAACCGCAACATTTACTTTAGTTTGATATTTATATTATAATGGATAATAGCACGATCAGTTAAAACCGCTATTAGCGTGACATTTCTTTCTATTACTGAAAAGAGCATAATATAACGCGGCGTATTTATTTAAACCTAGCATTCCTTCGCGCAAATGAATGTTAAAACCGAATTCGTCGACGATTCTCAATTCTTCACGGTTTTGTTGTGTCTACATGCTGAAATTTTGCAATATTATTATTAAACAATATTTGAAAATTACGGTTAATTGAAAACTGTGTGGCATATTCATTCCACAAGGCTATTGTTCTTGGCGAATTCATTAACTTCATTTCAAAACTAGCCAATTTCAATGTAATCCGAAGTTTACTTAGACTGTCGTGGATATGTACTTGAAATGCTTAGTAGTAAGTTTTGTTCTGTAAGCTTTTGTTAGATAATAGCCAAGTTAAAACCATGGTTAGTGTCCCTTACCCGTTCAATTTTGGTTAATACTTATGTGGTAATTTTAATCAGTCGATATTCTCTTTTCTTTTATATTAGGTGCGCAAGTAGAAACTTGCGGCTCTGAAGTTGGTTGCATTAAAATATACTTTAACGCATCC
The DNA here is from genome assembly GCA_963691935.1 of Nephrotoma guestfalica. Lineage (NCBI taxonomy): Eukaryota > Metazoa > Arthropoda > Insecta > Diptera > Tipulidae > Nephrotoma > Nephrotoma guestfalica. Next base: position 177,569,180 of record OY829913.1, read on the forward strand.
AAATCGCCCGCCATTTTTGATATATATAGCTTAGTCATTGCTATAAGTTTCAATCATATACAAGCTATCGTTCCGTGTGCATCAATTTTAAGAGATGGATGTCGATAAGCACATCATTACATGCTATTCTGCTTTCAAATGAAAAAAAAGTTGCAAGCTATCGAATTGATTAATTTGACTTTAAGTGAACAGTCTGTGAGTCATTCAACTGAATCAAGGGATTACTACACACAGTAAAAAAGTGGTTTACAAGATTTCGTGATGACAGTATTAGTCTTGAGGAAGATCCACGTCCAGATGCAGTAAAACAATTTGAAGTCGAAGAAAAAGTTTCACTGGATGAAAATCCGTGTCAAACTCAGAACAAAATTTGCAGAACAGTTAGGAGTTACTCACCAAGCAATATCACTTCGATTGAATGCAATGGAAAAAATACAGAAGGGATCAAAATGGGTTCCTCATAAAAATAAAGAAATTTGTTTGCACAAAATCATTACAGGTGATGAAAAGTATTGTAGATTTTGTACGATATTCCCAAACGCAGAAAACCATGGGTTGATCCAGGCCAGCCATCCACATCAGTTTAAATGAATATTCATGCCAAGAAAGTATTACTGTGTGTCTGGTGCGATTGGAAAGGAATCATCTACTAATACCTTCTGAAATCTAGTCAAACTGGTACAGCTGAACGTTTCCAGCCTCAATTGATCAAATTTAGTGATGTTCTGGAGGAAAAAAGACTTTTTACCGGCCAACGAAGGCGGAAGGTGATATTTCTGCTTGTCCACATAGAGCAACACCAACCCAGGAACTCATCTTCTCATTCGGCTGGGAAGTTTTACAGCATGCGGAGTATTCTCCAGACTTGGCTCCCTTCATTGAATTTGAAAAACGTATATAATACTGTGGACAAAAAATAGTAAGACTTTATTCATAATTTTAAAATTCTTTATTTATTTCTCCAAATCTATTTCGTCCCCCTCAAAGTAATCCCCCCCTCCGGCCTCAATACACTTCTGCCAACGTTTTTTCCAATCCTCGAAACAGTTGTTAAAGCCAATTTCCGAAATAGCCTCCAATGCGCGTAACGATTCACATTTAATGTCTTCAATTGACTCAAAACGGTTCCCCAGGAGCGGTCGTTTGAGTTTGCTGAACAGCCAGAAGTCACACGGAGCTAAATCAGGCGAATATGGTGGTTGCGGAACGATATGGGTGGAATTTTTGGCGAAAAAATCACTTAAAACCAATGCAGTATGAGAAGGTGCATTATCGTGGTGCAAAAACCAAGAGTTGTCGACCAATAATTTCGGCCTCTTTTTACGAATAGCTTCGCGCAAATGACGCATAACACTCAAATAGTATTCCTTGTTGACAGTTTGGCCGGTCGGAAGGAATTCGGGGTGCACCACACCTCGATAATCGAAGAAAACTGTCAACATCACCTTGATTTTTGACTTGCTTTCACGTGGTTTTTTCGGCTTCGGCTCAACTTTGGCACGATATTCGATTTATCGTCTGTTTGCGGGTCGTACGCATAGATCCAAGACTCATCGCCAGTTATGATACGTTTTATGACATCCTGGTAGTCGGAAAGCATTGTTTCGCAGACGTCAACGCGACACTGTTTTTCCAAAAAATTGAGTGATTTTGGAACCAATCGTGTTTCACTTTTCTTAGGCCCAAATGATCTTTCAAAATGGTTTTCACTGATCCTTCCTATATTTCAGTAGATTCTCAAGCACCAATTTCTTAATTTTATTAACGTGTTGACCATCAATTGATGTTGATGGCCGTCCTAGACGTGGTTCGTCGTCAACACGTTCTCGACCCTCTTTGAACAATTTATACCAATCAAAAACACTTCCTCGCGACATTCAATTATCACTGAAGGCCGTTTGCAACATTCTGAACGTTTCGGCACCACAAAATTGATTCCGCACGCAAAATTTAATGGAACTTCTTTGTTGAATATTTTCACTCATTGTAAAAATCGCCGAATGTACTTTTTGTACTTCAGAAAGGCAAGCGTATACTAAACACTAATGATTATTTTGATGTGACATTTGACACAGATGTCACTGACAGTCATACCACCATAGAAAAAAAAATATGTCGACGAATGGTTTTCCGCGCGAAATTTAAATTAAAACGACTTATTACTTTTTGCCCACAGTATATAACTATTTCTATTACTGACAAACGCAACAGGATTTTTATTTTAATGGATTAAAATAACGTAGCGCAGTCAAATTACCAAAGGAGCTTGATGAGAAAGTAATCTAATAAATTATTGTCGGATTCTTAGATGGAATTGTACAAGACAGCAGAAATTTGAAAATACGGCCTGTGTAGGAAATATCGTATTATTTTTATTATCAAGGTTAAAATGTTCTGCCAAGAAAAACTAACTTCCATTATCGGCCTGTCAAGCAGTCGATTTGCATTCAAAGTTTTTAAATAGTTGAAAGATGTAATACGAGTATATAGAATTTGCATACCGTCGAGCCCTGACGGGATGCTTATACGATAATTAACAACACAAATTTGATAAATTTGAAGGAGTGGTTTTATGTATAGATATTTTGAATTAAATTTCGATAGAATATCCCAAAACTAATGAGCACCATGACTATCAGCTTTTAAGTACCAGGTATATTTTATCAAAATTTGCATTAAATTAATGCTACCCAGATTTGATTTTATTATTTATTCAAATACGATTTATTGATTATTTTGCACATTTTTATTTGCCCGAAATAAATGTATCGGTATCCCACACCAAAATTGTTTTTTGTATCTCGTCTGTTGAACATTCTGAATGAAAAATTGATGAGTGTAATCGCGCTCAAAATGAGTATATATTTCTTTGAATTAAGTTATTTTCTTTTTGTTTGATTTGAGGGATAAAAATACAATCGGGCCTGAAAGGTAAACCGGAATTAATTTTTCGTATGAAAATTAAAATATTATTAAGAGAAATGGAGGCGGAAGGTATACCTATACATATATACCATTTCTAGAAACTTTACAAAAACAGAAAAATGTAATTGATTTCAACAGAATTTGTTGCTGAGCTTTTGCTCGAGTATTTTTCAAAAAAAAATTGGTAAATTATTTTGAAAAAAAGATGTAATAAACACCGCCAATGTACTAACTACCAACAAATTATTTATTTACATATTTGGTTTTAGAAGAATATAAACAACAACAATTTTGGGAATATAATCTCCTTTAAATTAATTGCCTTAACGGAATGAAATGAATTTGTCAAGTTAGCATTGTTCATGAAAAATACGATTTTATTTTATTTTAATCCGATTATCAGTTCATGTCAATAAGTTTAAAGGACAGGTAGGTCGTACAATTTTTATAGATTTTCAAAAATGTATTTAATAGATTCTATGGCGAAATATGATAAAGTAAATATGCACTGAAATCAAATATTAATAAAAAAAAATTGTTGAACTTGAATATGGGTAAGGACAAAATTCTTGTACTAGTTTAACTTTTATCTAATCATTTATAATCATGTTTAATAGTCAGTGCGAAACGGAAGCCGCACTGTAAAAAAATTAATCCCAAAAAGCTAACCATTTCTTAAAAGATTAGTGATTTTTTCGAATTTATTATTTACAAGTAGTCACAGTATTTTTGTTTGAGTTATTGGCTTTCAATATCCATCGTACATATCTTGAAGTTTCAAATTTTGTTCAAATAATAAATTAGTGTTGGCTTACACCTTCAAATTGGTATTATACAATTACATTTTACTTACCTATTGATACCATGAATCGCCGCCTCGACCATTGATGATCAGTTCATATTACCTAGAAAATGGGGGGCTAACCACAGCCATAGGAGTCGCTTCTAATGCTGGTCACTACCCCGAAAAAGGTTAGGCTACAACTGTATGGGCTGTCTCATCTAAGAATTAGCTTCGAGCTAATAGCCAAACCTGAGGAAATCTAGTTGTTACGAATCCTCAATACAAATTACCTATATTTCAACATTTGACTGCAAATAATTCGTAATATAGCCTGAGAATCAAAAGCAAATTATCGCTAAGAAAGATTATACAGATTTATATCGAATAAATAAACTACATTATACGATGACAATTTCCGGTGTAACAAATTTTATACTAAAATTGTGGTCAGGTTACTATAAAAGTATATTCTCTACTAAAGAAAATAGGTATGTAATAATATATGTAACTTTTTCTAAGAACCACCGTTAGAGTTCGTCTTCAGTCGGATAAAGACGTAAAGTAAGAAATTCTTATTTATCGCACGACTATTTTATATTATTCAGATATGGTTCTATCCCAAAAATTAAAACAAAATTAACCACCATTTGAGTTCTTTCCGTCTTACATATTTTCTTATTAAACTACTGATAATAATTTTTGGCAAAAATAAATAATAAAACGCAAAAAGACCACAGAAAATCGACCTTAAAAGTTTAGCATCTTCAAAACCAAAATTTTGATATTTCAAAAATAATAAATAAACTTTCCTGATATATGGATATGGAAATTCTAAAATCCTTTTTGGAATGAATTTATTTATAATTAGAAAAACATTATATCAGTACATAATACCTAAATTACTTAGCAATTCCTATCATAGTGTATTATGAAATACAGCAAAAATATTCGATTCAAGGTTAACCCAAATACGAACTTTTTAAATTTAATTTATGTTAAAAAAAATTTCGGTTCTACCTGTTTCTAAAGAGTGATTTAATAAGAGCTCCCGGAAGTTTTTTTGAAATAAAACGCATTAAAATCAATTTAATAATCAAAAAGTGTATTTGTGACGTAAGTTCGGTTTATGCCATTTAATGTTTGAAAATAATTTCTTTTAAATTTATGGGCGTTGGAACAGTTTTATTATCGAAAAATTGTGTTCAGCGATGAAGCTCATTTGTGGATGAATGGATACGTCAACAAACAAAATTGTCGTATTTGGGCTGATGAACAGCCAGAAGAGATTTAAGAACTTCTATTGCATTCTGAAAAATGCACTGTTTAGTGCGGTTTATGGGCAGGTGGCATCATCGGACCGTATTTCTTTAAAAATGCTGACGACTGCGTGTAAACGTTAATGGCGCAAACTACAGAGGAATTACCAATGAATTTGTATTGCCAAAAATTCAAGATATTGGTGTAGCCGACTTGTGAAATCAACAGGATGGTGCAACGTGCCACACAGCAGGCCAAACCATCGATTTATTGAAAGAAAATTTTAATGAGAACATCATATAATCATAAGAAAAGGACCCCTGAATTGGCCTCCACGATCTTTTGATCTAACGCCGTTTGATTACTTTTTATGGGGGTATCTGAAATCACTTGTTTATTTCGATAAACCACAATCGATTCCTGCATTAGAAGCGAACATAACACACGTAATAAGGGAAATATCGGCCGAAATGCTCGAAAGAGTGCTCGAAAATTTGACCCATAGAATGGATCATCTAAGAGTCAGTCGCGGATAACATTTAAAAGAAATTATTTTCAAACATTAAATGTCATAAACCGAACTTACGCCACAAATATATTTTTTCATTATTAAATTAATTTGAATGCGTTTTATTTCAAAAAAAAGCTTCCGGAAGCTTTATTGGATCACCCTTTACAATATTTAAAAATTGAAAGATCTTGGTAATGAAACTTTCCTTGGAAAAATAGAACAACAGCTAATAGTTTTAAACTGCGCCTCAAAGAAAGGCAACAGTTATGTGTAAACATCTTAATACGTCTCATAATAGATACTTGCTACTAACGAAATTTGTCTTTCGGAATTGTTATTAGACATTCTGCCATCAATTTAAGTTAAAACGCAATACTTTCGGTTACGGGATCCAAATTTAAGAAAATCAATAATATTTTCTTGTACACCCAGATACAACTAATAAAAAGATGGCCATAAAAAGAAAAAATTCAATTCAGGTGAATATAAATATACTATACCCATTTTTTTGTAATGCTACTCGTACATGAGTAGCTGAGGACTACCTCTATTTATATAAATGGACAACTAGTGAATAGCCTCTGACATGCAAATCTATCTTTTGAATTTATCCTAACAGAACATAATAATTAGCTTCTTGTGAACTCTTCTCCAGTTTCCTGGAATTTGGGTTTCTTGATCTGGGTCTGATAACTATTTGAAATAATTTTAGGGTGGCCGATTGCACGCTCCCAATCGTATTCTCTCAAATGGTCTACCAGCAACCATTCATTTCATTTTTTTTACATAAAGTATGCCTTTCAAAAATTTATTTTAACCAAATGGTCAATAAACTGTTTTTTAAATTCAGCTGCTCGTTATTATCAATTGAAGTTTAGGTAAATCGTATTTTGTGAATTGTGCCGTATTGCGATTAAATTTTTTTAAGTGTTATTATAAATTAATAATCGCTGTTTATTCTTTTTCTTTTTAGCCCAGAGAACTCATCTTTAAGTTTAACTCTAAAGTGTCGATCTACAATGTAGGATTTAAGAATTTATTAAAATTGCGTAGGCAGGTCTCTATGAGTTTAAATTCAAGTCCTTGGACTTCTTATTCTCAAGTGCATCCTTAATGACATTCTTTATACAGTTCAACAGTAGTTCAACTATTTTTGATATGACTGGACGTAGCGATATCGGTCTATAAGATTTTTTATCGTTTGCTGGTTTACTTGGTTTAGGAATCATAATAACAAAAATCACCTTCCATTGTCGAAGAACATATTTCAGACTGAAGCCTGCATAAATTATTTGAACTAATTAACCCAAACCTTTCAGGAATGGCTTTCACAATTTGAACAGTAAATAAATCATAACCTAGAGCTTTTATGATACTTAAATGATTATTGACTTCAATTTTAAGTCCCAGTGATTGAAAAGTTTCTTCCAAATGGCAGCAAATATAGAAGCTTTCTGCTGGTCACTTTGTCGGAGTCCCTTGCTTTCGTTCTTTATTTCCTTTATAGGTTGCTTAATTTGTTGCACAGAAAATTTAAGATATTTTTATGTTACGGGGTACTAGTCTGCTGCTGATTTTACGAGCTTTTTGTTTATCTCTAGTTCTCTGACCACAAGAGAATAATCATGTTTCCTTAAGGAGTTGGTATGAGGAATATGTGAACTCGCTCATGCTGTTTCTTGGATTGTATTATTGAACCCTCCTGGTTCATCTTCGAACTGCATCGCTGTTCTAATTGGTACCCGGATTTCTGTCCGCTTCTCCACTAACTTCTTGAGTTGAGTAAATCCCAATTGGTTTTATCGTTTGTTAATTTATGCAAGCATCCTTTTTTTATCATTTTCCTCAGAGTCATGATCATAGGTGTGTGATCAGATGGTAATCCTTCTCTGTTACGAGTATCGATCGTGTAGTTCCCTTAAACTTTCTTTGTTACAAAGAAGTCAAGAAGATCTGGTATGTTGTGTATATCAGTAGACCAATATGTTAAATATGTTAAATGTATAATGTTAAATTTATAAAAATAAATAAAAATAAAAATTAAATAAATTTACAGTTGTTCCCTCGGCCTGAATTAAATTACTATTTTCCTTTATAGGTTGTAGGGCTAGATCCCCAATGGGTGTTCTTTGGATTAAAATCACCACCTATGATAAAATTTGGAAATCCCTATTTTTGGTTGATACAACTTGTATGGTTTTAACTTGCATTATTTATGTTTCGATACTGGGCTCTTCGTAACGTTTGATGGTAATTACGGCAGATCCATCTCTAGCATTTCCTCCTGGATAAATAGCATCGAAGCATTCACAATCACGTATAAAGAAAAATTCTGCTTAGATTGCAATACAACATAAATAATTATTTTATCTAAATTTAGGAAAAGTTCTAGCTGTGGAACATGTTGTCGTCATACATTCGCGTTCCAAATGACAATTTTTATTGTTCTGTTCATTTGATTAGTATGACATTCATGTTAGCACATTCGTGGCTTTTGTGTTTCTAGTCGCTTGTATTTAGCTTCTAGAGCACGTTCTTGTTTTGCTAGACGTGCATTTATTGTTTCTATACCTCAGAATATTAATCCTTTCGAGTGGATTTTCGTTAGTAGCAGTTCATTTTTTGAAATTTAAATAAAAATTCCCTGGATAAAAATAGGTGCTGCCCTGCTTTTGACCCTTTTTATGAATACAAAATGTTCGCGATTTAGACATTTAAAAAGGAATGGGGCGAAACGCGAAAAACCCTCAAAATACATGACGATCAAGGCATCGAAATTTTGTGGAAGTTTTTTCTCGGTATTTATTGCGTTCTTTTGTCAAGAGTGGCAATGCAATTATGTATATTACGACAGTTATTTCATCGTCCCTAGAACGAAATGCAGTAAATCTCACTTTACGGTAAACAATTCAGCTTAAGGGGGGTCTTTGCTCAATTGCTGCTGGTTATATAAAAGTTGGTGGGGAATAATGCAAAGCTTTAAAATATACTCGCATCAAAATTTAAGTCTCCTTTCACTAGCATTTAGATGTGTACGTGCGATCGTACTCGATTAAAACATTATTCTGTATTTACTGTATAGAATATTTTTCGTGCAGTGCTTTATGCGAATCGATAACTGATTACGGGAACAAAATAATTCAATACAAATATATTATTTTTATAAAATTTCAACTGTCAAACGATTCGTGACAAAATTTAATAATTATGCATTGAGTTACAGTTGATTTAGTGACGCGACTATTTATATTTTCGAAACGATATGAGAAAAAAAACGAATTTAGTGTGTTGATAGACATTGTTTTTGACGGGGATAAGTACCCAAAAAAATCAACCATAAAAACTGGTATTGTTAAATTAAACACCGTTGGCTCTTGATTGAACAAAGATGATATTTAACGTTTAGGGCGTCCAGAAGGATATTACTCCAGAAAACATTACAAAAACCCCCAAAATTATTTTGAGTGACCGCAAACTGAAGTTACAAGAGACAGCTGACTTCATAAATATATCCTAAAGCGTGTTAGTCCTATTTTATGTGAACATTGAGAAATGAAGAAGCTTTGCCAAAAGTGTGAACGAGTTGTGGACCCACCACTATACGTCAGCTGATTGCAAAGAAACAGAGTAAGACCGATCAAAGCCACCAAATATCCATTACTTGACCGGGCGATATAACACAGTATAATTCATCGACTACCTTTTAAATGTAAAAACCAACAATAGCGAATTTAACGATTGATTAAACGATTAATAGAAGAAATTAAAAAAGCTTATATAACGGCGTAGTTTCATTAGTTGTAGCTCGAATTAAATCCCTAACCTCTGATCAATAAAAATAATGCTCCCAAGAAAAGATTCTTGACTAGGTGAAAGGTTGAAAGGGTTAAGTTATCATATAAATAAACGCAAACTAAAACTACAAATATTTATTTTTGAATCAAGTTGGGTACTTTATTTTGACGGTTTATCGATGCCATTTATGTATGAAAAATGATACCACTCAAATGTTCACCATGGCTGGATTTACAGACGTCCATCCGTCAAAATTGTTGATTTCATTTTCCAATAGAGACGTTTCTATGGCATTTATCTCGGCACTGATGATGATTTTAGGTTTTGGATGGTGGGTGGACTTTCAACATACACTTTGCTTTTCAAAAATCCCTATTAAAAGTAATCTAATGACGTTAAATCGCATGATCTTGGAGGCCAATACACATTTCCGCGACGCGAAATTAAATGATTTTCGAAGAATCTTTACAATTCGTCGCGTTGTTGATTGTTTCGGATTATCTCTCACACTTTGTCTCACAACAGTAACATTATCTGGTGTGCGAGTAGTTTTTGGCGTGCCATAGTTTATTGTATCCACCACAGAACCCGTAGCCTCGAATTTATGCATACCAAATGACCGATGGTTGAGTTTCATTTGGGTGGTTATGGGGACCAAAATATTCACGAATTGCGCGTAACGTTATTATGCAGGGGCATTTCAGCCGACGCGTTAATAATTATTCAACATGAGTAATATTTAAATATACACGAGTACATTGACATATAAACCTAAACTAATAATTATTTCTTAATTTAAATTTTCTATTAAAATACTAAAAAAATAATAATTTGCCACGAATATTTGTTATCTCAAATTCTCGAATAGCTATCCTTAAAATCTCTTAGAAAGTTATAATTACTATTTTATTGATTGGTTGGAAGTGCATGACCAAGCATATTAGGCAAGATTTCCCGGAAGGCTGGGTTTCACCGTGCACCCTTTTTACATGTAACAAAACCAAAGGATAGGAAAGGAGTGTTAATTATGACGGAATTGGCCCGGTTACAGACATCTAATAAAGCCAATAGTTAGTATTGATTTACACAAGACAGCACAATTTAGTTTCAATTTAATTATAACTAGAAATAAAACCATTCCAAGTATTTATATAAATAAAGATAAATGTGTTAAACAACTATCTGGAACTAAAAATGGGAATATTATAATAATTTTCATTAAAATTAATTAAATTTAAATAAGATTAATGAAACAAATATGATATTTCGGGTACATGGAGTCCGCAAAATAAAGACAATTGTACAAATTAAATTAAAAAATGTATTTAAAATTATCAAAATTCCATCCTAAAATTGGGATTTAATATCGTTGTTCCCCACCTCCCACATTCCACTTGTTGAACCCTACAAACCCATAGCATTCTCACTTCACCATTAAGAAAATAACATTACCCTACAATTGCAATCCCCAAATACTCCTTAAACTACCAGTATGAATAATAAATAATACATTATCACTGCTACACTGAACACTACTACACTGAATTTCATGACCTTATTACACCGATACAACCCAATTTAGATACTTTATTTTATTTTACAAGAGCAAACAAATTTACCCAGCTAGTTAAAATTACTATATTTTTTTTTTAAATTTAAAAGATACATTTAAAAATATATTAAAAATTTGTTTTGTTGGTTTTGATTTACGTCAAATTTATAACCCTCAAATCCCCTAACACTCCCCATATAAATTTAAAAAAGATTCAATTAATTATTTTTTAAATAGCCATTTAGTTCTAAAACACCCAGAATTTGCAAGAGGAAAATGGGAAAAATTTTACTGACCGTACAATAAGAAAAAGAAAAATTGTGAAGTTATATCTATCTACTTCTATGAGATTTTACGCATCCTCGTATTTTACTGCCCTATACAACTGCGGTCAATTTTAAAATTTTATCTGTTACTTTACAGACGTCAGATTAAAGAAGAAAACAGATAGACGTCATATGAATGAAATTTACCCACTTGAAATCACTCCCACGTATTTTTTTTTGTATTGTACCTTTTTCAACATTATTCGTATCACTAGCGTTTCACCTACATACATATATCAATTTTATGTACAGGTAGTCCTCCAAGAACACGGTATTCGAAGAACAAGCGTTTCGAAGAAGAGAGATACCTTCCCTCGAATAACACGGTTTGAAACTACGCATTTTTGTTGATTCTCTTTTATTTTGTTTTTTTATACGATAACAAAAAAAATTAGAACGTAACGTTTTTCTTTTTTTTACACTCCTGTTTTTTGTAGTCTCGAACAACACGGTTTCAAAGAACACGCAACCAATAATTCGTGTTCTTGGAGGGTTTCCTGTATATCACACATATTTTCTATAATCGACATGATTTTTAATATTATTCATTCATTTAAGATTATGTTAATCGAAATCCTACTATAGGTGCAAATAAAACTAACCTGTGATCAAATTTTTAATATTTTTTATTTTCTCTTATAAAGGAATATAAATATTACGAAACAATTGAGAAAATTGAAACGAACGAATGAACATTTCAATCGAGATCATGTGCATCGTTTCAACTCGTAGTTGACATACAACTATCATTTGGTTATTCAAAAGCACGCAGTTTAATATAAAAATAAAAATATACAACACAATGTAATTACGAGTATGTTCTGTTAGAAATAGTAAACAGTACACACTTTGTCAAATTAAATTAACTGAATTTTCCTACACATGTTCTAATAGCACAATAAGTTAATGAATGCTACGAGTGAGCCATCTAACTTTTTTTTGAACTAGCGGTTATTTTGAGTATGGTAAGAGTTGTCACTTCTGATTTGACAGAAAGTTAGTTTTATCCTTCCGCTGAACGAAAATTATTGTGTATTCGCTTGAACAACGCTGAGAAATATTGAAACATTACTTCGAAAATCATGGTAGATCGGAAGAAACGAAGCGCCGGGAGCACGTTCAAGATTTGAACATTTCACGCACAACATTGCGACGAATTCTGCATAAAGACCTTGGTATGACACCGTATAAAGTTCAATTGGTTCAGGAATTGAAGCAAAGAGACCACCCATTGCGTTTTCGGTTCGCTGAGTTGGTTTGCGATCGACTTGAAGAAGATGCCGATTTTGGCAAAAAAAATCATCTTTTCGGATGAGGCGCATTTAAACCTTAGCGGCTATGTAAACAAGCAGAATTGTCGATTTGGGGCACGGAGAACCCGCACGTGATTGTAGAGTAGCCGATACATCCTCAACGAGTGACTGTTTTGTGCGGATTTTGATCCGGTGGCATCATCGGGCCATTTTTCTTTGAAAACAAGCAAGGAGCCGCCGTTATTGTTAATGTGAGCGCTACCGCGCCATGAACAATGTTTGTTTGTTCCCGGCACTTGAAGAGGAGAACATAAGCAACATTTGGTTTCAACAAAACGGCGCAACGTGCCACACAGCACACGTTTCAATTGATCTTTTGCGCACTGTCTACGAAGATCGAACTATCAGCCGAAACGCTGATGTGATTTGGCCGTCTTGGAGCTGTAATTTGACGCCGTTGGACTATTATCTTTGGGGTGCCGTCAAATATAAGTGTTACGCCGATAAACCAGCAACGATTGACGCTCTCAAGAACAATCTTCATTGAAGACATATTGCCGCATACCATCGTAATTGGACCGACCGTATGGGGTACGTCAACACCAGCCGAGGCAGTCATATGAATGAAATAGAATTCCATAATTAATCGGAAGGATTGTTCTTTACAATGAAAAAATAAATTTGAAAGAATATTGAGAACTTTTTGTTGTATTGCATTTAAAAAAAATTATTTGGCCCACCCTATATATATGTATATATCTATTTATTATATATTTGTTTATATATATACCTTAATCTTTATAATATAAAATTCATTGAATTATAAATTATAGGAGATTATTTACTTAACACGTTGCAATTTTCTTTAAAACTCTCTACATCTTTACACAAAAATATGTATGATTAATTTTTGAATCTCATGTAACAAATTACGTGTAACAACATATCACGATAACGAATCTTTCAGCGATACAAGAAAATCGTTAAGTCAATTACACTAACGAAGCTAATTCTGAAAGTTTATAATTGAAGCTATGTTACATTATCTAATTTCTTTCGTTTAAATATATGTATAAGGAGAAATTGCTGCAGTTTAAGTTTATCGTATTGATCAAATGATTTGAAAATACAATTTTAGTATCCCAATTTTTCAGCAACTGAGTGACACTAATTCAATTTTTAAATTCTCCATAGCTGCATTTTGTTGGGAAATAAAATATTAGAAGCTCGTTTTGGAATTAACATTATCATAGCAGAAGAAAAATGTTCATCATAGTTCGTTTCTTTTTCATTAGTAAAATATAAACCTTCAATTTTTTTGATTTACATAAAGCAAACTCAAATTTAATTACTAGTGATAAATATGCCAACTATGATCAAGGGTTTTGATTTAGAAATAAACAATGCTTATTCCAAAACACTCCTCTAATATTTTATTCCTCAACAAAAAAAAACTTAAATTAATCCATAAGTGAAGAAAGTTTTTTTTCTTATTTAATACAATTATTTGATTGTCTTGGTTTATTTAGTTTATATTTATCTTAAAAAACGCAACATTTGTCACTTGGATATGAATTTTTAAGTAAAACAGCAAAACATACTCATAGTTATACCAAAATGTTTTATTTATTTCTTTTGAATTCATAAAAGAAATTTAATTAACACAGTTATACTAAAAATAATACCTCAAACAAATATAAACATAATATCAGTCTTACATTAAACAGCTGTTTAATTTATTTGACTATGAAACTATGCCAAACATTTTGTATGCAATGCAATGCTGCATGAGGAATATTTATATGTTGTTTGAGATTGACAGTGCTTGCAACATAATCTCGTTTTACTCCTCACAGGTGTATGTGTACCTTTCGACAGAAAACTAGGTTTTTTAATGTTTTCCCTTGAGATAGTGGTTTACCATATCGCGTTAGTATAGATACAGCTAACTGTGCCCTAATTCCCTAAGCAGTAAGATAACTTGTAAACGTGTAAACGATAATTTATCTTACCATTTTACAATATTCGCCATTCTCCATTGCACTCCAAGATAAAATTTAAAACGGTTACGATAAATAAATGTCAAAACTTAAGACACTTATAATTTATGTAAATTCATATTTAGATTTTGAGGGCCCATAACTACCATTCCCATTTAAATTTCAACAATAATTTTATGGATACAAGTTATTCTAAATAACATCTATTCAGAAACAATAGTTCAAGTTATTATGGGATACCACAGTATGGGTAATTTTACAGGTGCAAATTTTGTACAATAAATTATCTACCAATTTTAAATCGTATTCTCTAAACATTTTTTTACCCAAGATAAAAATATTGACATCGAGCGAACCAGATAACATTAAACGTCAAATCGAAATGTTAATTATTTTATATCCTTAATAGCTCAAAAAATACAACCTCTAGAAATGTAAATTCTTACATATACAGCAAAGCCATCTAGAATTACACATAGCCCGAAAAATCATATTGGAAAATAGTCGGAGTCGGGAGGTGTTAATTTGATATAAAAACAAGATACGGTTTGATAAACATATAAAAGAAATCAAATGTTTGAAAAAAACATTACATCAGTCAAAAATTTCTTTACTTCGTATGGTAAAGACGTATACAATCTAAGTCTTATTTGTAAAGGTTATTCTTTATTCTAAGTACAAAATCACATTATTCTGTAATTATTAGTTACGACATGTTTCTGAAATTCAATTAAATCTGTGTTAAGCAGATCTTAATTTCGGTGTACTTCATTGTTGTAGACGAAATGCCCTATTCAGCACTTTTTGCTCGTGCGAGTTAACAATATCTAAGTATGATAATCTGATCTTGAGATCTGGAATATTTTCTGTAATCCCGGGATTGTCGTACTACATAGAATTTTAGAATTTCGAGTAAACTACAAAAAAACTATGCGTTTTAAGCAACAAAGCTCATTTAACCATCAAATTTAGTTTGTCACTGCGAGTTTTTCGAACTCCACGAGTTCCTCATCCAATAATTGTTTTATGTACCTGAGACTAAGTCCTCAATAGCACCGAAAATTTATTAATCGGAACCATTTGTAGTTATTTGATTTACGTCTAGTTATGGAGGGACGTTCTAGTTGTACCATTTGACTTTTACCTTGTGTTAAATTTAATCCTTCTAAAATTGTATGGATTAATCATAAGGATCGGAAACGAGCAGGAGGTGAAACTTGGATCAATTAACTAATTAAATAAACATCTTGTTTGACCTTACTGCTAGTTAAAAGTTAGTTTTGTTGCATAATATAATTTAATTTTGTACTCGTTCATAATAGTTCTAAATTTGTCCTCACCATCAATGGGCGCTTTCAGGGCACCCAACAGTTGGGAACATGTTGAGTAAACTCGCGGCCAACGCTATGAAAATGTTTAGCACTATAAAGTTGCATTTTCTTCGCTTGGGAAAACCTTATACTGGAAAATATTCTTTAGAGATAGGCCAATTTAACCTGTATAATGGTATCTTGCCCTAATCTCTGGAAGTGGTTTGTTATTGGCCCAGATTGATAAAATACTCAAATTTTACGGTGGAAAATTGCTATTAACAAGGTTACATTTTCTCCGCTAGGAAAAACCGAATACCGGAAAATGTTCATTAGAGATAGGCGAACTCGAACTATATAGTGGTATCTTGCCCTATTCTCTGGAAGTGGCTTGTTATTGGCCCAGATTGATAAAATACACAGTATTTTGATCGAAAAATTTCAATAAACAATTCTGATATTTTTTCTGTTATAGATTTAATTTTTATTTATTTGTTAAGATTTTTTTAAGTAATTTAAATATTTCTTTAATATCTTTTGTATTTATTATCCTTTTTCTATTTTATTATGTAAATTATGAATTTATTTAATATGATAATAGTTTTTAATAAAATTTTTACTAGTTTGCATTTATAAAATATTAACAGTGCAATTCACCAACACTAAAACAATTCAATATGGCGGCTATTGGAATCTATTTGAATTCAATAAGAATTATGGTTCCGCCATGTTTTCCAATTGGAATCGTATACGTATACGTGTTATTTTTTGTTAGAAACTTCACGGGCTCGTGCTGCGGATGTGGATGTTGCAGAAGCTAATAATGAATTAAAAAACCAAGCTAGATCTACTGCAATGTCACCATCGCAAATAATTCGGGAAGTAACTGTTAATTGTGATCCGGTATCCCGTATTTACCTTCCTAATAAACAATCACAAAATAATAAAATTAAAAGAATACGGAGTAATGCATATAAAGAACCAACAAATCTGACCGAAATCAACATCCCAGAGATCTTACAGTTTCTAGGAGAGGAACTATTTATACTTGCCGAAAAACCTGTTGAAAATGAAAAAATTATAATACTTAGGACTATTTCAAATATAAAAATGTTATCTGAGTCTTCTTGCTGGCTAATGGATGGCACTTTTAATGTAGTTCCGTCAATTATGGCACAGTTGTTCAGTGTTCATGCGAAATATGATGACCAAATAATCCCGCTCGTGTATTGTTTAATGAGCAAAAAAAACAAAAAATGTTATTCGGAATTGTTTTTCGAACTTCATCGGATTGCGGTAGATTACAACATTTCATTGCACAAAAACGAATTATCTGCGATTTCGAAAAAACTATTCATGTTGCAACACGTGAGTTTTTCCCCTCAACCCTTTAAAGTGTGTTTTTCAATTTGGGTAAATTATTTAGCGTCAAGTTCAAAAGTCCCAACTTAAAATAAAATATGGAAATTAGAATGATTAAAAGCCTTGCTTTTATCCCTGCTATCGAAATTAAAAGTTATTTTAAGGAGTTAAATAACCACTTCTAGGATCCGGATACCCATGCAACCGGACCTCGATATGATCCAAGTTTTTGGTCCGTTGAATATGCATGGAAAGAAAACTTTCCGCGAACTCAAAATAGCGTAGATGCCTGGCGTCGAAGGCTCAAAGTGGTCGTGGGGAAACGAAATAGTGGTTTGTATAAAATTGTAGGCGATTTGAAGAAGGAGCTTATTTTATCACAAACCACTTATGAAAAATTTAAAAGCGGTGAACAATTTCCTAAAAATAGACGAAATATTAAAAGATGTAAGCAACTTAAAAGAGTAATCAAAAAACGGTTGATGACAACTAAAATTGATTATTTAAAAAATATTGCTTACAACGTACATCTCATAAATTAAATTAATAATACCAATAAATTTAATGAAATACTTGTAACATCATAATCAATAGTTTTACTTTGGGAATGTTGATTTTATGAACTTTTATGTTTGTGATTTTATATTTAAAAATATTGTCTTTTTCATTGTCTATGGAATAGTAACCTTTGTGGAACAATTTTTCCCACCTTTATGGCTTGTTATAATTCTCATATTTTTAAGATTCTATATTCACCAATGATTTGAGAAAACTAATAATAATAATAAAATAAAAGATATACAGTTTTCATATTCAGCTTGCTAGATTTAACACATTCAGTTCGGTTTAATATATTAACAAAGTATAAATTTTATACATAAGTTCGTGTTTCAATTGGTTTAAAAACCGCATAAAAAGTGAAAAAGTTAAAAATTGAGGTGAATAAAAATGTCAAACTTTTTATCTGCTTCAAGAGCTGATAAAAATTTTATATGGAAAACATTTGGCTGGCAAAAATATTTGTTTATAAACAGAAATTTGTCATGTGCAAATTTTGAGAAAAATCGCAATGATATAAATATATAGATGTAAACTGACCATAATTGACCAATATATATTTAAGCAGTATTTATTTTACATATTTTCATATTTAAATTTGCTATATACGTTCACAATTACACATAAAATAAGCAACCATAGTTATTGTCAAAATTTTACCCAATTGAAACAGATAAAAAGTTAAAAAATATTTACCACGAATAAATTTTTAATTTTTTAACTTTGTATGCGGTATTTAAACCAGTTGAAACACGCACTAAGTACGAGTATACTGTAAAAATAGTAATTATCCGTTTTTATCTTTTGTTTCGTCTACATCACTTGTAATAATTTAATTCTTTTTTAAAAAACAAATAACTGTTATACATTTAATTTAAATAAAAATATACATTTATGTACTTTTAAAAAATTATATTATATAATCATTATAGATATATGAAGTAGTTTCTGGTCTTCATATTATATTTTAAAATATAAATAACAACCATCACTTTAGTCAATTAAATGGATTAACCTTAAAAGGCTGCTTAAAACACGTCTATCTCATTCGACTAATCTTTATCGATAATATTATGATTTGTATTCAAATATTGATATTATTTATTAAAATTTCCCAAATAAAAAAATCCCATTATGAATTATAGATAATATTTATTAAAACATGCGCGAGCGTGTTTTAATAAATATTATCCATAATTCATAATGGGATTTTTTATTTGGGATTTTGTTAAATGGGATTTAAAAAATTGGGATTTTATAAATTGGGATTTTGTATATTTAATTTTTGATAATTAGGAATTTGAATTTGGGATTTTGTATGTGGGAATTTGATTTTGATATTTGATATCCAACCCATAACTTTTAATAGTATATTAGTCTACGAGCTAATAATGATGGCTATGTTTCGTGAGACGAAGTTTCGTTGAAATAATCCGAATGAATAACATCCAACGAATGTGCATGAAATTATTTTTCTGATCAAATATATGCTGTGGTTCTTCTTAATCTGTGTAATTTTGTCTGTGATAGACGTAACTCTTTAGAAAAGGGTACTAGCTAAAAATAAGGTAAAATGAAAATTTTAATGATTAATCGTTGCTAGAAGTGAATAATTTATATACATAAATAAATATAATTGAAGAAACAAATGTATAATGAGTATTTTATACAATAGTCGTGGACAAGGAGTATTTAATTGAGACAGAAAAGAATAATTAAATTGAGAGAATAAAAGAAGAAGAAAAGGACAACAACAACAACAGCCCCAACAGTTGATTTTATTTGATCTACGTAATCTGATATCTGTTTTTATTTTACATCGATCTGATTTTCAATTTTCCGAATGAAATTCTCGTCGATCGACTGATTTAAATTACACAGTATATAAAAATTGCACACACCAACGATAGATGACAGTCTACAGGACTAAAAACTTTTAATGATTTTATATTAAAAGAAAAGCAAGGAGTAATTTAAAATTTTAATTTAGTTTTTTATAAACCCCATTAAAAGTGTTTAGCCTTAAAACAATTTTCTTAAAATACTGAAAGTTTAAATCAATTTAACGCCAGTGTTAAAAGTGGTTAGGAGAGAATGAAAAATTGCTTAAAATGCTTATCTTAAGTAAATAATATATTTACTTAAACTGAGTTAATATTAATAATTCTTGTACAATTAGAACGAGTAGTACTCTTAAATTTCTGAGGTTTCAATACTATCTTCTAAAGTTGTGGGAAGAATTTGGGTTGCAAATTTTGACATTTTTCGAGCAAGGTTTCAATATAACCCTCCATTACTAAATTAAATATCCATTCATGATATCTTTTATTCTTAGTTATATTATACAATATTGTAATATTATATTATTATGAATAAAAGACATCGTGGATGGATGTTAAAACAATTGGAATAGTCGTAGCAGTTAAAATCCGGAAAATATAAAAATTTCGCAATCATAGAAGTTATTTTATTAATAATATTAATTAATATTTCAACAGGAATAAACATATTGTTTGTACATTTTAAAGAAGGTCGGCGGAAATCTTTATCCGTTGGACAGGAGTCTAAATACTTTCTAAAACAATAAAGAAATACAATACTAAAATTCAGTGATGTTTTTCTTTGGTTAAGGCATGGATTGTCTCCATGTCTTAAATAAACTGCAAAATCCCCAATCATTTTCAATAATTAACATAGTTCTTCTCGGACAGATTTTGAATACACCAATAATTACCACAACCACCAACAGATAGGTAGGACTAACGTAAAAACTATTGTTTTAAGGACGATATACCTTGCCTTTTCAATTCAAAAACGCAATAAGCAAGATTTGCTTATGTCGTAATTATTTAAAATATTATGCATCATTGAATATTTTAAATTGTTAAATCAGCTTGTAAATTATAAAGTTTAATCAATAGTATTTAGCTCAAAGTTTTAATAATTATCTTTAGTAGTTCTTTAGAATAACAAAACAATTTTACAAAAAAATATTTTCTATATAAAATAAAAACGAAAGCTAAAGAACTAATAAAGGTAATTTTTAAAACATTGAATATTGTTGTATTATGGACATTAATTTTTCACATTTTTGTGTACTTTTATTAATAAAAAATAAAAACTGGTTTTATTTTGAAAATTTGATTACTTTTTTAATTTATTTTTCTGCTTATTTATAAACCTACTCCTTCGTCAATTTAATAATACAATTGAATAGTAATAACATCTTCATCGGTTGAACAATACTATTGAATATTAATATTAAACTGACGAGGGTGTAATAGTAAAATCGATCATTAAAATAAGCAAAAAAATTTAATTATCACGAAAAGGAAGAATAAAAAAGCTTTGCATAGTTTTTATGGTTAATTTAATGTCTTAATTGAATAATGTGTCAGTGATCTCACAATTTTAGATTTTCCCTTTCAGTACGGAAATCGGTTTATTTCCCATAAACTGATTTTTGTTTGCAGTATTCTAAAAAAGTAGTATTGCAAAACGATATCGTATTGATTTGACAACTTAATCTGATATTTTCTAATGGCTGGTGTATTAGATAATAATTTTTTTTGGTGTTTATTTGTTGAGTTTAAACAAATAAACAAACCAAAAATTATTCCTCAGGCTATTACATAATAATAATAATCTTTATTAATCTAGTAATTCACATTTGAATATTATAAATTGCCATTAGCATGTAATATTGCAAACCTCAACGCGTATCGGAACATCACTAATGAGAAATTACAAGTTTAGGCCCAAAATTTACCGTTTACTAATAAAAAAGACTTTCCTTCGTTTATAATGCTAGTTCAATCTGAAACAATTATGCAATATATTGATAACGAGTGACAAAGGGAAGTTGCAAGATTCGGCCTTGTAATATCGTTCAATATTTCTTGCATGTGAAGATACTGCTAAAGTTTAATTAGTAAAAAATTCACATGTTTATACACTAGTGTGAAGTTTTTACTAAGTCTATGCTAAACGTTTATATGTGTTGGTGCATATCAAAATGATACCTGTTCAAAGCGGAAATAACGTAACTTTTAATTTATTAACATTATTTTAACTATTTTGCAGTTATCTTTAAAAAAACCGAACGAAATTATAATGTTATTTACTATTTCATTAATCAATATTCACTAACACGCTTATTGTGGTTAATAAAAGTTTTACAAAAATTTTACTATAAAATCAGTATCCGAGGCTGATTAGTAACAAACACTACACACTGAACTACATAAGGAAGAATTATTGAAATCAAACGAGGTAACCGGAGAAATTTTAATTCATACTCGGGTAAACTGGGTGAGGCAATACACTTGGGTGCAAAAAATACGCACATTGATCAATTTTCAGCAAAAGTTCAAACATATCAAAAATCCAATGTTTGTTTAATTATCTAGAATGCAGATTCAAGGTCTGTTTCAACACCTATCCAGTGGTACTTTTTTTGTACTTACCGTGCGAACAAAGTGAATTTTGAGGTCAAAATCAGTTTTTTTGTGAATTTGTCTGAGAGAGACTGAAGATGAACGAGAAGCGAATAGATTCAGAATACAACAAGTTCGTGCACATCAAACGCGACCCAATGAATATGACCGATTGCGCCGACGCACTGATCGTTTGGGACGAATGCACGATGACCCATAAAAGGAGACGCTGGACAGAACGTTGATAGATCTTCGTGACAATCAAAACATTTTTGGGGGAAGCATGATTCTGTTTTTCATAAGATTTCTTGTTAGACGTTAAACTGTGGCTGACGAAGTAAACGCGTGCTTCTAAATCATCAAATTTGTGGCGGAAAATGAAGACCCTCTGATTGACGACTAACATGTGAGTGTTATTACAACAAAATCGAAATGCAGATGTGTTTCCCAAGCAATTTTTGGACATTGGTAATGGGAAAATCGCAGTTGACATCTCAACCGGATTCGTCATCTACTGATTTCTGGCAGTTGACATAGTGCACAACTTAAGAAACCATAATTGGCTGAGCAAACGTGCCATATTGGCGCGAGATCAATGATCTCAACGCGACCATTCAAATTTTATTTTCGGGACAGTTGTTTTCTTTCAAATCGGTTTACACAGTTTTCAACCAGGATGATCAACTATGCTACAGAATTCTTGAATTCGCTGGAGGTGCCAATGGATTACCATCTCATGATTTGCAATTGAAAGTAGGCACAGTCATCTTCCTGTGGCGTAACATCAATCAACCTTGACTGTGTAATGGAACAAGACTGGTTGTGAAAAAGTAAAGTACAGGGAAAATACAAAGGAGAGGATGTTTTGACTCCCTGCATCCCGATGTTTACAACGGACTTGCATTTCGAGTTCAGACGGATTCAACTCCCCGTGCGTCAGGCATTCGCGGTGACTGTCAACAAATCACTAGGCAAGTCGCTCGAACTTTTGGGATTGACTTAAAGTTTCCGTATTGCACGCATGGAAAACTGTATATCGCGGGTTCGCGTGTCGGAAAGCCATCACCTTTGTTTGTTTACGCGTCAAAAAACAAAACAAAAAACTTAGTTTACCACAACGCTTTGTATTGAATGTTAACCTCATTTCTTTTCCATGTAAATAAAAGACATTGAATTCATTTGAAGTACGAACGATTTCATTTACTCACCAAATGAAACTCAAGCCGTACACAGTGCGGCCAATATTGCCACACTCAATGAATTTGGCTCAATGAGTTGGAAGGTTGATTGGGACTCATAACCGCTTATGAAGACACAATCAAATCAATTTTAGGTGGTTTCACCGGATCATCTAGCGAATAATAATTTCAATTTATAAAATAGAGGAAATTTTTCAAAACAGTAAATTGTGGTAAAAATGTAGTTCTTTCTGAATATGCAAGGTGACTACCAAATATTTAAGGATTAGGAAAATGTTCTATGGCCACTTTGAAATAAATTTTTCAATTTTTAACCTATAAACCCATCATTTTTAGTAACTAAATTGGATTTTATGAAATAGGACCGGATCTGATCAAACGTTACAAATCTTAAGGTCAAAACAAGCAGCCTATATACATGGTGCACCATCTGTTATTCCTTTTTTACTTTGTAAATAACACACATTTTGGGATGAAAAGGCAACATTTTTTATTGATAAGGATAGGGTTCTAGGCCATTTATGTATGAAAAACAAAGTCGTTCATATGCCCACCACGGCTTCATTTACAGGCCTGCATCCGAACATCAAAATTTTCGATGACTTTTTCTAATAGAAGCGAGCCAATGACCTCAATTTCAGCTCAAATATTTTTTTGTTGTTGTCAAGTTGTTGAATTGTTTTTGGATGAACCTTACCTTACCTTACCTTTCAAATAACCCCACAAGGAACTTTACAATATCTTGAAATCATGCGATAACCAAATTTTGTTGACAATAAATACCTGACAATATACCTGAGGTTGTGTTAAGATCTCTAGGGATATCTCATGTGGTTTAAGAATTTTTGTTATATTTGGTCATAATACAAAACCCTTCAAACTGTTCCTACTCCTGGATGGGGAGCTCCTGATAATTTTTTCTAACTGATATGGTTCCCAACTAACACCCCATATACCTGAGGTTGTGTTAAGATCTCTGGGGATATCTCAGTTGACCTATCAATTTTTATTATATTTGGTCATAATACTAAATTGTATGAATTGTTTCTCCCTGGAATATTGCTTCTAATAACTATGGTCCCCTACTAACACTTAAAAAAATTACTTAAAAATTTAAGTAACTAGTCGAAATAAAGCGGTTAGTTATTAATATTCAATTAATTTTAATAGGACTTAATAAATACATCCAAGAAAACTCTAATCTTCGATAATGTTCCGTCTTACTCAGGTAATATCACTAACACAATCACAATTAATGAAACTAGCAGAAGATTAGCATTTTCTTCACTTTCGTCAATATTTCTTATCTCGGGATTGTCATCTCAGCATAAAAGAAAAACATTTACAAAAGTTATCTTACGAAATCAGACAGTTTATAAAAGACAATCAGAACTATTTGATTAAATGCGGATAAAGATAACAACACGGTAATTATGCTGACATCAGAGAATAAACAAAATGATAAGAATTTAGTTAACGACCAAAATACATATAAAATTTTACGTAGGAATCTAACACGCAAACATCAAATAATTTAAAGCTTACAACGTGCACGTCAGTTGATTTGAAATTCTATGGTCTTTCAAAAGTACATAGACAGATCTAACAATCCAAGCCCGACAAATAAAATTTTTAAATATCTCGCAAAATTAGTGAAATAAGCAACGAACGATGATAAATATAATTGTAAAAATTCTTGGTTTGGTTTTATTAATCAACAAAATGGTCCTCATAATTACCTGCATGTTGGTGTTTCACTTTTTACGAATAAAAAGATTGACATGGCTTTAGAGAAGAATCCAAATTATTCTCAAAACTAAATTTTTGGATATTCTAGGATTTTGTTTAAAACCGGGATATATTAGTGGATTCAACGTTTTATTGGGCAGAAAAATGGTGTCACTAGAAGTTCACAAGTATCTTCCATAACACCTGATATTGTAATGAAAGTTTCGCTTGATGATATTCTAAGTGTTATTGAAATACATGAACGATTTGTTGTTACGTGTAAGCTGCGGTACAACTAATTATCTCCTTTCTGAAATTAATAGCAAGCATTTTGCATTTTGCGGTTAACAATTGGAAGCCGATAGTAAATGACTATTTTTGAACACATTATTGGTAAGAAAAGATATTGAAAAAATTAATACTGTTTGGTACGCGAAAAAACTAGAGTACAATAGCCTGAGGAAACGAATAAATTTTTCGAAGCGGAGCCAAGATAACCGCTTTATTTGTTGGCTGTAAGCCCAAAAGGTATTAAAACGACAATTTTAACCTGTATTGTAATAACTTCTAGAATATCTTCAACATTTAAATGAACTTGCTACATCGAAACTAAATGTGTACATCATTCTGTTTCGCCCTTAAAGCCGAAATGGTGCAATAGGCGGGGAAAAAACATAATTAGTACGTAATGATGCTAATACTACGAATAAAAAATCTTAGTTTGCGTTGTTAGATTCTTAATCCATTCAAATTATGATAATAACACTAATAAAATTGCTTTTAAAATTACTTTAAGATTTATTTTTTATTTTTACAAAAACAGCAGACAAAGTACGAAGCTAACTAAAAGGTATTTGTGACGATGAAAAATTATTCCATTTACGTAAAACACACATTTTTATTTTTTGGTGCTTTTGTTTTAGTTTAATCGCACCTGTCGTCATTAACATCTACTCTCTTTTCTCAATTAGAAGTTTTCTTCTGTTTTAAATTTTCATTTTCCTTTTGTTAAATTGTAGAATATTATATTATTACGTCGCCACGTAACAAGTGATTATAAAGGTATTATTCTTATTATAACGGCAATAGGTGTTTAAGCATTATAAGGTGTGGTGGTGATTGCGTCCACAAACTACGTTTTTGTTAAAAGTATAATTAGTGGAATATTTTGTGAATCGTAAAATTTGTAATAATGAAAATTTATGGGGGGTTACTCAGACAGAGTAAGATAAAAATGCTAATAAAAGGTTAAACATTGAGTTTAACGAACAGTGAAATGTTTTTAGTTTAAATTTTCACAAATAGTTTTAAAACGAGTTAACAAGTTTCAAAGAAATTAAACTTCTTATAATAAAAACTTATAACAAACTTGTTATGCCTTATGATTTGCTCAAAACATATTCTAGAGGATTTGTTTCATCCTACTAATGTTGCCCCTTTAACTCAAATGCAATTATATTATGTAAATAATAATTTTACACATATAATCACATACAACTTTATTATTAATTCATTTTAAATTATTATTGGGTAATGATATACATATAAAAAAATACATAATTCCACATATTAGCCTTTCCACACAGTGCGGCAAAACGATGCGTTTTCTTCGTCTCCTACCTCTTCGTCTATGAACTAAATATTAAAGTGGGAGTATTTTGCAGCACGTTTGCAGTAATAATTTTGTGTCGGGCGGCTCGTGTTGTATACGTACAAACACAAACGAAAAACAAACAAAAGTTTTAGGGTCAGATTTTTTTTTGCATTTACGCAAACCAACACAAATATATTCTACAAGCCGAACTGTACTCGAGCATACACCGATCCTATCAAATATTTGAGTCATCTATTAATTTGCACTAGTACAAATTTATAATAAATACACGAAAACGTGAGATACGACCACAGCCATTCTTCAAATAGAATTAAAAAACAAAACTAAAAATAATAACAAACTAGTATGAAAGTGAATTTTGGTAGAAAATAAACGCCTGATCAAATGTGAAAAATTTTACATTTTGTTTCAATACCTACTAGATTTTTAAAAATTTATTTTTTGTTTTCTCTCCGTTTTGCTCAAGCATTCAATATAAAGTGATAATAATTGTACACATCCCTCTTTTGAGTTTTGCGTGGAAAGACAAGTGCAGCTTGAAGTGGGAACCAGTCAGGAGTTGAGTTTTAGTAGGACTAAAAACTTAACTTAATAAACAAATAAGAATGTGATAAATGGGATGTCAGTGTTATTACCCAGCCAAACTTAATTTTTACTTAAGAAACCCAACGAAACCTCGTTAAATTTCAGCTGTCACTGAAAAAATTTTACTTAAAAATTTTTACCGAAAATCTATTTTTTTCTTAAATAAAATGGTGGAAATTATTTTAATTGTATAATTAATTAATAAATTAATATGTAAAGTTATTTGAATAAGTTTATATGCATCTTTCACTTATATACGATAACATTATTGAATTTGTGAAACCTAACCTAAAAATTAGATTGAATTGTGCAAGTTGTTTAAAAAACTTAAAATTAAATATTAGCCGTGGCTGTTCTATTATTAAATGTTTGTTATGATAAATTAATCAAAATACATAAAAATCGACTTATGCTGTGCATAAGTGGAATGTTAAAAAAAAATGAAAGGCAATTGGTATTGTCAACATTTTTCTTTTTTTTTAAGTTTTTATTTTTGACTGGTTGGGCTATGAGCTTTGTTGCAAAACGCCGAGTGTGGAAAGGCTATCTGAATAACCTTTTAAAACTTGGATATTTCCAAACATTGCCACATTTTTAATAAATTTCTTATCCATTTATTAACATTCAAAAAAAAATATATCGATTAATTTTTTAATCATTTGTGCCTGATGAACACAAACGAAAAAAAAATCACACAAAAAATTGTTTTTTTTTTTGATTACTAAATTATGTGGGTGAATCTAATTTACAAATAATATTAATCATTTCATATTTTATAACTAAGTTACAAGTATTTATTATACATTATTTAATATATGTACATTAAAATGTGGTAAGAGTCGGTGAATGATGAAATAATTATGTATACTCGTACATATAAATAAAAAATGTTCTCTCTGTGAAATTTAAGAAAACAATGGCACAAAAATAAATTCCATCAGCTACTAGTTCTCGCACTAAATTAAAAGTAAAGAAATGGAAAAATAATATATACAAGTCAATATTGGGGCAAGATTTCAAATATATCAGTGTGTGTGTGTGTGTGTGTGTGTGTGTGTGTGTGTGTGTGTGTGTGTGTGTGTGTGTGTGTGTGTGTGTGTGTGTGTGTGTGTGTTATAGAAACTGCCAAAATCTACTTAAATATAAGTCGTGTTCTAACTCTCCTTGACAGATATCTATATAAAAAAAACTACCGAACATTGTGTTGGTTACACCAACAATCCAATGAAATTTCATTTTTATTTCATTTTTTGTTTATTTCTGCACCAACACATTTATACTTAGTCATTTAAAAAAAATTACTATAGAAAAAAATTGCCAATTCATCTTTAGTTAGTTATTGTTTATTTCATATGTGTGGAGGTTAGCAGGACTTATATTTAAGTAGATTCTGAAACGACTCAAAACGGTTGTTCTCGAAATATGATTTTTTCACTTGTTTTTCTAGTAACAATTTTTTTACAGTGTACAAGTGAATATATATATATATATATATATATATATATATATATATATATATATATATAATAATAATAAAGAAAACCATAAATTTAATTAAAAATATTAATCTAAATAAAAAACACCACTATACTACCACAATAATTAAACTATTTCTCTTTCATAAAATAAAATAATTAAGTAACAGATGGTAGAGAAAATTAGTAAAATACATATATTATTTATGGAAACATAGTAGCAAGCTTTTACCATACATAGTATCAATTGTATAATTAAAAATTATGAATTTTTATGTTTATCGTTTGAATTTTCGAATAAAACTGCGCACAATACAAACGAAAATTATTGCTCCGTTATTATTGTTATTGACAATACAATTGGTACTTTCAGGTCCCCCATCATGATTAGTGAAATCATCAACAATTTAAATAATTCAAACAATTTAAACAACGTTGGCCGCAATTTTACTCAACATGTTCCCAACTGTTGGATGTCCTGAAAACTCCCAATGCAATGTACCGTGCTATCTGCATTACTAAGCCGATATTTCATTGCACACTTATATTTTATTCGAAAATGACTTTAAGGAAATGCTGAATTCTTTTCGAAACAGTGCTTTTAAGCCGCATCAACTTCATGAAACTATTTTTTTATTTAATCTCTCCTCACAAATTGGCTTTTGAGACTAAAAACATGAATGTTTCCTCAAGCTCAAGTCAAAGTCACTCAAAATGAAGCTACAGCGAAAAATTGTAATAATCATTACCTTTTGTATAAAACCCCTAATATATTGGGCGATTTTGTAAGATTATCTTACATAATCGTCCAATATATTAGGGGTTTTATACAAAAGGTAATGATTATTACAAGTTTTCGTTGTAGCTTCATTTTGAGTGACTATACATCTTACTAAGATGTATAGTCCTATACGAATGTTTGCTTCGTTATGCAACCGAATGTGAAAACTCCGGTAATTTTTTCTAGAGAAGTTCAAGTTAAACATGTTTTAGTGTGCTTTTAGCTTCTCAATTCAGCTGAATGATTCTTCAATTCAGATTAAATAAAAAAAATCAATTAAATGAAAAGCAAATTTATTACAAATTTGCTGACTTGTCTAATACAGGACTGTTTGTCATGACTTTAATGTCATATTTTGTTTTTGCATGAGTATTGAATAAGAAAATCAATTTCGGAATCAAAATTAAAATTAAATTTTAATTTTATTGAAGTTGTACTAATTATGAGGTTGAACTTTTGGTTGCAGGCTGAAGCAATTTCAATTAAAAGTTTCGTAAGGCGGAATTGAAGTGGACTTTAAACAGTACGATGTATGTATGTGAACCAATATGATCTCATTGGCTTTAATATAAAAAACCAACCAAGCATAGTTGCAGACGGTACCAATACATTCGCTTGTTGTAAATTATTCGAATTTTAATGTTAATTGGGGAATAGAAATTGTGTTGGATACGGCCAATCCGTTGTTGATTTGTATGTTAATTTTGTATATGAAAATAAATCAGTAACTAATATTTAAAGTATGTGTTTGTATGTGTTAGGTATAAAAAAATTATATTGGTTAACATTTTTTCTGAAATGTCAAAAACTAGAATGATACATTTCGTAAATGTAATACGGCAGTCAGCAATTCAGGATTATTTTATGTAAATATACACCTGGCAACACAAAAATGTAGTCAAAGTAATAATAAAGCTTGCATTTACAAATTTTATATAAAAATTTGTTTTTCGAAAATGGCCTTTTTCTATAGAAAAAAGTCATTTGGGTTCAAAAGCTTTGTACAAGCGGCTCCGTTAAATGCATAGTTTTATGTTTCTTTCTCTGGCTCGCATGCGTTCCTATACCATTCATTCGTGTGGATAACTGTAATAGCGAAAGTTTCGAATTTCAAAATGAAACTTATTGCATCCCGATTAAGCCCAATTTGTGCTAATTAGTGCTCAAGGGAAAAAATTAGTGCTAGACCAGGAGCCGAAAGAACGGGAAAAGAAAATTTCAAATTTCGCCTGAAAGACGAAATAAATAAAAGCCGACTTTAGAAAAAATCAGAAATAATTTAAGCCTAATTTTAAAACTTTCTAAAGGCGGCTAAACTAATGAAGTTTGTGCTTATCACAGAAATAAAATTTTCATAAATTTTCATTCATAAATCGAGGAAAATCAAATTAGCCCCTAAACGATAGTAATCACAATAAAAATCCCAAGCCGATCCGTATGTTGAGTTTGGCGCTATGAATACTATAAAGTTTTAAAATTTTTACTTTTATTTAGTTACTATATTACGTACTCGTATATTAATGTTTTTGATAAGTTATATTTTTTAATGTACAATTTTTTGTTATTTTTTTGTTTTCTGTGATAAGTATTCACTTTATTTTATATTTTGGGATGACCATATTTAACATAAATAAACATATTCTGGGCCCCAGCATAATAATGCAGTTTTAGTGTTGCCTGGTGACAAATTTTTTTTTCTGGGATGATATCCTGGGATAACTTCACAGACATCCGAATTAACTACAATTTCTACATGGAAGTCTATATAAAAGAACAGTTTCCAATTTTTACAATTGCCAGGTTTTTTGATTAGCGCCGGATAGATGTATCCGGAGCATTGATTTTTCTTTAACAAAACTTGAAATTAAACTTTCTACTTACTGGTGCAATCGGTGTTTTTAAAAATGTGGTTTTGTTTGCAAAACAAAGAAAAGCAAAGGTAATAATTTATTTAGCTCTACATAATTATACGGAGCCGCTATCGGCAGCTCGTTTCTATTTGTTGGGAACTTTCAAAAAGGAATTTTTTTCTTATAATACAAATTGAAAACGTAGCAAGCTGAATTGTTTTTTTTAACGTCAAGTCAAATTAAATGTCAATTTAGATATTTCAGATCATTAACAGCCCATTTAGTGGAATCGGAAGTTTTTGGTGCTTTCCCCAATCTATAGAAAATGTGTGGATTACATACAATTCTTTAGTTGAGATTTTACGTATGAAACAGTTCCATGATTCAAAACGTCTGGTTGACAGGCACAAAAGTCTAGTTGACAATTCCAAATGTCACATAACACAATGAAGCTAGATGCAGTTGCTTATAAATTCATTAGTAAAGCGACAATAAGCTCTCAATAGCCCGCTCCTGATAGCGAATAAAAAACACAGCAAATAACTAGATTCAAAAATCGAAATAATTTTTCAAAATTTAGAGATTTTTTAATATTGTTAATATAATAAGGCTAGGTTTAAAAATGTAGGCGACAATAATTGATATTGTTTGACAAATATAATATAACTAGTTTATAACCGGCGTACGCTGCAACACCTTTTTGTAGCAAAGGGTATTTACATATGCGCCATATAGCTGACACCCGGCGCGGGATGCATCGCAGTTGAATTAAATGGATTTGTTTTGTAGGTTTGTGTGCTTTTTTATTGAATGAACATATATTTGAATGATAATTATATTATTGTAATGCTCTTGGGTAAACAATATTTTTGGTTTTGCTATTTGGCGCGTACATAAATAAGTTGGTGGGTATTCCGACGCGTGAACAGCTACATACAGCCGTCCGTGTGATAAGCACGAATTTTGTAGTTCAACCCACAAACATGAAGCGACTGTCCTTGTACTTTATTAATGGTTTTTGCAAATGCGAGTCGCACTGGAAATTACAATATTTTAAATTCGAATGGTTCTTTGAATTTGCCATTCAACATTGTGGCTGCGATAATGTGTTGGATTCGATATAGAAGAGTGTGCCTTTCCAATAAAATCATTTTTGTAAGCTGAATTATCTTCTGTTAAATAAAAACAATGGTTATGTAAAGTCTTTTACTTTCTCAAACATTTCTCAAACATTTTTGTTCATGTTTAAGTGACGCCACCGGGAAAACCATGTACTATAGAAAGTTGACCCATTATCAGAAAAATATGCAAGACTAATGCAGATTTTATAATGGTATCATTCACAACAGAATGTTTTTTATTAATTTTTTTACAAAGTCGTGTTTACTAAAAAAATCACTTAAAAAAATTTCGATTTCTAAAATCGATGCTTTGTCAGAAATAAAACAAAATGATGAACACAATGGTAAACTAAAGTAAACAATTTTTTAAAGCAAACCTAGTAGCCCGAATTAAACAAGGTTCATGTTAATAGTTCCATACATACATACTCGAACGTTTATAATTAAATTGTCTTAAAATAAAATAAAATATATTTATGAAGAAAAGCCTATAACTATGACTTAAGATATATAGACAATGCACAATGTAACACATAACACATTAAAAACGACCAGTCGCAACTTTTTTTTTGTTTGTCACCACCAGGAATCGAACCCGAGACCCCCGAATCACAAAGCAACCGCTCTACTTACTTTGTTATCGAGAGCGACTGTCAATAAGCTACGTGGCTTATTCCCACCGCGAATATGCAGAAACGCATTTCATTTACGGCTTATGTAATGGCACCGCCCGAGCAACAGCAAGAGAATACCAGAGACGATATTCAAATGGGGAACGGTTTCCCAATTACAGAGTATTTCAAAACGTATATCAAATGTACAGTGAAGGCGAAGTCCCTGGTCATCCGACAAGATATGAAACAGCCGATCAACTTGGTATAGACGAAGATAGAGTAATTGGAATGGTGGTGACCCATCTATAACTGTTCAGGCGACCCATCTATAAGTGTTCGTTGTTTATTAAAACTTTCCGGAGTGTCCACGTTGCATCGTATTTTAAAAAGAGATCAGTTGCACTCTTACCATGTGCAACGTGTACAAAACCTGCTGACCATGAAAAAATGGTAAATTTTGTCAAGAAATGTTGCGCTGATGGGAGAGAATATTTAATATTCATAATTTGCATTATTGGACCCGCGCAAATCCTAAAAAGGTGCGGCATAGTCGATTTCAAACGTCAGATCAACGGGAAATCTATCTAATTTTTCTACCAAATGCCTTGGATGAATTACTTGATGACGTTTCTCTACATACCCGAGGAAATTTGTAGGTGCAGCATGATGGAGCTACATTATGCACAAGTAGTAAGACAACACATTAATGTAAATTATCCAAGCCGCTGGATTAGAATGGGAGGGTGAATTGCATGGCCACCAGGGTATCCTGATCTAAATCCTTTAGACTTTTTTCTGTGGGGTTATATAAAGAGCTGATTTTAGAAAGAGTAAACCAAGCCGATCAGCAGATGCGGCAGTGTATAATCGAAGCGGCGAATATTATTAAAAGTAACCGATGCCGATTATGTATTTTGGCAAATGGTGGACACTTCAAACACTTATTATAATATTTAAAACTAATAAAAGAAAAATTTAGTTTATTCATTTTGTTTTATTTCTGACAAAGCATCGATTTTAGAAATCGAAATTTTTTTAAGTACTCCTTTTAATAAACACGACAATGTGAAAGAATTGATAAAAAACATTCTGTTGTGACTAGCACGGTCTGTGATACCATTTTAAGATCTGCATTAGTGTTGCATATGTTTCTGATAGTGGGTCAACTTTATTGTAGTACATTATTTTTCCGCTGGCGTCACTTAAACATCAACAAAAAAACTTTGAGAAAGAAAAACTTTACAAAACCATTGTTTTTATTTGACAGAAGATAGTATAGCTTACAAAAATAAAGTTATTGGAAAGGCACACTCTTCTAGATCGTATTAAAAACGAAAGTTAAACAAAAGAATTTTTTTTAATAAATGTTTTGGTGGATCAGCCGATTTCTCCAAAAAACACTAAAAGTGGAATAACTTTCGCATCATCAACAATTCGAAAAAATTTTCCTTGGCTGTTTTTATTGGAAATGTACGCCCATATCACCCTGCTTTGTTTCATCGTTCAATTCTGGGACACCCTTTATATAGAAGATAGAAGATATATGTAGCTTGTTCAAGAATATCTTGTCTTGAAGT